>JACBWW010000010.1:32421111-32452947 GCA_020086605.1 Lanius collurio | reverse complement strand
CTTTGGCATTAAAAGATAACTTTATCATTAACATTACGACAACAATTCTTTGCTTATAAACTTATCTTTAAAGAATACGGTTTAAAAATTTCATTACCTTCTTAACAGGTATACAATTCATAAACCTTTGACATTAAAAGATAACTTTATCATTAACATTACGATTAAACAACAGTCATTGTATAATTTAAATCTTTAGGGGGTCTCTTAATCTTTCTCGGGTTCTTCCGGTGGTTTCCTTTTTAGTCTCAATCTGTGATCTGTGGATTCTACTACTGCCCACTCTCTTGGTTCTGGGACTGGGCCCTTGACTCTTGAAACATGAGTCCATCCTTTTTCTTTGGTTCTCACTGCAGTCTCAGTGGTTAATAAGATCTGGAAGGGGCCTTCCCATTTTGGGACCAGCGGCTGTTCTTTCCAAGTCCGGATTAAAACCCAGTCACCTGGCTGGAACTTATGAAGATCAAAGTCTATGGGGGTGGTTTGGGGTAAATATCCCTTTTCCCTTAGTTCTCTCAGGGTCTTTGCAATAGTTAGTATATACTTCTTTATGTTCTGTTCCCCCCCTTCATAAGTCCCCAAATCTCCTGAAGTGAACAAGAAGGGTAATCCAAATAACATTTCATATGGGGAAACACCGACATCGGCTCTAGGTCTGGTTCGTATCCTCATTAGAGCTAATGGAAGACATTTTAACCAATTCATCTTAGTCTCTTCCATTAACTTAGTAAGGGTGTTCTTTAACATCTGGTTTACTCTTTCTACCCTGCCAGAACTTTGTGGCCTCCAGGGGGTGTGCAACTTCCAGGTGACATTCAGCGCTTCTACTAACATTTGCAATACTTGTGCCGTAAAATGAGGGCCTCTATCTGAGTCGATCTTGTGTATTATCCCATATCGCGGTATTATTTGTTCTAATAATGTTTTCCCCACTGTCTCTGCTGTCGCTCTAATTGTAGGGAATGCTTCCACCCAATGTGTCAAGTGGTCAATTATCACTAGCAAATATTTAAATCTTTGTACTCGGGGCAGTTCTGTGAAATCGACTTGTATACTCTGGAAAGGTCTTTCTGCTAGCTCTCTTCCTCCAAGAGGCAATTTCCGCATCATTTTTCGGTTTACTTTCTGACATATTAGACAATCTCTGGTTATTATCTTTGCAACTGTATAAATCCCGATGCACACATAGGTTCTTAAAAACTGATCACATAGCGCTTGTGTACCCCAGTGGGTGGAGGCATGCAGCCTTTCTAATATTTTTCTGGCAAGATTCTTATTCAGAGCCTGTCTCCCATCAGGCATCCGCCATTCTCCCTTTTCATTCTTTGTTGCCCCATACTTTTGCAATTCTTCTAGCTCTTTCCCTCCTAATTGTGGGATTTCTTTGCTATTTTCATTATCTTTCTCATCCCCTAAGCTGGTTATGTGAAGAATTGTCCCTTCGTCTCCTAAAGCTGCCTTTTTAGCGACTTGGTCGGCGATGTTGTTTCCTCTTATTTCTAAAGAATCTCCTCGCTGGTGTCCCTTAACATGTACCACCGCAATTTCCAATGGTCTCCTAAGAGCTTCTAACACTTCTCTGATCAAATTTTCATGTACTAGGGTTTTTCCCTTTGAATTTAAGTAACCTCTCTCAGCCCAGATTTTCCCAAACGTATGTACCACCCCATATGCATATTTTGAGTCTGTATAAATTGTCCCGCTTCGCAAATTCAGCCATTTTATTCCCTGTAATAGTGCATATAGCTCACAACATTGTGCCGACCATCTCCCCGTAAGCTTCCCCTTTTCTATAACACTCATATTTTTTCCATTGATTACTGCATACCCAGAGGCTCTCTTCCCATTTACTACTCTTGAGGAACCATCCACGAAAAGTATTTCTCCATCTGGAAGGGGACTCTCTTGTAAATCTTCCCTAACCTTTGTTTGTAAGTCCAGGATATCAACACACTCATGTTCTAAATCCTCTTCAGGTTCTCCATATAAAAATTGCGCAGGGTTTATTATTCGGGTGGTAGTCAACTCTAGATTTTCTATGTTACTCAATATCATTTCATATTTTAGAAGTCTGCTATCAGAGATCCATTGGCTTGCTCTCTTACTTAAAATTGTTTTTAAATCATGCGGTGTGTACACTTTAATTTTGTTTCCGAAAGTCAATTTGTAACTTTCTTCTACTAAGGCTACAGTGGCAGCCACAGCTTGGAGACAAGTGGGCCATCCTCGTACCACAGGATCTAATAACTTTGATAAATAGGCAATGGGTTTTCGGGTCCCGCACCAGTCTTGAACCAAAACACCGTAAGCGACTCCCTCTTCAGCATTTACAAATAACTCAAACAATCGGTTTAAATCTGGCAAACTAAGTACTGGAGCTGTTGCCAACTTTTCTTTTAGTATTTGTAATTGCTTCTCATCTTCTTCATCCCAATTGAAAAGTTCCTCTTCAATTAATTTGTCATACAGAAACTTAACTAATTTGGTGTGTCCCTCTATCCATAATTTACAGTATCCAATCAGTCCTAATAATTTCCTTACATCTGTTTTTGTCTTTGGGGCCGGTAATGACAATATACCCTGTATTCGATCAGCATCTAATTTCTTGTATCCTTGTCCAATTAAATGTCCTAGATACTTAATCTCAGATTCCACAAATTGTAATTTCTTTTTAGACACTTTTAGGCCTTTGTCTCCTAGGAAATTTAATAATTTAATAGTGGTTCCCAGAACTTCTCCTTTTTCTTTTCCTGATATTAACAAATCATCTACATATTGTAGAATTTGGACTTCCCCAATAGGTGAAAATTGTTGTAAGATTTCTTCTAAGGCTTGCCCGAACAGGTTAGGTGACTCTGTAAATCCCTGAGGGAGTCTTGTCCATTGATACTGCTGTTTCCTCCCTGACTCCTCATCCTGCCACTCGAAAGCAAACCACGCTCTACTATCTTTGTCCAGTGGGCAGGCCCAGAAGGCGTCTTTTAAATCTATCACACTAAACCATGCATGTTCTGGGGGTACTTTACTTAGTAATGTATATGGGTTTGGTACTACAGGGTACCTGGTGACGGTCTGTTTGTTGACTTCCCGTAAGTCTTGAACTAATCTGTATGTACCATCTGGTTTCTTTATTGGTAGTATAGGAGTATTATGTGGGGACATGCAGGGTTCTAATATTCCGTTCTCAATTAGCTGTCTTATTATGGGGGTTAGACCTTGCCTTCCTTCAGCAGAAATGGGATATTGCCGGACTCTAATAGGGGGTATGTTGGGCCTCATTCTGACTTTTATAGGGGGAATTTGTAACAATCCATGCCCCCCAGTTTCTGCCCACACTTTCGGGTCAATTGCCTCTTCATCTTCTTGCCTCAATTTCATAATTTTAGCTACCATCTTTCTCTGTTCTGGGATAACCCCTATTCCTAATTGCACTTGCAAATCTCGGCCCAGTAAATTACAATCTAAGTTTGGAATGTACAAGAGGTCTACACATCCCTCGCGGGAGTTTCCCTTTATATTTACTCGTTCTATTACAAATACTTCAAATGGGTCATTTTTAGCTCCTCTGACTTTACACTTTTGGTCACTTAATTTGCAACCTTTAGGAATTTTTGAGATGCACGATCTGTCCGCTCCGGTATCCACCAGAAATTCACATTCTTCGCTCTGGGGGCCTAGTTCTAAGTTTACCAGGGGCTCTATGTCATGTTTGGTTTCATTCCCCAGAGCGAAGAGCCCCTGACACCCCTAATCCTCCTCTCTTCCTTTTAAAAGTCTCTCTAACAGGTCCTGTTCCTGTGCTATCTTCTCATCTAATTCCCGTCTCTTACAATTTCTTTTCACATGTCCCTCTTTGTGACAATAGTAACAAACTAGGTTAGAGGTCCATGGTGACTTTTTCTCCCCCTCCATTTCTCTCTTCTTCTCCCTCTCTGGTTTTGTTTCATCTTTCCCCATACCTACACTTTCTCTGGCTATTGCTACCATTATTCTTGCCTTTGTTTTTGTTTTCTCTTCTTCTCTCCTCAGGTATACCTTCTGAGCTTCCCTTAATAATTCATTTAGTCCTTTCTCTTGCCAATCATCCATCTTTTCTAGTTTCTTTCTTATGTCTGGCCATGCTCTGGTCACAAATTGTACCTTTACTAACACTTGCCCCTCTTGGCTTTCCGGGTCTACACTAGAGTATAGCTGGAAGTTTCTTTTTAGTCTCTCTAACCATGCGCTAGGAGTCTCTTCTTTTTCTTGTTGGCTATCAAAGGCTAGTCTGGCATTATTTGTCCGGGGGACTGCCTCTCGTATACCTCGCACTATGAGCGATCTATAGTCTCTCATATTCCGTCTTCCTAATTCCTCATTCGGATCCCAGTCGGGTTGCTGAATAGGCATCTTCTCCTCCCCACGTGGGCCATCTCTGTTTTCCCTTTCCCATATTCTTAAGCCTGCAGCCCTTATAAGCTGTATTTCTTCTGGGGAGAAGAGTATGCCCAAGATCGAATTCAGTTCTTCCCAAGTGTAAATACTGGGCCCTAAAAATTGATCAAATTGGTTAGAGATTCCAATTGGGTCTTCTAATAAAGTTTTTATCTCTTTCTTAAAGTTTCTTACTTCCGATGCAGTCAAAGGTGCATTCACAAAACCTATTCCTCCTCTAGCTCCTCCCATAGGCACCTCTCTCAAAGGAAATAATCTTCCAGCTTCACTTCTATTAGACTGATGTTTCTTTGATTGGTACCTGGTGTTATAACTGTGATCTTTTGAACCCTCTTCTGATGTCCTTTCCACGTTTTCATCGCCTGAGCACTTAGCCTCACTATTTTGCTTATTCGCTACCACCTGTTCCGCAGGTTGGGGCGGTGAGGAGAAGGTAAGAGGGACTGATTGCAAAGTTGGAGGCACTATGAGGGGGATGGGAGTACCCGGGAATATTAGAGAGGAATTAGGGGAATATGGTTGGGGTGCTGTAGAGTCTGAAGTTGTTCCAGAAGGGGTAGAAGAAGTGTGGGGTTCAGAGGATTGTCCTCTAGGAGTAAGTTGTTGAGGGGTTGAGGACATTGCAGGACTTTGGTATACAGGTGGGGCACTTAGAGGGGAAAACTGAGGGACTGGGGGAGCGGAAAGGGGGATAGGTGGAGGTGGGAGAGGTATAGGTTGTGAGGAAGGGGGTGTTGGGTGATGCACTACTGGTGCAATTGGAGAAGATGGAGGTGGGAGATGATCTAAAGGATCCCACCTTTTTTCTAGTTTTTCATTTTTATCTTTACTTTCATTTCCTTCTTTTTCACCTTCTTTACTCATCTTATAAACTCTTATCTTTGTATCCCAAATATCATTGCTTAGCTAACATGCTGCATATCGCACTTCCTCTTCATCTGGATTTGCTCTTAAATTTACATGCTTACTTAAGGCTGCACAAAGCCATTTTTCTTTGGAGCCATACCATGGCCAATAAACCGGTCCCTCTTGTAGGATCTCTTTGGGCCAGATCTCTGTACAGTATTTAATCATCTTTATTTTATCTAATTCCCTTAACATTCTATCCTTTTCCCAATTATCTAACATTTCTCCTAATGGGCTATTGGGAGGGATATTCTTCTTTGATACCTTCTGATTGTTTGTTTTCTTCCCATTCTTTCCTGCACACTGTCCCATCTTAGCTGATGTATTTGCTTAACGTTTGAACTAAGCGGGAAAGCCTGGAGTTACGGATGCCTTAGGGTAGTTAAGCGAAAATAGTAATGATAACTAATTAGAACGATATTAATAATAACTTTAGTAAAGGTAATAATAATGACTTACTATCCTTTGAAAATCAATGATGGGAATTCAAAATAGTGGGCCGTGTGAAAGAGGTAGAAATAAATAAAACCCACTATCTTATGAAAGTAAATGATGGGAATTCAAAATGGCGGACCGTGGGAAATAGGTAAAAGTAAAACGGTCAAGGAACTACAAACAAGATGCCTACCTTCTCAGGAAACCGGATAAGGCTCTTATTTCCAGGTCTCACCCCTCCTTCAAGTCAGTGGCCCCTCCCTATTTCCGGAGGTGTTTCCCCTAAATTCCAAGATGGCGAATTTTAGTCGCCACTGAACTCTGCTCCTTATCCTTTAAAAGGTCTAAGCTTTAAAACACAACTAAAACCCGACTTTAAAACCAAAAATAAGGACTTCTCTAACTACAATCTAAGCAATTCTGCACTCCACGCTAATAAAACTCACTCTCACAGACACAAATCAATCTAATTGCAAGAAGCTCTAAAGCAAATAAAAAAAACTCCACTTCTACAAACTGAATATTCCACATTCATACAAATTTTCCTGATAGGCGGTCCGGGGACTTTTGGCTTCTCCTCACCCCGGAACCTCACCCATCAGGTCCTCCGCGCACACAGTAAAAAAAAATTTCTACCGTTAGTTTTAAAATAATTGATACCACACAAAGAAAATTTCTAGAAAAGGGAAAAAAAATGAATTACCAACAGAATACGTCCAAGTAGTCTTGGACTCTAACTTAAGGAAATATTGGTACTTAAATACTTGTGCAAACTTAAATCTAAGGTCCCTAAGTTGGCAGGTTCTAAATTCCCTCTCGCTCCTATTAAGCGAGGGTCTTCTCCCGGCCGGCGGCTGTCACTACCCTGCGTCTGTCGCCGTGCCGCGAGGTATTTGCCCTTGTCCCAACTGGTATCCCTGATCCTGAGGGTACCCCAAGGGCTCACTCCCCCCGGGTCTGGGGTCCTATCCCCCCTGAGTCAGGCACCTTTCCCTCCTTCCCTGCCAAAAAGGAGGCAATCCCCCACTCGGTGGTCCCCCTTCAGAGGATCTCCGAGGGAGGGTATTCCTCTGCTCTCAGGGGTCCTAATTCCCCAGATACAGACTCTCCCTGGGTCTGCCTGAGGAATCACCCTCCAGGTGGTTTTTGATGAGTGCGGCGATCCCCTTTTTATCCTGGCAAGTCTTTAAACTTCCCAGGACCCTTCCCCCAAGAACTCCCTAGGAATTTCAAATTCGGGGTAGTCGGGCCTCCCCCTATAAATCCCCTCGGGAACTTCTTTGGAGAATTTCCTCCCCTCCTAGTCGGGGCGGTGCTCGCACCCAATCCCAAACCACCCCTAGGAGCCTCCTAACCTGGAGGAATGGGAGCTTCTGGGGTTAGGGCGGCTAGAGGGGCGGTACTCCCCTGTCTCCCCACCACCCGGGGGTCCCTGAGGGTACAGCACTCACGCTTCTTCAATCGCTTCCCTCCGTTCCCGGCCGGCCCCTTCGCAGGAGTCCGGAACCGCGGTACTGGGAGGTCCGCACTCGCTCCGGGGGTCCGCTCTACACAGCCCCCGCTCACTCGGTCGCCAACTCACTCACACTCGTACCCCCCAATGCTTCTCACCCCACTCCCGGCACTTACCTCGTACCGAGAGCCCCCACTCCCTCTCGGAGGGTCTGCCCTCTGGGTTGTCGGTTCCTCGGTTGCCTCTCGGGACAGCCGACGGCTCCTCCGCGGTCTCGGCGAAGTCCGAATCCCCGGGTGGGAAAAAAAATCTCCCAGACGCGTCTCCCCGAAGCCGTTCTCCACCGGGATCGCCTTGGGGGCGTGGCTTATCCCGGACGAGCACCAAAATTGTTGTAAACGAGGCTGGGACTCTTGTTGGAAAAAGTCTACTCGTTTATTAAAAAAAAGAACAGGCAACCGGGATAGGGAGACCCAGGATAAGCCCAAGCTCCCCCGACAAGCCAGAGAATACACCGCGCTGTGGGACGGTGGGCCTTCCTTACACACCGCCGAAGGAAAGACCTAGAACACAAGATCTAGGGGTTTTTAAAGTCTCTGCCTTACTAGTGATTGGTGCACTTTTGGATCCGCTTATTGATTGGTCCCTCCTTATGTTTTCTGATTGGCTCTTCTCAAGGTGCATTCCTAGCCAATCGTGCTGGAAGGGCGTCGAATGATTGGTTCACAGTCTGTCCAATCCGGGGGAAGGGGGGGGGGCAGTCCTGAGGTCATGGTGTGATTCTTCATAAAAATTCCTTTGATATTGATCATCAATCCCTTTTTATCCCGTACACCCGAACGCCCACTTATTAATTCTTAACTCTAACTTTATAATCAACCCATACAACCATGTTCTTCAAATTTCAACAACAATTTCCCCATTTATAACAGCAGAATAACCAAAATCTGGGTAATCCAGTTTGCAGAACATCCCAAGTCACTGCAGAGCTGGAACCAAACCCAAACCCAGTCACAGAAAATCAGATTTATTGAATTATTTCCAAGCCACCTTCCAATTCCACCCCAGGGCCTGCTCAGTGTCCTGCCAGTACAGCTGTGTGGAATGTTTCCCAGCTCATGTTCCCGGTTAGAACTGTGGGATGCACTGAAAACCCCGGGCATTTTGTGCCACATCCACCTCAGTGTGCCAGCACACGGCAGGGCACCCCATCCTGCAGGTGCCAGCAGGACATGGGGCTGATGGTGACATGGATACACCTCCAGATTTCCAGTTCAAGGGATGCACTGTGTCCTCTCCAGGTTGGCAGAGGGAGCTTGTTGCCTTCCAGGCCATCAACCGGACTTCCCTAATTTTTATCTGACATATTTTGCCCAAGATTTGGAGAGAAATTCCTTTGTAGCACCCCAAAATCCCATTTTTAGGTTTGGTGTCGTATCCCGAGAAAGTGAGGACTCAAAAGTCTCATTCTCCTCTCAACTTTTTCCCCCTTTTTCTGCATACTTTCTCTGCTGTAACCTCCCCCATTTCACAGAGTTCCAGGTGATTTAAAAGGAGAATAACTTCCCAGAATTATTTGGGTTGGAAGGAACCTCTTGAGATGCCCAAGTCCAAGCCCTTGCTGAAGCAGGATTGTGTCCTGAGGGGAAACTCCTCTTCCAAGGATGGAGATCCCACTCCCTGCTCCCGAGTTTGGCCACCCCCACAGAATAAAACCTGTCTGCCTGTGTTCTGTTTATCCTAAATAAACGGATTTAGGAGCCACAAACTCCTCACAGCTTCCTCACAACCCCTGGCACTCCTTGCTGAGTGCTGGGAGACAGCCTTGGGATTTACAACACTAATTACAGTTACAAACCTGTTTGTTCTCTTTTTTGGGGGCCAAAGCTGAATGAGATCTTTAGAATTTCACCCAGGCCCTCCTTTTTACTGTTTTTCCAGAGGGAAATATCCGTATTTCCATGTTTTCCCAGTAAAACTCCCCATTATTTTGCTCTATTATGTGTGTACAGCTCAGGAAAACTGGTGACCTGCCAGAGCCTTTTCCCACTGCTCTTCACTAAATTAAAAAAAAAAATAAAGTATTTTCTTCATTTTGTTTTAATTTAATTTCTTCATTTAATATCAATTCCACTTTGATACCAGAATAGTAATATCAGAATAAAAAAGGACACAACCACATAAGAAAAAGCTTGCTAGGTGTATTCTGAAGTTACTATTTTTTATTTTACACTGCAATAAATACTATTTCTGGGTCAAAACAGAGCTTGGCTATATCCTGAATATTCAGCAACTTCCAGCTACTTCCAACTGCAGTTCCAGTCCCTTTCCTGTTATGTCTTTGTCGATAATATTAACAGCATTAAGCACCAGGAACTTTTCTGCCACACATGAAATTGTGGGATCAGGGACTGGCTAGAAAGGGAATTAGGTTAAAACATCGATATTTCAGGGAATTCCCAGCTGGGATGTAACAAACTAACCCTGTGTCCATCGGGAGTGTGCTTTCAGTCCTGTAAAGGTACCACAGGATTCTTTGGGAAACCCACTGGAAAACTGATGTGGGATTTGGGAGCAGTGGGCAGCACCCACCCAGCCTCTTCCCTCAGGGGTTTTCACCCCGATTTGGGCTCCACATCCCCCTCCCTGGAGCTCCAGGCGAGCAGAGGATCACCTGGCACGTGCCAGGTTCATTTGTCCCACTGCCTGTTCCATGCCAAGTCCTTGAAGCTTCCCCGGGCCGCTCCTGCCAAGGCTCCATATGGGATCCCAGAAATATGGCCGGATGGGAGGGAGATTCAGCTCCCGCACGTCTCCGTGGGCCAATCCATTTGGAACAGCAGCCCTCAGCTCTGCCTTCCCAAGGAACCTGCAAAAGGTCTCAGGAACCTCTTTCAAGGCTCAGGGTTTGATTTATGGGGCAGAGCTGGAGTTGACATCGGCCACAGAAGGGAGAGATTTATTTCCAGGGGTTCCATCTGTCCCACGCCTCATTCCCAGCACGGAGCCGCGGCACGGAGCCTTGGCCCACAGCTCGGAGGGGCTCAGCCATCCCATAATACCCAGAGCCAGACCCTTGGGATTCCCTCTGCTGAATTCCTCCACAGCCAAAATCCAGCTCCATTTGTTGGGAACTCAGCAGGAAAGGCACCGAAACACAGAAAAACCTCCGGAAGCCGAGAGCGAGCCCGTGGGTGGCAGTGGGAATTCCAGCCTTTTCCATGGAAACCGGGCTTTGAACAGTGGGAATGGCCCCGGCAAGGCTGCCCTGGGGGGGAGCTCCAAAGGCAAAAGGATTTCCCACTGGAAAACAGATTATTTTGTGGAATTCCCTCACTAACGGCACAGCTCGGTGGCCGCTCGTCCCAGCCAGGTGTTTCCCATGTTATCCCGTGGGGGATTTTATTTGATAATGAGCTGGAATATAAAATAAAATTGGGCAGTTGGTAGTAATAATTGGTAATTAATTGGCAATAAGCTGTAGGGCTTATTGGTAACACAAGAAGTCAGGATTGAAACAAAATTATTTTCTTCAAAATAAATATTTTATGGGGGAAAAAAAACCCACGTTTTTTCCTCTCTTCGTGGGAGAGGAACAATAATTTTTATAAGCTCTGAAACTCAGCTAAACAGAGTATAAAACCCCAAATATGCTTTTCCTAAAGTTTGGAATTTCTGATTATTCCACTGGGTTTCTGTCAGGTTAAAATGTCAGAGAAAAAAAAACAGAATTAGACTTTCTTTTCTCTACTCACACAATTTATATCAACTAGAATGTATTTATGGAAAACACGTAGTTTTATATCTTTTCCTTTGTTTTCTTCAGAAGTATTTTAGTCTATAGGAAAAGACAATAAATGGAGATATTAATATTTTATTTTGCATCCATTTGTTTTTTGAGAATTCAAATAAAACATTGTTGATTAATGTGTCAAAATTTTACATGAATCTTATCTGAACAATAAAATTTCAGGCTGTTTCATGACCATCTTTTCAACAGCACAGAGGTCAGAATGTTTTGGGTTATTTTTTTGTCTCTTCCTGCAGCAGGAGGGTTATTGGACAGACCAAAATACAATATTCACTGTCCTTATCCACACTGCAATTCCCAGCACCGGGGTAATCCTGGTTCCAGATTTATGGGCAGCGAGCTCTGGGGTTGGGAATCTCATTCACCTTGACAACATCTCAGGTTCTTTTCCACTGAATATCCTGGCAAGCACAAAGAAAAATGGGAACTTGTCATCCTGAGCAGCAGCCTGAGATTGCAGAGGGTCAGTGGCTCTGAGTGCTGACGGACATCAGTGACCAGTGGGGTCCCCCAGGGGCTGTACTGGGACCAGTGACACTGAGGACACACGAGGGGCTTGAGGCACTGTTGGCACCTTGGCAGGTGACACCAGGCTGGGGGTGCAGTGACCCCCTGAAGGACAGGATGGCACCCAGGGGAACCTGGACAAGCCCCAGAAGTGCCCTGGAGCCAGGCTGGGAGAGCTGGGGGTGCTCACCTGGGGAAGGGAAGGCTCCAGGGAGAGCTCTGAGCCCCTGGCAGGGCCTGAAGGGGCTCCAGGAGAGCTGCAGAGGGACTGGGGACAAGGCCTGGAGGGACAGGGCACAGGGAATGGCTTCCCAGTGCCAGAGGGCAGGGCTGGGTGGGAAATTGGGCAGGAATTGTTCCCTGGGAGGGTGGGCAGGCCCTGGCACAGGGTGCCCAGAGCAGCTGTGGCTGCCCCTGGATCCCTGGCAGTGTTATCCCAAACAGATTCTTTTCCTGGTGTGGAAGAGCTCAATCCCTACATGGGATTTATTTCCAGCTCTGCACACCAGGGGGACTGGGTGGCAGATCCCAAAGCCAGCACACGACTCCAAAACTTGCCACAGTTTATCCATTTCACCAAACAAAGGCATTAACACTCACTGGTTGCAAGTCACACAGTTCCCTTATTAATTAGCATTCTGTCTCTCGTTAATGGTTCTCTTGCTTCTCATGCTGATTCCCAGTGTTCCTCTGCTTTTGGGTAGTGGGTTTCTTGGGTTGGGTCGCCATCTGCTCCTTCTGGTTTTCCTTCTTTCCCAGCAGGAGCTGATCCAGCACAGTTGATCAGTTCTTTTTATCAGATTCTTCCTTATCTTGGGAGTTCTGCCAAATGTCCTTGTGGCCTGTAAATCCTGCATTCCCTGTGCCCACCATCAGTGGGAATCCTTCTCCCAAGCTTTGTTATCATCCCCTTGGGCTGGGACCATTGGAACATGTGCAGCCGTGAACCTGAACAAGACCATCCCACATCTGTCATTCCAACAGCTGGAAATCACTGAGAGGTCATTTCAGTGATTAAATCTGGATTAAATCACCTTTCATGTTGGTTGACTGACAAAGATGGAACCCCCAAGAAGAGCCTTTGTGAGGAGAATGTTACACATGGCCCATTTCGGAGGCTCAGCAGTGTTCTGGGCCGGGCTGCCTGGGACTCGGAGCATCCCGGTCTGTGGGATTGGGAACATCCCACTCTGTGGGACATTTCAGTACAGCCGTGTCTGTGGGATTGGGAACATCCCAGTCTGGGGGACATTTCAGTACAGCCGTGTCTGTGGGATTGGGAACATCCCAGTCTGGGGGACATTTCAGTACAGCCGTGTCTGTGGGATTGGGAACATCCCGGTCTGGGGGACATTTCAGTACAGCCCAGTCTGTGGGACTCGGAGCATCCCGGTCCGTGGGATTGGGAACATCCTGGTCCGGGGGACATTTCGGTGCAGACCGGACCGAGGGACATTTCGGTACAGCCGTGTCTGTGGGACATTTCGGTACAGCCCGGACCGAGGGACATTTCGGTACAGCCGTGTCTGTGGGACATTTCGGTACAGCCCGGTCCGAGGGACATTTCGGTACAGCCGTGTCTGTGGGACATTTCGGTACAGCCGTGTCCGAGGGACATTTCGGTACAGACCGGACCGAGGGACATTTCGGTACAGCCGTGTCCGAGGGACATTTCGGTACAGCCCGGACCGAGGGACATTTCGGTACAGCCCGGTCTGAGGGACATTTCGGTACAGCCGTGTCTGTGGGACATTTCGGTACAGCCCGGTCCGAGGGACATTTCGGTACGGCCCGGGCCGGGGGACATTTCGGTACAGCCGTGTCCGGGGGACATTTCGGTACAGCCCGGTCCAGGGGACATTTCGGTACAGCCCGGGCCGGGGGACATTTCGGTACAGCCCGGACCGAGGGACATTTCGGTACAGATCGGACCGAGGGACATTTCGGTACAGCCCGGTCTGTGGGACATTTCGGTACAATTTCGGTACAGCCCGGACCGCGGCCCGGTCCCTCCCTCAGAACCGGGCGGGTTCGCAGACGCCCCACGTGACACGGGTGAGGCCACGTGCCGCGGGCGGAAGCGCGTGCCGGGGCGGACGCACGTGACGCCGGCAGCACCACGTGACCGGCACGGCGCGTCCCTCCCTCAGCCGGGCCATGGCGGGCGCGGTGGCGGCCGCGGGCTCCGCCGAGCAGTTCCAGCAGCTGCTGCAGCGCCCGGACAGGTCAGGGCACACCGGGGGGTCCCGTTCCTCTGTCCTTCCCCGGGGCTCCCATCCCTGCGGTGCCGTCCCGGGGTCCCGTCCCGGGGTCCCTCAGGGCGCAGCTTGGGAGGGGCCGGCGCTGCCACACGCTCGGTGAAACCCGCGCGGGGGAGATAAAAAAAGCCCCAGATGGGCACAAACCGAGCCCTGAACAAAGGCTCGGCCTCGGCTCGGGGCTTCCCCTGGCTCGGCCGCAGCTCCCGCCGCGGGGAGAGCGGGGCCCGGTGGGCGAATTGGCTGGAAAATTCTGCCAAGCGGAGCTGCCCTGCGGGCTGGCACTGATCGTCCTCCGGCCTCGGGAGCCGCCCGCAGAACCGCATGTCAGAGGGAGCTGCGGGGACATTTCTGTGGGGACATTTCTGTGGGAGCTGCGGGGACATTTCAGTGGGAGCTGTGGGGACAGTGGGGACATTTCTGTGGGAGCTGCAGGGACAGTGGGGACATTTCTGTGGGAGCTGCGGGGACAGTGGGGACATTTCAGTGGGAACAGCGGGGACATTTATGTGGGGATATTTCAGTGGGAACAGTGAGGACGTTTCAGTGGGAGCTACAGGGACATTTCTGTGGGAGCTGCAGGGACATNGTTTCAGTGGGAGCTACAGGGACATTTCTGTGGGAGCTGCAGGGACATTTCTGTGGGAGCTGCAGGGACATTTCCATGGGGACGTTTCAGTGGGAGCTGCAGGGACAGTGGGGACATTTCTGTGGGAGCTGCAGGGACATTTCTGTGGGAGCTGCGGGGCCATTTCTGTGGGGCCATTTCTGTGGGAGCTGCAGGGACAGTGGGGACATTTCAGTGGGAGCTGCAGGGATATTTCAGTGGGAACAGTGGGGACGTTTCAGTGGGAGCTACAGGGACATTTCTGTGGGGACATTTCTGTGGGAGCTGGGGGGCCAATGGGGACATTTCTGTGGGGACATTTCAGTGGGAGCTGTGGGGCCATTTCTGTGGGAACAGGGGGGACATTTATGTGGGGATATTTCAGTGGGAACAGTGGGGACGTTTCAGTGGGAGCTACAGGGACGTTTCTCTGGGGACATTTCTCTGGGGCCATTTCAGTGGGAGCTGTGGGGCCATTTCAGTGGGAGCTACAGGGACATTTCAGTGGGGACATTTCAGTGGGAGCTACAGGGACATTTCTGTGGGAGCTGCAGGGACATTTCTGTGGGGACATTTCAGTGGGAGCTACAGGGACATTTCTGTGGGGACAGGGGGACATTTCTGTGGGGACATTTCAGTGGGAACAGTGGGGACGTTTCAGTGGGGACATTTCTCTGGGGACATTTCTCTGGGGACATTTCTCTGGGGACATTTCAGTGGGAGCTGCGGGGACATTTCTGTGGGGACATTTCAGTGGGAGCTGCAGGGACATTTCCCTGGGGACATTTCAGTGGGAGCTGCAGCATTCGGTTGTTCATTGACACAGAAGTGCCTCTGGATTATTCATCTCCTGCCCAGGGCTGGCTCCTCATTAATCTGGTTTTGTGTTCTAATGATTAATGACAGGGCTCTACTTTTTTGTAATCCCAGCGTGGTTTGGGCTGGGAGGGAGCTGAAACCCATGCAGAGCCTCCTTCCACCATCCCACGGTGCTCCAAGCCCTGTCCAACCTGGCCTGGAACAATTCCAGCGCTTTTATTCCAGTATTCCATGCACACATTTAACTGTGGGAGGGAAGAGCTGCAGGAACCACCTCTGTAATTATAAATTTATAGGTATTTTGCCGATTAAAAGTGTGGTGGAACCACCAGCATCACGTTCTTAGAGACAGCAAAAGGAAATGATGTTAAAAGATGGTTCAGGGAAAAAGAAACAAAATTTCTTCCAAACTTGCTGCAGGACTTCCACTTTCCCTCCTGGAATTGTCCTTCAGCTGGATTATTCTGTAGGAGCATTACAGAGGAAACTCCCGTGCCCAAAGGAAAATGGCTTCAGGAACAAACACAACATTTTAAGGTTATTTAAAAGAAACCCCACCAGTAATTTTCTCATTGCCTCTGCCCACAGACCATGATTCAGTTTTCTCTCTAAAGGAACTGATTCTTTTATCCCTGTTCTTGGACCCAAGATGAGCTGATAGTTCTGGTAACTCTTCCTCTGCCCCCTTCAAAAACAGCATTTATAATTACACTTCATTTCACAGGAGTTCTTGTTTCAGAAAATTAACTTTTCTTGCATTGAGTTATCAGTCAGTTTGTGTTGAGAATAAGTGTAAATCTTAATATTTAAAGAGGAAATTGGGGATTTGTCTTATCCTTTTTGTTCCCATCCTGTTTAATAGTGGCTTTTTTTTTTAACCTTGGTTGAACGCAGGGAATGCTTTGTTTAGAATTACTTATATGCTTAATTTTGCTAACTCTTTTTTTTTTTTTCCTTTCTTAATGTTTTCAATTCCTCTGGCTATTTTTAAGGTTAAATTGAAATGCTCAGAGGGCAGTTCAGTTGCAAAATTTGGATTGTCCTGTCAATGAATTAAAAAAAAAAAAAAAAACAAAAAACAAAACAACTCCAAAACCCATGGTGGAAATGAATTTAAAATACATTCATTCATGAAGATAAAAATTAAATGTACTGCAGCTGAATGTTGGTAAGGAAGGACCAGGCTCTGCTGGGGTGAGGATTAAATGATGCTGTGATGATTTGTCCTCTGCTTGTCCTGAGTCCCATCCTGGTGGCCAGGTGTGTCCTGCTGTGGGCACTGAGTTAAACTGAGCACTTGGGGAAAGAGGAAAACTTGTTCTGTTGTTTTTCTGCCAGAATTTTCCAGAATGTCATTGAAAACCCCATTTTCTGTATTTGAAAGCAGGTGGGGTGTGGGGTCAGGTCCCACAGCCAGTGACTGCTCCAGTTATGCTGCCCACGAAGCTGTTACAATTTACAATGAACTTCCATTATTTAGGGATAAAGGACATTAAGTGGCAGCTGTGGGATGGGTGACTTGATTTCTCTGTTTTTCTAACTAAATTAACATTGGTACGTTGTGTCTTTAATTCCTTATTCCCATTCTCTGGTGGGTTTGACCTCTGTAAATGTGGAAAACAAGACTGAAAATTCCAATCTCTTGTCACTGTTGTCATCCCAGGCCGGTTAATCCCATGGGAGCTGCTGCAGTGTGATTTGATTTCTGCTCACACCTGTAACTCCTCCCCTTTAAATGCTGTGTGGAACCAATCCCAAACATCCCAGAGAACCTGGGATAAGAACCTGGAGCTAATGAAAGCAGACAATTAACATCCCAGTGGCAGTGCTTTGTGTTGCATTGCCTCAGCAGGGCTGGCTGGGTTTGGAATGTTCCCTGGGAAGGGTCCTGGTTACACTCATCAGGTGTCTTTTATCTCAGGAAGGTGGTGGGGCTGGGTTTGTTATGGAGTCCCCACCCTGGAGGTGGCACTCAGAGCTCTGGGCTGGGGACAAGGTGGGGACGGGGCACAGCCTGGACTCGATGGGCTGGGAGGGCTTTTCCAGCCTCAGGGATTCCATGATCCTGTTTATTTTTGCTTGGGGCAGTTTTGTCCCCCAGGAGTGCTGTTTTGTCCCCCAGGAGTGTCATTTTTCCCCCAGGAGTGTCATTTTTCCCCCAGGAGTGTCATTTGTCCCCCAGGAATGCCATTGTCCCCCCGGAATGCTGGTTGTCCCCCCCAGGCCTGCCGTTGTCCCCCCAGGAGTGCCGTTGTCCCCCCAGGAGTGCGGTTGTCCCCCCAGGAATGCCATTGTCTCCCCAGGCCTGCCATTGTCCCCCCAGGAGTGCCACTGTCCCCCCAGGAGTGCCATTGTCCCCCCAGGAGTGCCGCTGTCCCCCCAGGAATGCCATTGTCCCCCCAGGCCTGCCATTGTCCCCCCCAGGAGTGCCATTGTCCCCCAGAATGCCACTGCTCACCCAGGCCTGCTGTTGTCCCCCCAGGAATGCCATTGTCCCCCAGGAATGCTGATTGTCCCCCCAGGCCTGCCGTTGTCCCCCAGAATGCCACTGCTCACCCAGGCGTGCCGTTGTCCCCACAGGTCCCTGGTGGTCGTGCACTTCTGGGCGCCGTGGGCTCCGCAGTGCGCGCAGATGAACGAGGTGATGGCAGCGCTGGCCCGGGAGCACAGCCAGGTCACCTTCGTCCAGGTGAGGGCACAGCCCTGGGGACAGGGAACAGCCTGGGGGGAAGGAAGAGATCCCAAAACAGGGGGGAGGTTCCTCTTGGAGGGCCTGGATGGCCCCACATTGCAAATGCCCCTCTCACATCTGTTACCCCAGCGGTGCCGCTGCCATCGGGGTGGGCTCACACAGGGAATCCTGGAATGCTTTGGGTGGGAAGGGACCCCAAAGCCCCTCCAGTGCCACCCCTGCCATGGGCAGGGACACCTCCCACTGTGCCAGGCTGCTCAGCCTTGGAGATGTTACTGGATCTCAGGATTCCGAGAGGTTTCCCTTGGCAATGAAATGACCCTTCAGGAAGTGAGAGGAAGGTGAATTCAGGCCCTGCAACATTGTCACTGCTTTGTGAGACCCTCTGCCCATCCCAGTGGGATCCAGGGGCAGCAAGAAAGAATTCACTCACACGCTGTTGGTTTTAAACCAAATTTCTCTCCTTAACAAGACACTTGTGGGATGATGAGGGCAGGGAGTAACGGAGCAGCCAGCTGTGTGTGAGTATTTTAATTTGATTTCTTACAGCCTTTAGGTTGTGTGTGGTTTTTTTTTTTAATGATTCCTCTCAGCTGGTATTTGTAAGACAGGGCAGAGTTATTTTTATGGTATTTTATGACTTAGAGCTTCAAAAGACTAATTTTCAACATACTACAAATTCAAGATGCTTAAATTTATCTAGAGTTTAGTAGCTGTTAGTCAGCCCAACAAAGTCTGAGATCTCTCAGTTGCCTTTTTATTATTCATATATTATTTATTTATGACCTTTATTATTCAGCTGTAATTTATTTTTTAATAACAAGGTTCCAAAGTCATCCAGGGCTGTAAAACCAAGATAGTGGCACATCCTTCCCCTCAAGCCTCTCCTCCCAATATTAACTGGTGTTCTTAGTTAGAGGAAATAAGCTGCTGAAAATTCTTGTGGGAATTTTATTGATATGTTTTTTTGGGGGGAGGAGCTCCTCAAGAGGAATATACTTGATTTTGGCAGTTCTTTGTGGGATTTTTGTATCCCAGACTATCCAGCCTGTCTTTGAATTGGCAGGAACCTGTTTCCTCCTCAGATGTTTGGTTGAAATGAGTGTGTTTATATCCCACAACATATAAAAACATTTTGGGAAGCTGTGCCAATAAGAGCAAGTTCCTGAAATATAAAATTAAATCTCTTCTGTGTGAACCCCACCAGGGTGGAGCCTAAGTATCCAAGCAGGAAATTTTACTGGGAAAGAAGATGAGTGTTAGAGGTGGAAGTCATCGTTTGCCCCTGGAAAAAGAATCAATAATAGGAATTACCTGTTCTCTTTAAATTATAAATAAGCTTTCAGTTCAGTTTCAGTTGAATGTGAGCTTTCATTTTATAGCTGTAGTTCCTCAGTTGGTTCTGTTGGAAGGATGATTTACAGCAGGAGGCTTGGGCTCAGTTTTGATGCTCCTGGGTTGCCTCTGTAATTAGTGGGTTCATTAAGAGCCCCTGTAGCTGGGGCAGCTCAGAATCGGAGCCAACAAAGATAAATTTTCATAGCAAATCCCTACACATTGAAACTGGGAGCAATAATCCCAGTGTGGGCACTCAGCAGCCTTGCAGGAGTTAAAAATCAAGTCCAAGAGCCATCAGCTGCAGGAACACCTCCTTTTTCCTGCCTAATTTGCAGGAGGCTGCAGGTGTCAGGGGGGATGCAGAGCCCCCCAAAGAGCAGTGGAGCAAACAGCCAGGACTGCTGGGGGCACAGAGGCACCTCTGTGATGCTGACATAACTGGGGGCAGTGATTTATGGATTCCAATATAGCAGGAGCTGCATAGGATTGAGAATTTACTAGGTCAGGAGTGCACCAAAAATTTTATTCGCAGCCTCCGGGCGTCTTTTGAAATGTGCAACAAAATAAAAACCTCTGAACCTGTTTTGACACCGTGGAGGTTCAGGGGGTGCCACATCAGCCCAGAGAGTCTCATTTAAATGCAAATGTCTCCCAAACTTCAGCAGCATATCCTGTTTAAATGTATAAAATGCTGAGGAGAACATTCCAGACAGGATTGACAACCACAGTGAAACTTTAAAGAAGATTATGAAAATAATCTGGGGGTCTTTTTTTTGTTTGGTTTTTAGCTGGAAGCTGAGGCTGTGCCTGAAGTGTCTGAAAAATATGGAATTAGTTCTGTTCCAACATTCTTGTTCTTTAAGGTAAGAGGCAGTGGATTTAAGAGGAGATGAATTTAAGAGAAAATGGATTTAAGAGAAAATAGAATCCATGTGGACTCTAAATATTAATGCTTTCGTAATACTCTACCAGAACCTTAAGAACTTTCTTAGCAAGGAAACACCTCTGTAACTGATTGAAGTCTATCCAGTGGAACCTAAAAATGGAGATAGAAGTGGGTTTTGCCCTTTATATGGAATATTTCAGGGCTTCCTTAATTGTTTCAGGATTCATACATAGTTTTTATTTTAGTTGTACTTGGGTCAAAAAATTTACAGCAATGTTTCTTTGTGTTGTAGTTGGGAAAAAAACCCAAATAAATACAGTAATAATAGAAATAATGGAAATAGAAATAACAATTCTGTTTGAGTACTATTGATAAAATTGATACTATTTTCTCTTATTAGAGAATAAAGAGTATTATAGAGTTATTTATATAGAGTTATATTAGAGAATTTATTATTTATATAGAGTTATATTAGAGAATATAGAGTATTTCCAGGGGCAGATTTGCTGCTGTTAAAAAGCTGTGAGCCTGGGAATACACACGGTGCCCGAGAGCCTGGGCTTGGTGGGGTGGGTTTGCTGTGGTTCCAGCTCAGGGCTGTGGTTCCAGCAGGGGGCTGTGGTTCCAGCAGGGGGCTGTGGTTCCAGCAGGGGGCTGTGGTTCCAGCAGGGGGCTGTGGTTCCAGCCTAGGGCTGTGGTTCCAGCCTAGGGCTGTGGTTCCAGCTCAGGGCTGTGGTTCCAGCTCAGGGCTGTGGTTCCAGCCTAGGGCTGTGGTTCCAGCTCAGGGCTGTGGTTCCTGTACACTGCTGTGGTTCCAGCCCAGGGCTGTGGTTCCTGTACACTGCTGTGGTTCCAGCCCAGGGCTGTGGTTCCAGCCCAGGGCTGTGGTTCCAGCCTAGGGCTGTGGTTCCAGCAGGGGGCTGTGGTTCCAGCAGGGGGCTGTGGNAGCTCGGGGCTGTGGTTCCAGCAGGGGGCTGTGGTTCCAGCAGGGGGCTGTGGTTCCTGTACACTGCTGTGGTTCCAGCCCAGGGCTGTGGTTCCAGCAGGGGGCTGTGGTTCCAGCAGGGGGCTGTGGTTCCAGCTCAGGGCTGTGGTTCCAGCCTGGGGCTGTGGTTCCAGCCTGGGGCTGTGGTTCCAGCCCAGGGCTGTGGTTCCAGCTCGGGGCTGTGGTTCCCGCTCAGGGCTGTGGTTCCAGCTCGGGGCTGTGGTTCCAGCCCGGGGCTGTGGTTCCAGCAGGGGGCTGTGGTTCCAGCAGGGCTGTGGTTCCAGCCCAGGGCTGTGGTTCCAGCAGGGCTGTGGTTCCAGCCCAGGGCTGTGGTTCCAGCCCAGGGCTGTGGTTCCAGCCCAGGGCTGTGGTTCCAGCAGGGGGCTGTGGTTCCAGCAGGGGGCTGTGGTTCCAGCTCGGGGCTGTGGTTCCAGCCCAGGGCTGTGGTTCCAGCCCAGGGCTGTGGTTCCAGCAGGGGGCTGTGGTTCCAGCTCGGGGCTGTGGTTCCAGCAGGGGGCTGTGGTTCCAGCAGGGGGCTGTGGTTCCAGCAGGGGGCTGTGGTTCCAGCTCGGGGCTGTGGTTCCAGCTCGGGGCTGTGGTTCCAGCTCGGGGCTGTGGTTCCAGCTCGGGGCTGTGGTTCCAGCAGGGTGCTGTGGTTTCAGCTCGGGGCTGTGGTTCCAGCAGGGGGCTGTGGTTCCAGCAGGGGGCTGTGGTTCCTGCACAGGGCTGTGGTTCCAGCAGGGCTGTGGTTCCAGCAGTTCTGGCCTGCAGGCTGGGCTCTCTCCCTGCAGAATTCCCAGAAGGTGGACAGGCTGGACGGGGCCCACGCGCCGGAGCTGACACAGAAGGTTCAGCGCCACGCGGCCGGCACTGCCCCCGTGCCCGGCTCCGGGGACTCTGCCCAGGAGGAGCTCCATGCCCGCCTCAAGAAGCTCATCAACGCTGCCCCCTGCATGCTCTTCATGAAAGGCTCTCCCAAAGAACCCCGCTGTGGTGAGCATTTCCTGCAATTTCTGGCCACTTTGGCAGCATTTCCCCTTTGCCTCTGCTTTGGGGACACCCAGTGTTCGTGGTGGCACCACTGTGGTCATAAAGGCAGCTGAGGAGCTGCTGTTGCAGTAGTTGTGGGAATGAACTCAGGGATTAGGGGCTTTCTAAGGAAAACGGGCTGGGTGCTGTTATCCCTGGGCTGGGACACTTTCCTGGTGGAGCTCAGTGTTGGTTCATGGCATGGACAGGGCTCGGGAGCAGCCTGGGCTGGTGGGAGCTGGCCCTGCCCTGTGCAGAGGGATTGGGCTCAGTTTTGATGCTCCTGGGTTGCCTCTGTAATTAGTGGGTTCATTAAGAGCCCCTGTAGCTGGGGCAGCTCAAAATCGGAGCCAACAAAGATAAATTTTCATAGCAAATCCCTACATTGAAACTGGGAGCAATAATCCCAATGTCCCTTCCCACCCAGAGCATTCCATCATTCCCTGTGTTTCTGCTACAGAGGAAATGCTTAAAGGCAAAGTTAATTTTGACTTTTATCTATTTTGATACAAATAAAACTTGCTGGGCCCTTAGTTCAGTTGCCAAGTGGAGGGGACCTTATCCAGGGAGGATTTGGGGATTTTAGTGCAGTTTGGGGCATTTTTTTCTTGGAAAAGGCAGCTGAGCAGAGCATGGAATAAGGCCTGTGCCCCAGCTGACCCTTGTGTGGTTCCTGCAGGTGTTGTGCTGGTTCATTGCATTTATTTGGTAGTCCTTGTTTATTTGTTTCATCAGCACTCTCATTTATCGAGGGTGTTTTTGTTGCTGTGGAGTCTCTGATCACCCAGAGCTCACTTCACCCATTTTGTCAGCAATTTAATTATTCCTTGCCAGCCACTCCAGCAGAAATCCTGCCCAGCTCTTTTGTTGTGCAAGTGTTGGGACACTTTATTCCAAATGAACTCACCCAATCCATCTTCCTGCTTTGCATGGAATTGCCTACAGCTACAATAAAGCTGGTTTTCCCCCTCCCCAGTTCCTGGCAGCAGGAATGAGTTCAGGTACTGGAATAACCAGCAGCACTGAGCCTGGATGTGTTTGCTGATGAACTCCCAGGTGAGGGGGAATTTCAGGATCCTCTTTCTCTCCAGGCTCCACATGAACTCCACACTGTAGCAGGAAAGGAAGGAAAAGCAACTTTCAAAAGCTGCTGTTCCACACTTCAGTTAACTGCAGTAAAATTCCCTATTTCAAACCCTGCCATCAGAGGTGGTTCTGTGCTGCCACTTCCATTCTTTCCCCATTTAAACCTTGGGTTTTTATTCCTTTATTAAAGCCTTTAAGCATTGTCTCCCTCTCTCTGTTTTATTCAATATTTGTGTAAAGGTTTTCATTTGCACAGCATTTGGTGGAATTCTTTGAGGGAATTGGAAGGATTGCAGAGGTGTTTGAATGCAAACCAGGCCGAGCTGGCAAAGATAGAAAACCTTATTATTATATTGATTTAGGGGCAAATTCTCCTGGATCCTCTCTGCAAACGATGTGATTATGTTGTCTGGGAGGTGTAGAAAGATGACTCTAAATTCAATAATATTAAAATTTTCATAGCTACAACTCTTTACAAATAATGCGACAATTTTCTTGGGGAAAATGATGCTTAGTTACAAAAAGGAAGAAACTTTTCTCCTCAGGTTGGCCACTGGTAAACACATAAAATCTGGTTGTAAAATCAGAATATTCAGTGCTTAATATCCTGCTGAGAGTGTTGCTATGAAAATCTGTCAGAAAGGAAAACAAAACATGACGTGAAGGTGTCACAGGGGTAGTAAAAGAGCATTAAATACTCAGGAGAACATAAAAAATTCAAAAAATAAAAAGGAATTTGCCTTTTAGGTGAAGTAGGGAACAATGCTCCTAAAGTAAAACAGTAGAAAATATTATAAAAGTCAAGTTTTTAAGCTAAGCTAGTGAGAACAGCAATAAATAAATAAACAGTAATAAATACCTGAACAGAAATAAATGGGTTTTGCCCTTTTATGTTGTTTGAGGCTGTTGATAAGGGAAAGAATAACAAGCAGAGCTCTTTGGAGCTTGCTGTGGAGAAAAATGGCATTTTGGTGAAAAAAATTGGAAAAAAATCCAAAAAATGGTGAGTCAGGCAAGCCCAGGCAGGAGGAGGCCTCGTTTAAATCTCACCTGGTTCCCTCCTTGGCTGTGTTTAATTCCTGCCTGGTTCCCTGGTTCTGTTTCACCCCCACCTGTTTCCCTTTTGGGCTCTGTTTAATCCCCACGTGGTGCCCTTTTTGGGGGCTCTCTCTAACCCCCACCTGGTGCCCTTTTTGGGGGGCTCTCTCTAACCCCCTCCCTGGTTCTCTTTTTGGGGGCTCTCTCTAACCCCCCATGTTCCCTTTTTGGGGGGCTCTCTCTGACCCACCTGGTGCCCTTTTTGGGGGGCTCTCTCTGACCCCCCAGTGCCCTTTTTGGGGGGCTCTCTCTGACCCCCCTGGTGCCCTTTTTGGGGGGCTCTCTCTGACCCCCCGGGCCCTTTTGGGGGGCTCTCTCTGCCCCCTCAGTGCCCTTTTTGGGGGGCTCTCTCTGACCCCCCAGTGCCCGTTTTGGGGTGCTCTCTGACCCCCCAGGCCCTCCCTCCCTGCCAGGTTTCAGCAGGCAGATGTTGGACATCCTGAACGGCCACGGCGTCGCCTTCAGCACCTTCGATGTTTTCTCGGACGAGGAGGTGCGGCAGGGCCTCAAAGCCTTCTCCCAGTGGCCGACCTACCCTCAGCTCTACGTGGCTGGGGAGCTCATCGGGGGCCTGGACATCGTCAAGGTACAAACAGCACCCTTCTCACCCGTTTGGGTTGCCACAAATGGCTTTTTTTGGCCTCTCCCATCTCATTTTTTGGGGTTTCCTTCCTAATTCCCACAGGAACTCGAGGCATCCGGGGAGCTGGACACGATCTGCCCCAAGGCCCAGAAGCTGGAGGACAGGTGGGTGAAATACAGCAATTTCTGAGGGTTTTTTCCTCTGTTTGTTCATACAGGGGAAACCCCTATAAATTCCTACTTTATAGAAGTGCCTCAAGAATTTATTTATTTACAGAACTCCTGCAGCTCTTCAATGTTTTCTGGGGTTTATACACTTAATATAAACTGCTGTGGTATACAATTAATATAAACTGCTCTGGTCCATCTTTAACTGTATTTGTGGTTTAATTTTTATTTATAGCATGAATATATCTATTTATATATTTACATATCTCTATCTATATATACATGTATATATATATATATGGAAATACACATATAGATTCCTTCTCCTTTTAAGAATTTATTCTTTAAAAATAACTGGGAAAATCATCTTTTTAAGCTTTTATCAGCTTTATTTGCCACAGACATCACAATTCTGGTGTCACTGGAGGGAATCCCTGCCTGGTTCTTCTCCCTGCTCAGTGCAGTGGAGAAATAATTTAATAAATTCCATGAAAAAATGGTGATAGATAATAATCCCACCACTCCAAATTCTATGGATTTATGAATTCCTTCCAAACTTGTCCTATGGCTTGGGTTACTTTACATTGAAATTGTTTCACTGAGGGCATAAACCCAATTAATGCCTTTTGCAGAGCTTAAATGGAAGATAAAGACGAGACTGGCTCAGTGTGGCCCTTAAAAACTTCTTTTTTTAAAGCCTTTTAGCCCATTTCTGAGCTTTTCAAGGCAATTCTCAAGAAATTAAACATTTTTTTGGACAGTTCTGATGGAAGTTTGCAAACTTGCCCAAGCAGCAACTCCATTGAGACAGAATTTTTTGCTTGGCACAACCATTGTAGGGAAAGGAGACAACAGGAAATGCCCTTTGCTTGCTGAAGGGTTTGAATGGGCTCAAATTGTTCATGAAATGTGTTTTTAGGGAGCAGCAGCACCTTTGGCCCAGCTTGGTGAAGCTTTCATGACATTTTTAACCAGCCTGGTCCATGGGGGATGGATTCCTGCTGGGAATGGGGTTCTCTGTAAGGTCCCTCCCAACCCATCCCAGTCTGGAATTCTTGGAGTTTTATCACTTTTATTTTTCCTTTCCACTTCTGCATTTTGTTTTTCCTCTCAGAACAAAGTTAGGGGTGATAACCAAGCTGTTTTATCTCTTTCTGTAGGCTTAAATCCTTGATAAACAAAGCTCCTGTGATGCTTTTCATGAAGGGAAGCAAACAGGTAATGGGCAGTGTTCCAGAATATATTGAATTTTTGCCTTGTTTTTCCTGAATTCAAATCAGTGCTGCTGGAAACTTTTTATTTGGTGCTTCTTTAAACCACAGAACAGTCCCTGCTTTTTATTGCTGCTGAATATTCAATATCTAAAAATTGCTGGGTGTTTTTTGTCCTTATGTGAAGAGTTGGCAGTGGATGTTAATTATTAAATATTAATTATTAATTAATTGGAATTGTGAGTTGCTGTTTATTAGTTGTAGTTTATTATCATGGTGAGTACAGGGCAGTCATGCCTCAAAATAAAGCACATTTATTCCATAAATCCATAACAGGCAGGAGATAAAGAAAGAAAGAAAAAGAGATGAAGGAGTGGCTCATCAGCAATAAATTGGGAATTGCTGTAGTGTAGCTGGAATTCCATGGATTAAATAAAGCAGAGACATTTTAACTTCTGTGCTTTACATTTTAGGTGGCAAAATGTGGCTTCAGCAAGCAAATCATAGAAATCATGAATAACACTGGGTAGGTAGCTGGGCTTGACTGAGTTTGGGAAGGCAGTTTGGGGTTAAAAACTGCATTTTATAAACCAGGATTTAAAAAAGTTATGAGTGGAATTGTTCCCCAAGTGTAAGTTTCTGTTTTTAAAGAGGATTTAAAGCAGTTGTGGGGTTTTTCTGAGAATTTTAATGGGGTTTTTTTAGAGATTATTGAGGGTTTTTTGAGAATTTTGAGGGTTTTTTTCAGGAATTTTAAGGGGTTTTTTTGAGACTTCTGAGGGGATCTTGAGAATTCTTAGGAGTTTTATTAGAATTTTGAGATTTTTCTCTGGTCTTTTTGAAAATTTTTGAGCATTTTTTGTGAGAATTTGGAAGGGTTTTTTTAAGAATTTTGAGGGATTCTTCAAGAATTTTGGGGTTTCTTTGTGGGAGTTTTGAGGGGTTTTTTTGAGAATTTTGAGGCCATCTTGAGGATTTTGAGGGGTTTTGAGCAAGTTTTGAGAATTTTGAGGGGTTTTATTCCGAGAGATTTTTGAGGGCTTTTTGAACATTTTTAGCAATTTTTGTGAGAATTTTGAGAGTTTCTTTGAGGATTTTGAGGGGGGTTGACTTTTACAACTTGTGAGATTTTTATTAAAATTCTGAGGGATTCTTGAGACTTTTTGAGAATTTTGAGGGCTTTTTAAGAACTCTGACGTGGCTTTTTGAATTTTGGGACGTTTTCTGACTTTTTACATGCAATTTTTGACTATTTTGAGGCGTTTCTTTGGGAATCTTGAGGTATTTGGGGATTTTTTGAGCATCTCTTCACAACTCCAAGGTGAATAATGAATATTTTCCCTTTCCCCAGCGTGGACTACGAGACCTTTGACATCCTGGAGGACGAGGAGGTACCAGAAGCTCCCCCCCCTGTGGGTTCCTTGCCCTGCTGCCTCTTGCAGGGCTGAAATTCCCCCTTCCCAACTGCCCTGCTGTTTTTCAGGTGCGACAGGGCCTCAAATCCTTCTCCAACTGGCCCACCTACCCCCAGCTCTACGTCAAGGGGGAGCTGGTGGGGGGGCTGGACATTGTCAAGGTAGGAGTTGCATTGATTTGCACTAAAATGGCAATTTATGGGAATTTTTCTGCCTGTCTCTCACAGAATTCTTACAAATCCCAACCCTGGATGCTTTGCCAGGGAAAAGAGCTTGAAATCTCCAGTCAGTGGCTGGAAAAAGCCCATTTTTACCCTTTTTTCGCACTTTTCTCGTCCTTAATTTCGCTCCTGATGCTGATTTATTCCTGGGAGAAACGAAACTTTATTGGAGTTGTTGGGGCAGCCCCAGAATTCCCAAATCCTCCTGAGCCCACTCCTGCCTGGGTGGTTTGGAGCCAATTCTACGTCAGGGGGGTGCTGGTTGGGGGGCTGGACATTGTCAAGGTAGGAGTTGCATTGATCTGCACTAAAATGTCAATTTATGGGAATTTTTCTGCCTGTCTCTCACAGAATTCTTACAAATCCCGACCCTGGATGCTTTGCCAGGGAAAGGAGCTTGAAATCTCCAGTCAGTGGCTGGAAAAAGCCCATTTTTACCCTTTTTTTCCCACTTTTCTCGTCCTTAATTTCACTCCTGATGCTGATTTTTCTCAGTAAATATTCCTGGGAGAAAGGAAACTTTATTGGGGCAGCCCCAGAATTCCCAAATCCTCCTGAGCCCACTCTTGCCTGGGTGGTTTGGAGCCAATTCTACGTCAGGGGGGAGCTGGTGGGGGGGCTGGACATTGTCAAGGTAGGAGTTGCATTGATCTGCAATAAAATGTCAATTTATGGGAATTTTTCTCCCTGTCTCTCACAGAATTCTTACAAGTCCTGACCCTGGATGCTTTGCCAGGGAAAGGAGCTTGAAATCTCCAGTCAGTGGCTGGAAAAAGCCCATTTTTCCCCTTTTTTCGCACTTTTCTCGTCCTTAATTTCACTCCTGATGCTGATTTATTCCTGGGAGAAAGGAAACTTGATTGGAGTTGTTGGGGCAGCCCCAGAATTCCCAAATTTTCCTGAGCCCACCCTTGCCTGGATGGTTTGGAGCCAATTCTATGTCAAGGGGGAGCTGGTTGGGGGGCTGGACATTGTCAAGGTAGGAATTGCATTGATTTGCACTAAAATGTCAATTTATGGGAATTTTTCTGCCTGTCTCTCACAGAATTCTTACAAATCCCGACCCTGGATGCTTTGCCAGGGAAAGGAGCTTGAAATCTCCAGTCAATGGCTGGAAAAAGCCCATTTTTACCCTTTTTTTTGCACTTTTCTCGTCCTTCATTTCACTCCTGATGCTGATTTTTCTCAGTAAATATTCCTGGGAGAAAGGAAACTTTATTGGGGCAGCCCCAGAATTCCCAAATCCTCCTGAGCCCACCCCTGCCTGGGTGGTTTGGAGCCAATTCCTCAGACTCTGGGACTCCTGGGAAGCCTTAATAAATTTCATTTCATTCTAAAAAATACTGGTGCTGCTTAAGTCATAGATATTCGTTTGATTTACTTAGGAAGTGTAAGGATTGCTTCAATTATATAGGTGAATTTTATTTATATAGATTAATTTTAATTAAATTATAGAGATTAATTTTATTTCTATAGATTATTTTGCTTAAATATCTAGATTAATTTTATTTATTTAACAAGTGTAGGGATAGCTTTGATTATATGGATTAATTTTATTCAAACTATTTTATTTATTATTCTGTTAATTTTATTTAAACAAAGATTAATTTTACTTAAACTGTATAGAAGAACTTTATGTATATAGATTAATTTCACTTAAAGTATATAGATTAATTGTTTATTTAGCAAGTGTAGGGATTGCTTTATTTATATAGATTAATATTGCTTAAATTATATAGATTAATTTATATTAATTTTATTTATTTAAGAAATGTGGGGATTAAATAAATAAAATTCATCTGTATAATTTAAGAAGTGTGGGGGCTTTTTCAGTGCTCAGGAAGAGGAGTCTTGGGCATTGTGAGATGCTGTAAAATCTTTTTCTCACTGGTATTTAAATGGAATTTCTCTGTTTGCATCCTTGGGCTGTTTTAATTCACACTGACTTGTATGGGAGGGTGAATGTGATTTAAATTTCATTTTTTAATGCAGTGTAATATGGGATAAAATGGAGAGAGTTGTTTCTCCTGAGGTGTGGGAAAAGCAGGATTTTCCCTGTTGGTTTCCCAGTGTTTCCTGGTGTTCTTTACAAGTTACCACCCCTGTAATTTGAATTTCAGTCACCAGGATCACTGGGCTGGCACCTCCTGCTCTGAACCCCAAGCACCTTTTATTGTCTTTGCTGGGTTTAATGGGTGGGAGGAACAAAATCCATCCATGGGAGGTGTCCTGTCCTTTGGGGGAGGCCTTTTGGGTGCTGGAGAGTTTGGTGGGTGCCTGAAATGGGGAATTTCAGCTGGGAGGAGCTCCAGGCTGGGGGCAGTCAATGCCTCCCACGTGTGTTTTTGTCCCTTCTAAACACACCCAAAGCAGAATTTAAACTCAAACCTCAGAGTGTTGGCCAGGAGGGACCCCTGGTGAGGCCTCAGTGCCTCCCCTGCCTGCCAGGCAGTGCTCCCTCCTCCAGCAGCATTCCCTGATGGAATCCCCTTGGAGAATCCCCAAAAGTCCAAAATTGCTGCATTTCTGTCTTTCAGGAGCTGAAGGAGAGCGGGGAATTGCTGCCTGTGCTGAAGGGAGAGAATTAATGGGAAGAGCAGTCCCTGGAACAGCATCCAGCTGGAGATTCTGCTGGAGCCACAGCCCGAGCCCTGAGGAGCATCAGGAAATGAGAAATATTCTGTGTATTCCACCTGTATGAAAAGGGGTTTCACTGGAGACACAAAAAGGTCAATTAAAATACGGTGCTCCAGGATTTTGGGTGTTGGGACTTCATTATTTGCACCCCTGTCCACCCTAGAATTATTTAAGGCTAAATTACACCTTGGATTTTGGGGCTCATTAAGGGAATATTAATGGGGCATCGTCATTTCCTTCCCTTCTTAATTGTTTTCATGGCTGGTGAACAAGAAAACCCCTTCTGAAAGCTTCAGCCAGCACAGCTCCAGGGAGCTTTTAGTGAGCTTCAGCTCTGCCCCTGCTCAGTGGTGCAGGAGGTGCCCATTTGGGGTGCTCAGCCTGCCTGGGCAGGGGGTTGGGTGGGGCTGGAAGTGCAGCCAGAGGTGGTGGGGAATCCTCAGGGGTCCTGCAGGGACATGGAGGGGATTTGTGGGCTGAGCCAGGGACCTTCACCCCTGGGTGCAGGGGACTGAATTTGGGTTCAGTCTTTGTTGCAGCCCCTGAGCCTGGGTTGATTCCAGGGCCAGGAGCTCCTGGGAGTTGATCTTTGTTAGGAGGGGCCAGGAGTGACTTTTCCAAGCATGCCTGGAAAAAGAGGCCAGAGTGAGGTGCAGACCTTTAGGCAGCAGCTTAGGAGGTTTGGGGAGCAAATGTGGGGCTTTGTGCTTTAAATTCTAAATGTGATCTAAGTCTTAAAAGCCTAAACCAAAACTGGTGTTGGGGCTTATCCCAGCCTGGAAAGGGTTGGCTGCAGGGAAGCAGGTCCTACATGTGTCAGAGGATTTCTGGTGATGGATATTTAATTTTCTAGGATTAGTTTTAGTAATTGCTATCAAATATATATTATAACTTTAAACCCGATTTTAATTGCTCTAAAAAAAATCCTTGTCATGAAAACAAGCCTTAATTAATCCTCTTAAGTGAATTGCAAATGCATTCAGGTAGTTGTCAGTAGGAAAAAAAATAATTTATTACAGCAAAATGTAGCATCCCTGTGGTGAAATTAAGAGTTAGAAGCTTTAATTAAATCCTAAATACCAAATGCTATTTAGTTTTCCTTCAGAATTCAGTGTAGTGGAATTTATTTGGGGTTTATGGAGTCCTGTTAATGGATTTATAGACGTGCAGTAGGGAATAACAGTTGATTCCTGACAATTTATGTTTTTATTTATCCCTATATTGGATATTGGGAGGAGATTCCTGGCTGGGAGGGAGG
>JACBWW010000010.1:32321779-32341165 GCA_020086605.1 Lanius collurio | reverse complement strand
TTTGGTTTGGAATGGACCTTAAAGACCATCCCATTGCAGCCCTGGTGCTGTCACCTGTGCATCCACAGACACACCACTGGATGAGCAATAATGAAATTTTATTTGACATTAACACAAGCCTTGGAGGCATCACCTGGGATCTCCTCTGATATTATTGGTCAAACTTGCCTGGACCATGTCCACAATCCTGCTCTGAGGGGAGCTGTGTGTTTAGGGCAGCCTGGGGAGCCCCCAGCAGAGCCCCAGGGCATTGTGTGTCCCACCAGCCCTCCCACCCTCCCAGGCTCTGGGTCACCCTCCATCTGCCTGGGACATGCACATCCCACAGGGACTGTTGGATTCCCTCCACACCAAACAGCCCCCATAACTCCAAAAAACCCTCCCAGTGCTCGAATGAAGGAGAGCTGTGGCTCCCCGTACTGGATTAGGCCCAAAGTCAGTAAAACTAAAATTACAAACATAAAATAACTACTTACTGGCACAGCATGGATGTTTTCACACATTCCCTCCTATTCCGCGAGCTTTTCTAAAGACAGTAACGTAACAGAATATGCTTGAACATATGGCAGAATTAACAATGGATCCAGCTTCTGAAGGTGATATAAAATTTTATTCTGTGTGCTACATGTCTGTGTGGGTCACTCCTTGTGTGCCTGGGTCATGGAGTGAAGTGCAGCCACTCGGGTTTTTCAGTGTAATTCACACCAAGGGGTGTCTGTGCCCCACCAGCATCCCCACACCCCCTTTAGGTGTCATTTAAACTCCAAAATCATTTTGGTTTACAAACCATTGTAACTCCTTATCATGGTCTCTGCCACAGCTCTCTGCCTGTCAAGCCACGTTGCACCACTGGTTCAACCTTGGGGTTTTTATTGCATTTTTCTGTGTTTTCAGGAGAGTTCCCAGTCAGCAAAAAGAGCTTTCCCTTAATTTGCCCTTTTGTGATAAACAACCCTCCTGATTACCTATGATTCCTGCAGTATAATTTTCAGATTACTTGGCTCTCCTGGGTTCTGGTTGTGGAAAGATGCTTCTGGCTTGGCATGACATCATTTGAGCTCCCAAATAATCCCAGCCTTAATTACCTGCAGGTATAAGTTCGATGTGTTCCACTCTTTAAGATGTGTCCCTGTGTAATCCTCCAGCTGACAGCATGGCACAGAGTGTAGAGAACCCAGTTCCTACTTAAAAACACAAAGGAGAAGATAGAGAAATAGATGAATAAATGTAAGAGCAAGTCCTGGTGTCTGTAGTTGCTGTTACAGCAAGCTTGAAGTAAGAGAAACCTTGGAGAGCTGCTGCTTTCTCTAACTTCTTTCCTGCCAGAAGCTGCCCTCTCCAGAAGAAAATGCTGTTGAAATATATATGTATATATATATATACACATATTGCTGGGATAAACCCTATCAGGAAGTAATTAGCCAAGTTGATGTGTTTGTCCAAAATAAAAGTGCTGTTTAATAAATAACAAGAGCAGCTGGACTGACATTTTCTGCATAACAAGTGTTGCTTTTATGTTAAATACTTTAGCAGAGTGTTTCCTGGCTTCATTTATTTCTGCTTAGTCAGAGGGTGTTTAGTCCTGAACTGTATATTTAAATCACTTTTGCCATTCAACTTCTTCCAGATCAAAAATTACCCCTGTTTAAAAAGAATACATTGGATTGATGGAAATGTAATTGTTGGAGGCCTTGAAGAAATACACAAGTTGGCAACTCTTCCCCAGCCCTTTGTTGTTTCAGAGTTTAGCAGTTAAGAACAACACAAATACATTTTGTTTGTAGTGGGTCACAGGTTCAAAGAGACTTTGAAAAAATAGACTGGGGATAATTGGGTTATCAGATGCAGACACTGCAGGGAATTGAGCATTATCTCTCCTTAGTGTTGGGACTACTGGGTCACTTCCTTCCCTGCCCAGCTCCCCTCTGGCAGCCTGACACAGCCCAGATGGCTGCAGAGGGGTTTTACTGGTGGCCACCCCAAAGTTGGCCCTTTCTCCACCCTTCAACAGGTTGATTTTACGAGTCATGGCCACACTAAATAACAGCCTGCCTTGCTTTCCCCCACTGCTTGGCCAGGCTGTGCCTGCTGGCGGCGAGCACAAGGCAGGAGCCCAGCGAGCCTCCCCTGGCCTCCACTGCTGGTCCTCATTTCTGTTGGACAGCATCTCACTGAGCTATTGACTTGCACTTTGACACTGCCACTGCTACTGGCTTTGATTGCACTGTCAATCCGAAAAAAACTCTTTCAAATCAGCAGTAAAACCTGTAAATGTTTAACTTTGTTCTGCATAAGCTTTTCTGCCCTGCAATTGCTGTTGTAGAATAGGTCTGAGAGGACACTTTATCTTATATAGAGCCAGGGGAAACTGCAGGAATTAATTGTAATTAATTCACTTTTTTTTTTGAGATTTCAAGGGTTTTAAGCCTAAGCAGATCATATATACTTATCTACAAGTGTTCCCAGTTAATGGTGGCAGGACAATACATTGTTTTATTCAGGAAGTTGGACTTATTTTGCAGATGTCACTTCCTGCTGCATGGCTGCATGACTGGAGCTCCTTGGTGATGGAGAACATTCACTGTTTGAGTTGTCTGAAGAAAAGAGCCCTGACATTGGCATGTTTAGTCTCTAATTAGTGTATTATCAGTGGCCTGTGTAAGGGGGTGGGTGTTGCTCCTTGTGAAATAGTTCAAGCCATAGAAGAAGAGTTGGTGGTCCCAGTGAGTCTGCTGGAATTAAATCATAGAAACCCAGAATATCCTGAGCTGGGAGGGACCCACAGGATCATGGATCCAGCCCCTGTTCCTGCCCAGACACCCCAAACCCCACCCTGGGCATCCCTGGCAGCGCTGTCCCATCACTCCTGGAGCTCTGGCAGCCTCAGTGCCCATTCCCTGGGGAGCCTGGGCAGTGCCAGCACCCTCTGGGGAAGGACCTTTCCTGATACCCAACCCAAACCTCAGGAGATAAAAGTGCACCAATTCCCTGAATTGATCTGTGCACTCGGAGTACAAACAGACATGCTCACACCTGAAGAACATTGTATTCCAGGGAAGTTTTACTTCTCAAATTAAAACATCAGGAAATCCTGGTGTTGGAATCTTGCACTGTTTATTTGAAGCACTACTTTGAATACTTCATTTTCATGTTTGGAATTGTGTTCAAACAGATGAAAATAGCACTTTAAACCAATTAATCTTCAGTATTTCAGCTCAATTCTGAGAATTTATTGGCATCTCCTTGTTTCCTCTTCATACTGGGTGTTTAATGCGAGCTTGCTTGTTATGCCTACTCCGTAAATTAACATTATCCACCCTATATCTGCTTGTTTCTGAAGAATTATTATACAAAGCCTCATTTTAAGGAGGTCAGACCCCTGCATGATGATTTGTTGTTCATGAATCTACTTTGTGCCAGTTTGTGTGTGCATGTGCAATCAGAAGTGACTTGGAGTGAGTGAGATAATAATCATCTGCTGCTGATATGAAGACTTCCTCTATTCGACTACCATGAATCAGGCTGATTCCAAGTGAATGAGATTTTAATCACCTGTCACTGCCGCCAGCACTTTCTCTATATTTATGATAATTTTTTTTTTGTCTTTTTATTGAAATCAGTGTTGACTGAATCGAGTAATCCTGATTAGCAATCTCACTGTATGCAGTCAAGAGTGAAATGCATCAGAGCAGTATTGGTACACTGAACATGCTGAAATTGGAAAAAAAAAGGAGAGGCTAAATGTGCTGGGGTGTTGGTGTAGCCGGAGGTGAGGGCTGGAAGGTGTGAGATCTTTCTAATTGCTCCCCAAACCGGGAGGGTTTTTCAGTTGGGGCTGGGGAAGTTGTACTAAAAAGCCCTAAAAGCTCTGCTTTTAGTTACACCTCTTCAATCTCAACTGCAGGGAGCAAGTGAAGTCATCGGGGTGGCATGCATGGAAATTAGGGCCATTTAGGGCAGCCTTCCCAGGAGGAGGGGTTTTGTTTTTCGAAGTTTTGTATATATATTAAAAAATAAAATAAATAAATTTAAACAAGGGGAACAATGTAATATTCAAACCCCCTGATTTGCCCCACAGTTTTGCTGAGTGAGGCACAATTATTTAGAATCACAGAGCGGTGAGGGTTAATTTATCTTTAGTTATTTAGGGTTATGTTTGTGTATTTAGGATTATTCCTCTTTTAAGGGTTCATGTCTTTTACATACCATGATTTTGTTGCCACTTGGTGTAGGAAACTTCAGGTCTCTAATGCTGTGTGACATGTGAAAAACAAGTGCTGTGAAAGCCCTTTTTATTCTTAAAAAGAGTTTGACTGATGGCTCCTTAAGTGGCAGTGTCAGATCTGCAGCAGCTCCTGTGTCCCTGTGTGCTCCTGTGTCCCCATCCCAGTGGGATGGGCAGGAGGGGACCCTGCTGGGCTCCAGTGCCAAAGGCAACAGAGTGGGAGTCTTTGGAAACCCCAGAAAGGGCCGTGAAACCCCTGTGTGGGTTTTTCTGAAGGGAAACCTGGATGGAAATATCCTGCTGGCTGTAATTCTCAGTCTAACTGCGCTGCAATTAGAAATCTCAATATTCAATCCAGCCCTCAAATCTTATTTTGCTGCATTAGAGAGTTATACTCAGCCTGAGAAATTACATTTCTAATGGTATGATAAGTGCAGTAGTTTGGGACAGGAAAATAGTGCTCCCTGATGTCTGCCCAGGCCTCTGCCCTCGGTGGGGCTGGAGCCCAGGGCTCTCTGTTTATTTGTTCCTTACACTGGGTTTTTTCTGCTTCCTGCTGCTCCTTCCCTTCATTTTGTCCAACTGCCTTCTCTTGTCTCTTCTCCTCATTTCTTATTTTTTAAATGCACTTTTAAAAAGCTCTTCCAAAGCCCCAACCCCGGCAGCCTCTGCTCCACGTGGGCCCCCCTCTGACCTTGGCTCTGTCCAGACTCCCTCATTCTCCAGTTCTTCTGCCTGACATTCCTCTGATTCACTGTTTTCCCATCCATTCACTTCTTCAGCTCTGGGTTTTGTTACCTTTGTTCCACTCTTAGCATTTTAGCAGTTTTTGACTTTCTCTCACCTTGCTCATCTGACATCTTTTCATTCTCACCTGCTCCTCACAGGCTTCTCCTAAGGATTTTTTCCTTCTTTAGGCCTTGGGATTTTGTCTTCTGTGCTGTGCTGGCTCTTGTCCTTTTCTTCCTTGCTCAAACCCAGTTTTGCTTGGGTTTGGTCCCCTTTTCTGTTTTCTGTGTGGGGTCTCCTTCAGCCAAAGTGCCCCAACTCCCATCCTGTCAAGTGCGTTCCATCCCTGTCCCTGTCTCCTGCCTTGTTTTTCTCTGCACACCTACCTCGGTCCCTCTTTGAACTCTCTCTTTCTGAAGGTTTGCACTGAAGTGAACTAAATGTGAGCAAAATCCAACTTCAGCTTCAGAAGTTTGGGCTGAGGCCGCTGGTGCCACCCGTGGGCTCTGTCACTCGTGTCACAGTGCTGAGCTGCCTTTAAACACATCACCTTCAAGCCACAGACAAATTCTCTCCCTTAATCCCATCTTTATTTCTTTTTCTTCCAGTAAAGGGAAGAATTCTTATCCTGGGTGCCAGGCTTGCAGCATCTCCCCCTCTTTATCCTTCTCCCCAGTTTCCTGTCCAGCTCAAAGGCAGCAGGAGCCTCTGCTCCCTCCTGCTCTGACCACTGGAGCCCCCAAAGCTCTGCCTTGGCCCTGATGTGGAATACAGATGTTTTCACAGCCTTTGCAGCTTGCTCACCATATTTATCCCTATCAAGTGTTTGCCTTGCCTTTCTCTCTGCCCATCAGCTGGGTACAGCACGGGGCAGATCAGGGGAAATCAGCCAAGGCGTGGGAGTGGCCTCCTCATTGCTCCCATGGTGTGAGGAAGAATAATTTGATCTGGAAGCAGAAGCTGTGGATGCTTATCCTGGGATGTGTTTTTGACTCTGGCATCTGGGAAAATAGAAACTGGGAGGACTGGTATGACATGGACCTGAGGGAAGGGGGGGTCTTGCAGAGCTGATTCTGGAGGGGAATCTTAGAATAACAGAATGGAATTTGGGATGGAAGGGGACCTTTAACCTCATCTAGTGCCAGCCCTGCCATGGCAGGGACACCTCCCACTGTGCCAGGCTGCTCCCAGCCCCAATGTCCAGCCCGGCCTTGGGCACTGCCAGGGATCCAGGGGCAGCCACAGCTGCTCTGGGCAACCTTGTTCCCAAAAAATCCAAACACCTGGAGCCTTGCTCTGCTTTCTGCCTGCTCTCTCCTTTTCCACCTCCATGAACTGCTGGTGTTGCTCATTAACTCTCCATCTCAATTATATTTTTGGCATGTTATGTCAGGTGTCCATTGGGAGTTTTTCAGAGCTGAGGCTGTACAACCCTGATCCTCGCCAACCCTTCTGGTTTTCCCATAAAAACATCTCTGCTGGACACAGCTCTTGTCCCATAATCCTGCAAATTGATCCCAGTGTTCATATCAACCTTTTCCCACAATCAGAGCACCTGGAATGGCTTGGGTTGGAAGGCACCTTGCAGTGGTCCAACCACGGGCTAGGACACCTTCCACTGTGGCAGATCCTGTGTCTCATCACCCACCCTGGCACACATCAGCCCTGTGCCCCTGCCCAGTGCCCACCCTGGGCCTGTTGGAGGGGTTTTAGGAGCTCATCTCTTCCGTGGCTGCTCCCAGCCTGGGCAGCTCCCAGCCAGGACATGGCAGGGATGGCAAAGCTTTGTAGATGAGGCACTGGGGACGTGGTTTAGTTGTGGTCTTGGCAACATCGGGTTTGCATTTGGACTTGTTGATCTTGAAGGTCTTTTCCAACCTCAATGGTTCGTGAGGCTGTGATTTTCCTGTATATTTTTCTGTATTTTCCCCTCCTTTTCTCTATCTCCCTGTGCTGTGACATGCACCCACCTCACCATGAAGCCACTGCTGCTTTGGCTTCCTTCAGATATTCCTTGCAGACCCCCCTCATTTGTCACCGAGCCAACCCAACACCTGCTTTGCTGTTTGCATCCATCAGCAAGAATCAACTTTTTCACCTTTTGCTAATTTTCCTACCATCACCACACTTCATTATTTCTAAACCAGCCATTGGCTGCACGTCCAATTTGCTAAATGATGCATATGGCATTCATGTCCATACTGGCCACTCGCTATACATTACCTTTTTATAGCTGCTTATACCTAGATTTTTTACTAACTCCTACAAAAAGTTAAACTTCCTCATTTTTAAGGGTTGTTGTGACCCCAGAGAGAATTTCAGGCACTAATGAGCACTGATAAACCCTACTTCAAACCCAAGCCACAAAATTTGGCTGACAAAACATACATAGAAATTTAAAAATAAATTACTTGATTTCTAAAGAGTTCACGCCAGTGGCAGCAGAGCTCCTGCTTTGCTTTATGGATCTGTGCTGCTGGTGGAGTGCTGGTGACTGGCCCTGAAGGCTGTAACTGGGGCAGATCCCCAGTGTCAAATCAGTTCTAGTTATTTCTGAATTGTCATTAATCTTTTTCCTTTCCTCATTTACTAATGGGCCTAGTTTTTCTCATCTGCTTCTCTTTAGCATACAAACAATTGCAGGCAAAGAACACCATTAAGATTGCAAAGACAAGCATTTAGAATTAAAGATGCTGTAATAAAGGTAACCCCTGCAAGCTTTGGTTGGATTCCCTGTGCTTATCCATGAGGATTTTGGGTTCTGTTCCATAATCAGAAACAGGATTTTCCCCCACACACAATCCCCACCTCATTCACTTCTGTTCTGGATTTTTCCCTCATTGTTCAGTGTGTGGTCCTCATGCTTTAGTTCTTGAGTGTTATTCAAGTCTTGCCTCGAAAAACCAACCCCAAATTTCTCCCTGAGCTATCTCACAGAGCTCGTCACCACTGTGGGTCTGCAGTGGTGTCCTTGTCACACAAATATCTCAGCCTTAGAAATGGGAAATGGAACCCCTGAGGGATTCAGAATTAAGCAGGGAAGTCTCTCTGTAGATGCTGCACAGGAGAAGTTGAGGGTCTGGCTTTCCATGGTCTGTGCAGCACACGTGTACATCACATAGAGTGCAATTATGTACAATATACATGGATTATGCACATAAATTGGCTTTTCCTCTGTTCAAAGCCCAGCTATCGTTGACTTCAGTTGTAGCAAAGTGCACAAATCCTAGTCTGGGGTAAAGCCAGGCCCTGAGAAAAGAGCCATGCAGAATTAATCCTCACCTCTCAAATGCTGGTGGGAGCAGACGTGGCCAGAGGGATTGGCTGAGGGACAGGGAAGGTGGCCTGCAGAGACTGCTGGTTCCTGTAGCCTTTTCCTTTCCAACTCCTGACTTACCCTTTTCACAACTTTTAGCATTATCACCAAGTTCTGAGAGGGGTGATTACAAAACATTGTGTAATTAATTTTTCATTTTAGTTGGATGAGGAACGGGCTTGTAAAGAAAGTTCTTTTAGGTTCATAACTCCCAAATATACCAGAGAGTGTGAAATAAGGCATTTCATGCAACTTTCTGCACCCTTGAGAACCCCCTAGAGATTAATTTCCTAAGCCCATGGGACATCCATGCTTTGAAACATTTAAATGCACTGCAGAGACGTTCTCAAACGTAGCTGTGACCTCCTAATAAAGAAAAGATCCCTAAATTTTACCAGGTATTTCTTTGTTCATGGCAGGGAGGTGATAAGGCTGGGGAACCTCATATCCTATCTGAGAGTGGAGTGGGAGAGCCCAGTGGGAGCCCATTCCTCTGCTCTGACTCCAGGGAAACCCTCCCAGCTAATTAAGGAGTTCCTCCCTGGCTGAGGCTCTGCTGAAGATGTTCTGACACCTTGATCCTTACTCTGGGTGTTCAGGAAGAGTAGGGTGCCAGAAATCCTTTAAGGAAGGATCAACACTGGAAAATAGTTCTTTTCACAAAGTTGGAAAAGTAGATGGAGAGAAATTGAGCCTGAATTTGGGATAAGGACAATTAAAAAAAAAAAAAAAAGCGGAAGGGAGATGAGGAGAAGCAGAGGGGAGAGGCAGCAAAGTTCTAATGAATGAAAAGACCAACAACTGCATGGAAAGAGAACAAAAATGGTGAATTAGAGTGGTTCCCATCCAAAAGGTCCTGGGCCATCTCCTCTCCCACTCTGCTCAGTGCCATGTTCCAGGGGGAAGGGGACACCAGTGTCACAGTGCCAGCAGCCAGAGGGGACAACCAAAAAGAGCTCCAGAGAGTCTCAGATACTGGGAGCTAACCAGAAAGCCATGAATTCTAAAATAGACAGAGAAAAAAATAAATGCAAGGAAGTTGCTGAAGTTATTAAAAGATAAGATTTATGGGCAAGTTCATTTCAGTTGGTCGGCTCTCCAATCAACTACCGTTACTAATTGGATTAGTTGCCAAAATAAGCTAAGAATAGAACCTTCTCTTTCCTTATTGTTAAAGCTTTCCAGGGAAAAAGTCCTTGAGGACAAAAATTAAATCTTTATTTCTAGCAACATAAAATTCCCCTCTATAAAAAGGAAGAACCTTAACACTGTTCCTGCTCTCCTGCAGAGCTCCTGCAATCCCAGAGTGCCAGGAGGGGGAACATTCTTGTTCCTCTCCAAATCAAGTGGGTTGTGGCAGATGCCCAGTATTGTTCCTCTTGATTTTGTCAGTCTTTCTTGTCCTTTCTCGAGGAATTTCCTCGCTGCATTTTCCACAGCTGACTTGTGGCTCTCTGGGAACGTAAATACTTCTGACAGAATGGAACAAGCCTAGAGAAAGCCTTAGGTAATTTCAGAGTGCCCCTTAACATGGAGAGCCTTCAGCATCCATCCCCCACCACGGATTTGTTCCCTAAAGCCAGCACAGCTCTTTCCAAAACAGCTTTCTGAGAAGGGAATCGGGTCCTCTTTCATTGCTGGATCAAAGTGCAGGTAAATAATAACCTGCAAATAAGTTGTGTGCATTATACAGGCTTGTGTGCTTTGTGTTGGATCCTTCTGCCCTGGAAAAACAGCAGATCCACTGGAATTATTAACGTTATGATTTCTGATATTTATTTTGTATTAAATTTTAGTTTTTATATTTTTTAGGTTTTAAAATTTTTATGTTAATCTATTGTCCCAACCCATAATAAATATTTAGCCTACTCTTTGCTGTAGCCCGTGTGAAATGGACTTTTATGTAAGAAGCTCAGCACAGCCCTTATTTTGCAACTTAAATAAGCAGATTATGCCTCTCCTATGGAAACAGGGAGGGAGAGCTGGGGGTGCTCACCTGGAGAAGGCTCCAGGGAGAGCTCAGAGCCCCCTCCAGGGCCTGAAGGGGCTCCAGGAGAGCTGCAGAGGGACTGGGGACAGGGATGGAGGGACAGGACACAGGGAATGGCTTCCCAGTGCCAGAGGGCAGGGCTGGGTGGGATCTTGGGCAGGAATTGTTCCCTGGCAGGGTGGGCAGGCCCTGGCACAGGGTGCCCAGAGCAGCTGTGGCTGCCCCTGGATCCCTGGCAGTGCCCAAGGCCAGGCTGGACATTGGGGCTGGGAGCAGCCTGGGGCAGTGGGAGGTGTCCCTGCCAGGGCAGGGCTGGCACTGGGTGGGCTTTGGGCTCCCTTGCAACCCAAAGTGCTCTGAGATTCTCTGCAGATCAGTCCTACTGAAGTTATTACCTCTCATGTCTAAAGGCATGGTTAATTAATTGAGATTCTACATTCTGGTTTCAGCTTTTGATTTTTATTTTTGTTTCAACAAAGAAAAAACCCTGTAACTCAGAGGTAGGGATGTTCTGATGTCTTTACAAATCTTCATCACAGGAGAAGGGCAGAGGATGAGACTAAAGCATGTCCTGAAACCACAGCCTGGTGCTGTCTGTGGAGCCGATGGCTTGAAAACTCTGATAATTTGTAGGAATGTGAAATAAATTCACAGTCTTGCATTAAGGACAAAATTAATCCACTTGTTTTGTCCACTGGGGTGCAGAACCCTCCTCCAGGACCAGTGATTGGTGCTTTTGTTGGTGATTGGTGGTAACACTGACTTCTAGGCAAAAAGAAAAATGCCTACAGGTAGTGCATGCATTCCACACGTTTTCCACCTGTTTTTGTCGAAGGAAACCTCATTTCCTAGAAATAGAGAGCAGGGAACTCACTTTGAAGTGTAAACAAGTTAGAATAAAACACCTTTCCAAAAAAGCCTCCTTTAAAAGTAGGCCAGGGTTTAATATTATTTAACAAAAACATTGGACTTGAGTGATGATTTTGGGCCCCTTTTGACACCTGGTGTGAAAAGCCCACCAGCACCTCCCTGTGCAGCCTGGCAGTGCCCACCTGGGAGTGCCCCCGGCCTGAATCCAGCTCAGGGAGGTGGCACTGATCCCACCCATCCCGTGGAAAGGGAGCTGGAGGAGCTGAAGCTGCAAATTGTATCTCATGGCTGTTGTCAAACCGTTATCAGCTTCTTCACTGCTGACTGCAGAGATAGCAAGAGCCATTTATCTGTCCCCAAATCCTGCCTCAGGATGGTGCCAACATTCCCACCTGTTCCTTGCCCATCTGCTGAATTTCCTCATCTCTTAAACCCGGCCTTGTGGAGATGTTTGAGTGTTTTGAGTCTGAAAGTTCTCCTCACTGGAAGTTTTCATTCCCAGACCGTGAATGTTTGGGGGTGAGGGGAAATTTCGTATCTAACTAATCAAGAGAGGAAAATACCATAAAGATAATTTATTTATTTGCATTCATTGAACAGAAGTATTTGGATTTTTTGAATGTATAGAATGTGCTGTGTTGGAAGGGACCCAGCAGGTTCATCGAGTCCCCCTCCTGGCCCTGCCCAGGACACCCCAACAATCCCACCTGTGCCTGAGAGGGTCGTCTAAACACAAATTTGGGGTTATTCCAGGCAAGCAGAGGCACTGCACTTCTCCTTGAGAGGTCAGGGACCATCCTGGAAAATCCTGAGAGTTTTGACTGTGTCTGACAGACAAAATTGCTCCTCATGCCCAACCCAAAACCCCAGAGCCGAAGTTGTGGGTTGTTTGCAGGTACAGATTAAAGAGCTCAGATCAGTCATCCAGCATGGATGTCCTCAGATAAAATATCCAGCTATTTCATATATATTGGATATTGAAGCTGCCTAATGGGGGGATCAACCATCAAATATTCCAGCTGTGGGACCTGTGGGCACCCACCTGAGGCTTTTGGTGAAGGGGCCCCCTCTGCATCTGCTCAGACATGACCCAAAAACCCCAATTGAGAGCCATTTGCAGCAAAACCTGATCCAGCTGTGTGCAACAGTGCTTATTACTGGAAAAGTTTGGGGAGATACCTGGAATGTCATGCAGTTCTACTAATATTAGCTTTAGCAACTCACAATTATAATGACTAATTGGAGCCATCACTCATTGCTATTGAGTTCCCAGGTGAAAACTATGGACCAGAACCTCCATTAGCATAAATTAGCATTGGAAAGTCAATTAAGTTACACTGATTTTACACTAGTTTTACTGTCTTTCATAAGGCATAGAAGAAAAAAAAGCCCAATTTCTGACTTCAATTACCCATTTTTTTCCCCTCCAAAGCAAATTTTGGTCACATTTCTTCAGAAGTCTCCAAAACCAGACCTGTCTTTGCCTGGAATGGAGCCCTGTGGCTTGGCTGGGCAGAGAAGGCTTGCTCAGCTATTTTCTTGTTCTCAAGGTGATTTGAGCGAGCTGGATTGTTGCTTTTCCTCAGCGCAGGATTCAGAGTAGATAAAAGAGCTTTTTCTGTGAAAAATCTCTTCCAGGGGATTGGTCCCATTCCCATCACTACTGAAGAATCTTTTTCTCCTCTTTTCTGGGGAGAAAGGGGAGATAAGAAAGGAAAGGACAAAATTATGCAATGTGAAGACTTTCCTTGATTTAAGGAAAAAAAACAAGATAATTTTCATTATATTTATAAATTAGTGTGTGAACACCTGAATGCAGAGTTTGAAAGCAGAAATATTTCTCAGTAGCATAAATCTTAATGGAAATCTGGCAGCAAGGTACAGGAAAGAAAATCTGCAGGCTGATGGTAGGAATTGCAAGCACATGACTGGAAATGCTCTACCCTGGCATGAAGGTGCCAGAGATGTTCAGGAGTGCTCCTGAAGGGAACAGAGGCACGTGCAGAACTCCAGGGGTTTATCAGCCCTCTCCTGCACACTGCAGAGCTGAGATCAGATGAACTACAGGGCAGTGGAAATAAGAATTAGTGGCAGACAAACAAATCCAAGAGGTTTGGGAATTTTTGAATCATACGTGGGCACTGGTTTGTGTTTTCCTCTTAAAATTATAGAAGTGGTAATTGCAGAGGTGAAGCACTCAGTGCTTGTGGGGTTTTTGGTGAAAGGGATCTGCAGGGACAGCTCAGTGTCAGGCTGGCCCTGAGCCACTTCAGGGACTGAACAAGAGGAGAGCACTGATGTCTGTCTCTGACATGGTGAGGAGTTCCCCACGGCATCCTTTTTCAGCAGCAGTGGCACCAAGGATCTCACCTGGGCCACCAGGAAATGCTCGTGCCAATGCCCAGGCAGAAGACATGAGCTAAATTAATTTTTTTTACATCTGAACTATGTTTTTATAGTTCAGCTGTTTCCACAAATTCTGCAGTTGTGTCAGGGGGTTTCGGGTGGAAGGAGGAGAGGTTTCCACTGAGGCTGGACCAGGGCTGACATCTGGGCACCTTCCATTCTTTGGGACATTCCTGGGGAGCTCCTGCCCATCTGTGACCAGCCCTGCCCTCATGGTTGGATTGCAGCATCCCAGGACCAAACACAACTCCAGGATGTGCCCACCCACCCTCCCACTTTGTCTCAGAATTCCTCAAAACTCTTCACTTTCATTACAAACATTTTTGGACAGATTTCTTTCCCCCATCAATGTTAACCAAGCAACAGCTGACTGCAGTGAAACACTCTGGATTAAAATACTTTCCTAGGTGTGACCTTTTGGCTGTCTCAGCCAACACTTTCCTTGATGTTAATGCTCCTCCTGTGCAGCATCTGTGTCCCCCAGGTACCCCCTGATCCCTGGGCTGATTCCTGCTATCCCCTGGGGACAAATCTTTCTAATCAGATCTTCATATTTGCTCCTTCCTGTGTTGTCTCACATCAGGCACTACTTTGATTATTGCTGCCAGGAGTTTTGGGGGCACAGTGGGGTCTGTAATGTGGTGGCATCACACAACTCCCATAAGCAAGAATTGGCATTTATTGAGCTGTTCACAGAATCCCAGAATGGTTTGTGTTGGAAGGACCTTGAAGCCCATCTCATTGCACCCCCTGCCATGGGCAGGGCTGCCTTCCACCATCCCAGGCTGCTCCAAGCCCTGTCCCACCTGGCCTGTAAGAGAAATAGCTTTGCTAAGATAAATTTTCCATCACACTTCAGCCAGGATTATTTTATCATGGAGAAGATGATTTTTGTGGGTAAATCCATCAAGATCAGACTCATAACTTGTACTTCAGGCTGAGTGAGGATGAACTGAGACCTTTCAACTGCTTTTGGCACGCAAGACCCCTCAGACAAAGAGTTAAAGGGAACATGAGGACAACCCTGGGACTGTTTGGAAGCTTTGATAAGCAAATTATCAAAATTATTTGATGATATCCATTAGCTGGCAAGCGGAGCACGGAGGGCAGGCACAGAGGGCTCTGGCATGAGGATCGTGCTGCTGCTCCCATTGGGAGCTCTGGGAGGATGTTGGGAAGGGTGGAGGAGCCCCTCAGCTCCGGGGGGAGGGCAAGAGGTGAGCACCGAGCCCCAAACGCCCTGCGCTGCCAGGGCTGAGTGCAAGATGAGCTGCGGGGAATTTCAGAGCATAAGCATTAAAATAAAAAAAAAAAAAAAGCAAAAAAAAGAGTCCCAAATAGAGCCCATAGATGGTAATGACAATGTTTTGTTATCTTTATGTTGTTTTCTTTGCATGCTTGTTAAAAAGTGGAGTCAGAGTGTCTGAGACGGAGCCCTAACAAGTTCCTTCTAATCAGCCCCGGAATGCTTCTGTCAGGCACAAGAAAAATGCTCAGCTTGAACAAAGCTGCATTTTTCCCCCAAGAAACACATTTGTTTAAAGATTGGCCTGTCAATTTGTGAATCAACATTTCGGCTTTTTGCTCAGACATCATGCTTTTGCTTTTTTTTCCCCCAAGAAGGGGAAATAATACAAAGCTGCTATTTGTTGTTTGAAGGAAGTAAACTTCATCAGGTCGACTTAGATGTGTGCTTCAAATGTCACTCAGTACAGCTTTCTTGTAATGAAACGCTGCATACAGATTTCTTCCTTTAGGCTCAAGGGGATTAGACCCAGTAAAAGAAAAATTCAGTCTTCCTTGCTGTGGTGCATCAGAGTGAGAAGTTTAAAATCCACAATTTATTCAAATATTGATATTTCTACTTGTCAGAAGAGAGGTGCCTTGAAATTTCCACTGAGCACTGTTGTCAGAAGAATTGCAAGAAATGTGTCAGATAATTCATAAACGGAGTTCACTACTGTGAAATCAGTTGGGAACAGCAAAAAAAAAAATATTCTTGTTGATGTAGAATAGGGGCAATATAACAGAAAATAGCACTCACTTTTCCATCATGTCAAGCAAATGCTCAATTTGGGCCAGGTATTTTTTTTTAAACAGCTTGCTGCTTCTGGAGGAGCCCACAATGCATGAAAAATGTGTTGAGTTGTGCTTTGCAGACAAGAGATCTGTTTGTTGGTTTTCCCCTCCCCGCCCGTTCCCATCCCACCCAGCCCAGGCTGCCGGGGAGGGCCCGGTTCTGCATGTGGTTTGCATTAGAGCCTTAAAAAGCTGTGAACGACTGGGGTAATGATGTAAAGCGCGAGTGTAAATTCCAAACTGTTGATAGCAGCGAGGGAAGCTGAAGAAATTTTTCTTAGTATTTTTTCACCCCCGCCATGTGTTGAAGTCATCTCGCCCTTCCCTCTGACTGGGGGGAGCGGGGCGCTCCGGGCTCGCCACACTCCCAGTGCCTTCTAATTAACAAAAAGCGCTTCCTGCTAATAGCAGGAGGCTGAGATGCCGTGATTTGGGGCAGATTTGGGCTCGGAAATGAGTGACGTCAGGCGGCGATGCCGCGCAGCTGCTTTGTGGCAGGAGCAGGGCTCGCCGCAGCCGCGGCGCTGACAGGGCTCTGCCGGGGGGCCAACGGCACGGACCGGGCACAGAGCGAAATATCCCGGGAAAACACAGCCCTCGTGGCTCTCCCAGCTCGGAGATCACCGGGCTGCCGACATGAGGCCTCCCGGTGCCGCTCACATCCCGCCTGGGTGCTGGTACCAAACCGGGAGGAGGCTGAGCAGAAGCATCCTTGTGAGCACAGGTTTTGTCATGGGCAGCTCCTTCAAATATTGCCTGGTTTCCGGGGAACGCAGTAAAAATGCGTTTTCTGTGATTTTAGTACACTTTTAGTATAAAACCTTTGGAAAATGGATAGCTTAGTTAAAGCTTCTGTGAATATCTTTGAAATTCCCTTAAATACTACAAGCCTTTTATTAGTATAAACATAGATAACTGTAGCATCTTTTCTACAGTGAGCACTTTGTTTTTTCTCTTTTTGTTTTTGGTTTAAATTCAGTACATCCACACTATTCCTCTGGCACTATACTTCTGTAGAGGAAATTGAGCTAAATATGGCAAAATTTACTTCTCTGATAGCCTAGTCAAACTCCCAGAATTAAGTGGGTTAATTCAACCTACAACCTAAATTTCTGGAACACATTTCCCCGTGTGATATTTTCTTTTTGCAGCTGCTTGAACAACCCTAAGAACCCTATTGCTAGAAAACCCATGGCTATTTCCCCCCAGTATTTCCAAACTGGTTTATTTCTATTTGTGAAGTGGAAACCATTCCCTAATCCCCCTTTCATTAGCTCCCTGTATTCTTTGCTTGCTCCAGAGTGGACACTACAAGAGGCTGACATCTTTGGCTCGTTAGAGCATAGATGCCTGCAGAAGCTGACGTTTTCCACGCCTGCTTGCAGCCTATTTTTCCTTTACATCCATTGCTTACTGTCTGCTCGGTGTCTGGGCGAATCTGTCATCTGTGCCAGAGCACAGCCCGCTGCACCACTGACAGTAAGAAGGTAAACGCTTGCTGCCTGAATCCCCCATTAACTTTGTGAAGCGTATTGATTTCTTGTAAAAATAATGATATTGACAGGCTTTCCAGGAGTAATTGTTTCCAGAGCACAAAGGTCAGCGCTGAGAGTGAAGGGTTTTGGAGCCCGGGTACTCCACAGACATTTGTGCAAAGTGCTGGGGGATGGAGGGAAACAAATAGCAACAGTTTGAGACTTTAGAAATTTAAGTACGTTGACAAAACACCTCGTAGGGGGCTGGCAGCATTATTGTACTCATGAGTCATTAATAGCAAACAGCTCGCCTTGGACAACGCCGGGCTTTGGCACGGGGAGATTTGTAGACAAACAATAGCAATAAAAGTCGCTCCAGCCTCTGCTGCTCCGCCTCGCCGGGAAGGGCTCCTGCTCCCAACCCTCAGGAACCAGGCTGGGAGCTGCTCTGCTTCCCAGGCAGCAGCCAGAAAACCCCTCGGAGAAGCTGGGGCAAATCCTTCTGGTTTTCATGTGTTCATTAACTCGGGGAAGAAATTGTGCGTTCGGGAAAGAAAAAGCAAACCCGTGGAGTTGCCATTGGCCTGAATTAATCAGGCTGCCAGAGCTAATCAGGCTGGTGGGATCCAGGATTCTCGGGTGTTAATGCAGACTGAGCCCTCAGCCCTGCCTGCCTCGAGTGTCTACACAAGGAGCTGGTTCTGGGCATTGGGGGGTGGTTTGTGGTGCAAGGAGCTGGTTCTGGGCATTGGGGGGTGGTTTGTGGTGCAAGGAGATGGTTCTGGGCACAGAGAGGTGATTCTGGGTGCGCAGAGGTTGTCCTGGAAACAAGGAGCTGGTCCTGGGCCCAGGGAGGTGAACTTGGGCACAGGGAGGTGCTCATGGGCCCAAAAAATGTGGTCTTGGGTATGGGGAGGTGGTCCTGAGCACAGGAAAGTGACCTTGGGTACAGAGAGGTGGTCCTGGGCATGGGGAGATGGTTCTGGCCTTGGGGGCACGGTCCTGGACTTGAGGAGATGAACTTGAGAAGAGGAAAGTGGTCCAGGGCACAGGGAGATGGTCCTGGGCATGGCAAGAGGACTCTGGGGGCAAGGAGGTGGTTCTGGGCATGGGGAGGCGGCCCTGGGCTCAGGAAGGGGGTCCTGGGTGCCAGGAGGTGTTCCTGGGCACAGATTCTCAGAACTGGGGAGTTCCCTGGCCCTGGTGGCGTGTGGAGAGCAGGAACTCACCCCACTGTTGGACAAACAAGCATTGGTTGGTCGATAGTGTGGATGCAAACTAATTGTGTTTGAAAAATGAACTGCGGTGGCAAATTGCTTGGAGTTTGATGTGCAGCAGGGCAGTGTTCATCAGGCCAAATGTCCATCTGCTTGTCTGTCCATCCAGGACTTTCCTCCTCAGAGAACAGCATGAAAAAAATGGGAAAATCTCCTTTTGCTGTGCTGCAGCTTCCTTGTGCTTGGGACAATGCAGGCAGGAATGGGGCCAGCTCCAAGCCACCTTTGCCACTCTTGAGTTAAAATATACAATCCAGGCTATTTCTTGGATAAAATGTGCTCCAAAAATGAAAAGCAAGGCCCAAGCTGGCATTTTTGTTACTATTGTCTATTTCTAAGCAACTGCTATAAGTGGCAGCTGAAAAAACAGTGATTTAATTTCACTTTATTAAACGTAGGTATTTAAGCATTTTTATTGCTTTTCCCTTTCTACTGCATAGTTGCTCATGTTTAAACCTTTGTTGCTATTTTTAGACGGTAAAAAAAAAGGGTTCCTGGATTAGGCAGGCGCTCATTAAAGCGGGGTGGTGGGGAAGCGCCGGGTTTGTCCCGGGGGCTGTGCCAAGGGAAGGGATCAGCCCCGGATCACCTTTCCGAGTGGGGACGGCTGGAATGAGAAATGCAAACAGGATAGTCCTGCTGGCAGGTTTGGGAAGCAGAGGGGCGATTATCAGCATTGCACCAGGGCCCCGAGGAGCTGCTTTCGTGTCACCGCTGCCGGGGGTGCTCTGGGTGCCACATTCCCGGTTTCCCCAGCTTGGCCCCGTGTGCCAAACCGGGATCTCCGGAGAAGCGATGAGCAGGTGGGCAGGGGCAGGAGAGGGATGATTGGCGCTGGACACGAGGGTGGAGAGGCCTGGTTCTGCTCTCTGCCAGCCCCTCCCTGCCCCATCTCCCGGGAGGCGGCGGAGAAGGGCCGTTCCAGCCTTTCCAACAGGTAGCAGCGCCGCGCTGGGAGGCAGCTCCTCCGCCTCCGCAAATTTGATCATTGTGACTAATGAACTCCGGCACGGGTTTAT
>JACBWW010000010.1:32311779-32319279 GCA_020086605.1 Lanius collurio | reverse complement strand
TGCTTAGATTCTGACTAAAGCTGCTTTTATTTTCCATCCTTTTCTTGAGGCCATCCATTCTAGTAAGGATCATTCAGTCCAAATTATTTTAAATTTACACTCAGCTCCTATGTAAATCATATTGTGGAAATCAGTGTAGGAATCAATCCTGAATTCCGCACCACAGCTGAGCGCAGAGGTATTAAATTAATAAAGAAATGGCCCTACAAAGCCCAGGAGCAGGGATAGTTCGGGCTCTGCTTTGCATCGCAGCTCGTTTGCAAACCAGGTGAGCCATCCTCAGGTCCCTTTTGTGCAGGGGCAGAACCGCTGAGAGCCGGAGCCCGGCATGGGCAGGGCCGGGAAGCCGGGGAGGATGAGGGGGTGGATGAAGCAGGGCTGAGGAGGAGCAGGCAGAGCTGTCCCTGCAGCCCAGCACTCCTGAAAAAGTAGGCCAGGCATTAAAAAAATCCATCACTGGAACCGAGCTGTTCTTCAGGAAGAAGAGAAACAGGCAGTGAAGAAGAGTGGAAAATGAGTAAAATCTCCTGGCTCGCTCCAGCTCAGCAGGACTTCCATCTCCCCTTTCCCACTGTCCCAAACCCTCCTCCAGGAGCCCCTCTTTCAGCAAACACCTCGTTCTCCCTCTGGGATGTCAGATCGAGTTGTGCCCTGGATCAGCGTTCGGTCTGAAATAAGACAGGAGCAACACAGCCCAAAAATACAGATAAAATGAGATGGGTGCTTTGGTGGGCTCACCTTGGTCAGCCAACCTCGGTGGGAGGATTTGGGTGGTGGTCAGTGCTGTACTCTTAGAGAACAAGGTTGGTGGTGCTGCTGGTGTGTAAAAACACGTATTTTTTAGGGTGTTTCAATAAATACAAATGAAGGACTGATGTCAATGTGACAGTGAGCAACTCCACTTGAAGCAGAGCTTCCCCTGTGGAGCTTTGCTTTGAGGCACAGGATGCACTCTTGTTTTCTTTAATGACTCCCAATGACAGTGTGAGCAATGCACATAATAATAATTTAATTATTTTCTCATTTATTTGCCCTGCTGTAATGTCTGTGGTCAGAGTATGAGGAGCTGGACATACAAAAACTCCAGGCAGCTCTGTGGATGGATGGGCTAAGATTAATTCCGTTCATGTGCACAAAGTAGGCTTCTCCTAAATAGTTCTCACAAATTAGAGTCACACGTGTCATCTGTTGCCTAGAAATCAAAAAAAAAACAGCACCAAAATCCCCAAAACCTGCAGTAAAGTGCCATATCTGAAGGCAAATGATAGCTGTCCAATAGTCTCCCAGTATCTCCTTTTATCAGTACCCAGCACCTCGTTTTATTAAAGATTATGAGTCAGCAAAGTCAGTTTTCAAGGCCTTCATTTAAATTTCTCAACTTTAACATCAAAAAGACTCTGTTCTTACAAAGGATAGGAATAGTCAAAGGTGGAGAGGACTAAATCAGTCAGGCTAAATATCCTCTGGAACTGGAGCTCTACCAACAGGATTAGCATCAAATAACAAAAGTGGATGTTTTATACTCTGGGTAATTCATGGCGGGAGAAAAGCCAATAATGAATTTAAATGCTAGAATGGGATTTTTTTTTTTCCTGTTGGCTGTTCCTGAGTTGTTCCTGTTGGCTGGAGGGCTGGAGGGCAGAGCAGTGCTTCTCTTCAGAGCTGTCCTGCTGGGAGCCAGGCAATCTCCCTCCTGCCCTGCCCTGCCACCACCAGCAGCGTGGAGCACGGGGTCGTGGAGCAAGGAGAGAGAGAAGCACGACAGGCTGAGCAGGAGCAGGACTGCTTTTCTGACTCTGAGCTCATGCATTAGGGACACATTGTGCCTCTTTCTGGAACCGAAATCACAGTTTCTTGATATTTAATTTTCTTTGGCTTTTAGCAGATAGTTGTGGAAAGCCCTGACGCTGCGAGTCTCTTATGGCTAAATTATGTGTTCAGAGTTAGCTGGAGTATAGATTTAGTCCTGCTGCTGTTGCTCAGAGTCCATTGTAAGATAATTTGTCCCACTCAATTAGACTAAGTTGTCATGTGAGAAGTGCTGAGCTCAGAGCCCGGCGGCGCTGAAGTTCCCTCGCTCAGAGCTCAGCGAGGGCTGGAGCCTCACAGCCTCCAGTTACAGCTGGGCTGGAGATCCTTGGAGCTCTGGGGTGGGATCTCTGTTTTTCCTGATGTTCCAGGCAGGAGGCTGGATGCTTGCAGCCAATAACATCTCTATCTTCCAGTTTTAACAATAGGAAATCCCATGGAGAGGTTGTGGGTTCAATCCCTTCATGGGCCATTTGCTTCAGAGCTGGATGATCCTTGTGGGTCCCCTCCATCTCGGAATAATCTGTGAATCTGGGAAATTTATGAAGGAACATGAGGTGGAAAGTCAAACACTGACTGTGCTGTCTGTTGTAACCTGAATTTTATCCCCTTTATGGACACAAGTTCTGATAACTCTTTATCTGGAGGATGATTTCTGGTGTCCAGAAGCCTTTCTACAGAAGCTGATGCCCACCACGGGTACTTTTCAAGGAATTGGGATTGTTTAGTGAAGGAGACGTATCTGCATCTCTTTCAGTTTATTTATTGCTGAAGTTAGGGAATATTTCGTGTCTGAGGGAGGAGGAAGGAAGGAGTCAGCCCTCAGTTGGGTCCTGCTGATTAGTCTCAAACAGAATTTCTGTGTCTATTCCTGTCACATATTTTCTGTGTCATCCTGGACGTGTCACAGGCAGTTTTCCTGGGTGGCAGAATCCTTCCCTGCCTAGTTCCATGTGCAAGAACCACCTGGGGTTTTAACTGTGGGTGTGCTGAGCGCTCACCTGGAGTCTGCTGTGAGCAGGCCCATGCTCTGAAAGACTTTATTTGTGCAGGGAAACTGGAGGGGGGACAGCGGAAAACCTGGGAAAATACAAAGTAAAACCCAGATAAGACTTGGAGGATATTCAGGTGGAGCCCAGAAGGTCACGTGTGGATGAGCTGAGCTGTTGGTGGAGGGGTGCAGACCTGGCCCATGCAGAGGGCTCCGTGCTGGGGTGGGGGTCGGTCCCAAATCCCAGCTGGCTGGTCAGAAGGACCCCCAGCCCAGCAGGGCAGGTTTCAGTCTCTTTGTGCTTCACCCCAGCTGAAACCCAGCGACACAGAGCTGATTTCACCTCCTGGAAGGGCAGTGCTGTTAATTCTGAAATGCTTAAATGTGATGGGCAAAGTGTCTATGAGGAGGTTGGTAAGACATTGACTTAATAAATTGCAAGGTTAGGAAGATGTGCCCTGTGGAAGTCACGGCGCTCCATATTTTTCAGGGAATATAAATGTGTGAGGTAATGTTAATCATCATTCTCCATCCTGGACACGGAGCAGGACAGCTCTTCTACATATGAGAAAGTGATAAAATAGAATCATATCATTTAATACTTATAAATCAATACTCTGTGGAGCTTCTGCAAGCATTTGTTACCTTGTGGGCAGTTGACAGCGAGAATTTCTTTAATGTAAAGTCTTTAGTTTGCAGATATACGTTTTTGGAAGGAGCAATGAAAAACTTGTATTTATTTTGGGACGTTTATAAATTGATGTGCAATTCCATTTCGAATGAGAGCACAGATCAATGATTTTATCCTCCAACCACTATAAGCATAATTTGCCAGTTGTTTAGTTGGAGGGAGTTTTTAAATTAAAAAAAAAAAGAAGATAATCATTACACCACCACCAAGACTGATTAATTAATTAGGCCTTGCTGAGATATTTAGATGTACCAACTTTCAAAGTGTCCAGGATGAAGCTAAATTACTTGGCTGTTGTTGTGGCGTGGCATTTATGGTAATTTGTCAAGCCTATATGCAGTAATGGATTGACTCATATAACGAAGGCTATAATTGCAGCTGTTAGGTAGGGCCTTCTTTATCTCAGCCTGTCTCAGCCCCCATTCCTGCATGATTTCTTGCTGTGCCAGAGCCATGTGTGTCTTGTTTTGTTTTAATACATTACTGACCCAGGGTCTCAGGTTACTGGGGTTCCTGTCATACATTTAGTTCCACTCTCATAAAGCATTGCACAAAAAATGCTGGAACAAGGTAACAATCATTGCTCAATATACTAAGTATAAATGTCAGAGTGTAAAACTTGACTGCAGGAGAAGGGTGGAGGGGGAGATAATAATTGAAAATGGGACACTCTGAGCTCGAGCAGCGAGGCTGTGAGTTATAAGGGCAACTATGGCATCATGGACTATGCTATGTCTTATCATTAAAAGCTTGATATCAGCCATCTGTTTATTACATATATTATGCTATATCATCATGTTTTGTTCCAGTGGCCAAAAACGTCCTTGCAGACATTACCAGGCTGTGTTCTCTGCCATAAAGCACCTCCCCACTGTGGTACAGGAGTACCCAATTTAGGAGAACAAAGCATTTGTTTAGTTCCTTAGTACTTTTAAACTGTCTTCTTCTGTGATTCTCTCTGTACCCTGACAGGCCACTTACTCACACTGAAAAGTGTCTAAGTGTGACAACAGATGTTTCACAAACTTATCTTTTAATAACTTACATAATTGAAGAAGTTAACAGGTTGTTCACTTAATAGGGATCATTTATACAGGATTTTTTTAATAACTTGCTGGAAGGGGGAAAAAACCACTCTTGGCTAATATGAAGCATATTTTGCATTTATTATGGGAAAAAAATTTCAGGTAGGAGGTGAGGAGACAATTTGGGAATTTTCGTTAGCTGAAAAACTGCATATTAAACATGAATTGTGATTTTCCATCTGGCCCTACTGGTTAGGAAGCTGCAGTTGGGCATGATCTTCACTGTCAATCAAGAGTCCCCAACTGCGAGATGCAAACCTCATGACGAAGCCCACCCCAACTCATTAAACCAAAGCAAACTGTATGAAGTGCGCCGCTGTGTGATTTTAATATTTGGTGCATGTGACAGGATCATTTTAGTGATTTGCAGGATTTATCTCCTCTTAAAAGTACTGCCTAAGGCTACTCTAATTGGTAGGAAAGCAAATTCCCCCTTCTCCTCCTGTCACTCTTTGTTTTATTTACTGAGAACTGCCGAAACCTATTTACACAATAATGAGGATAAATCACCATGATGCTTTCAACACAAAGAGAAATGTTGGGTGAGTTGAAAGCTGTACAATTAAAACTAAATTCAAAATATTTCTGAAGTAGTGTCTACAGTTAGTGATAGTGAAATAAAATTAAGACAAACGATAGGAGCAGACGCTGCCGATAGACGGCTGAAATCGAAATTCTCGAGGCATCTTTTATGACGGACAATTTCATTCAAGACTGCAATTAAGTAAATGTGTGTAAGATGCTGACAATAGCCCAGATGTTCCTCCTCAATGTGTGCTCGGCTCTTCCCTGTTTCTCACGGATGTGGAGCTCAGCTGCTTCCACCGATGTTGTCTTCTCCATGGGGCTCCCACCAGCAGCTTGTGTTCCACGGCAGGGCCCTGATGCTCCAAGCTGGGAGGACACTCCTCTGCGTGCCTGGGAGGTTGCACCTCATCCACTCTTGGATCCTGGAGAAGTTACTTGAGAGGAGGCAGAATCTCCACGCTGAGAACAACCCAGGCCAACATCAGGGTGAATGCTGAGAGTGCAACCCCTGCAGCTGGTGGCCACCGTGCTCCTGGGGGTCTCAGCACGGCCCAGAGCTGACTGAGAGATTCCAAATGAAGCTTTCCCTTGACTGGATTTCATGGAGGAGAACAAACTGCTAGGGGGGTTCCAGTGGAGCCCCATTCTGTGCTGCTTGCTTGAAGACTCCCCCTGGAACAACTGGATCTGTGGACACCCCCTCACCCTGGGCTGCTCGGACCCCGCTGCATTTTATGGAGAAACAGGACAGTCCTGAAGTGCTTACAAAGCTTTGGGGGTTGGAACCAGATGGTCTTCAAAGCCCACCTCCAACCCAAACCATTCTATGATTTTATGTATCGTTATCATGAGGTGTTTCATACAGGTTTTTTGTAATAGCAATTAACAATTAAATTCAGACACGCACGTGGAGAAGATCTTTACACGCTTTTGATTTTTAGTCCATACTGTAACAACCAGATCTCAAAGCAAAATCAACCTGTATTTATGAGGGCAAGGGACAGGAACGAAACCCGTTTTTACAGCCTACACTCTGTCTGCTCTTTAATTTGCCCTGCCCAAGCCCCCGGGCCTCAAATTAAACCATATAATTGAAACCAAGAAAACACCATATGCACCATGAAGGGAAAATCACAGCTTTTGAGGACAGCCTTGCTGTTTTTATAGGACACACAGGCAGGTTGCTGTTGCTCAGTGGTACTGGTAGATGTGGCAAAGCAACAGGACCGTGTCAAACGGTTGTGCCAAGATGGCACCGGGAATTTGCTGGTGTTGGCACAGCTCTGGGTGTACCCACGGCTGCTGCCGAGCTCCAGCAGGGAACAGAGATCTGCCTTGCTGTTAAGTGCAGTGTAAGATACCAATAAGTGTAATAATGAATAATTAAAGATATATCTCTTATTAGAACACAGGTTTCACGTTATCTGTAAACGGACCTTCGTTCTCCCCGAGATGAATGGGAAATAAATTCTTTTCACAGAAGGCTCACAAGGCATTTTTCACCAGTGCTGCAATAAAATACTTAAATAAACCGACAAAATTACGACATCAAAGTAAAAACTTATAAAATATTAAGGTCTAAAATGACCTTCTGCAAAAGCATGTGCGAATCCATCGATACCAGTGGAGTTACTTCTATTTATGCTGTCAGGTGTTAGTTGCATCTGTGTAAAATTTGAATAATTGGCTCTTGGGTTTAGATCCCACAATATGTGATATCAGAGGCAAAAATTCCCAGGATACTGATGGTGGAGGATCAGACCTCTCTGCAGCACAGGGCACAGAGCTTGGCCAAGTTATGTTGAGTGTGGAGAAATCCAGGGATATGGTGGGCTCTGTGCTGATCCATCGGGCTTGTGGGCAACCACGAGCCCCACAGGCAACCACGAGCCCCACAGGCAACCAAGAGCCCTGGGAGCTGCTGCCACAGGGACCTGGGTGGTTGCAGCCATGCCCACAGGGCAGTGGATGGTTGGATCCATGCCCACACACACATCCAGACCACTGCCCAGCAGGTTCCAAATGCCTTGGCAAACCAACCCGCAGGGGGGGTGGAGGTGTCGCAGCATCCTGACCACTGGGAGAGCCACCCTGGGTGTCCCTGGGAGGCTGCACTGGTTGTACTGGTTGTTCCTACAGAAAATGTCCCTGCTGGTCAGCTGGGCCCGGCCTTGTCTCCTCCCCTGGCCAAGGTTGATGAGTCATTTTAAATCCTATTTTTACTCCTTCCCTCCTGCCCCCAGATTGCAGTCAGGGCTTTGTACACTTATTTCTTTGTGTCCTTCTGCAGCTGGTGCAGTTGCTTCCAGACATCAGGATTAAAATTTGGTTTCCTGGTTGCTTAATTGGGAAGTGGCGATTCATCCATTTCCATTTGCCCTCTCATTTCCACACAT
>JACBWW010000010.1:32281779-32289279 GCA_020086605.1 Lanius collurio | reverse complement strand
GTTATGTGCATAAGGTGGAGGCTTAAGAGCAGCCACATTTGCAGATGAACTGCTTTTCCTCGCTTCTCCGAGACATGACATTTGTTCAGAAGATTAGCCAGGTTGTAATGTGTAGCATAATTGCACTGTGCGGATGTCCCAGAAGTGAAAACCTAATTGCTTGACAGGCCTATAACTTTGTGGTACTGCTCTCACCTTGTTAGGTCCTTTTCTGATGCGGTTCAAATGCAGGCTGGCCGCAGGTGTGCCTAATTTACCTCGCAACAGAACGTGTTGAGTTTAATTGCACAGTGGTTGTTAGGAAAAATTGGTGGGTGGAATATCAAGTGACTCACTGTATGTGGATGGCAGATGGGCGGCGAGAGGCATCAGAGCTAAGTGTATAGGTGAGGTGAGTTAATAAAAGATGTAAATTTTAGCTTAAAATAGTGGAGTCTTGTGGAAGGTAATACATTTTAATTAAGAGGGTAGCAGGCCCCATTCTAGCAGTGGGAAAAAAAATCTGAGCAAGGGGATGTGGCAAAGACTGCATTTTTTCTCCCTATCAGTATTTTAGGAGCAGCTTAGCCTGTTTGGGAAAGCTGTTCTGCAAGGCTGTATTTATTAAAAAGGGCTAAAATTTCTGCATATGATACAAAATGTGGCAGGGAGAGCTAAACCTAGAGAGGCTTGAATTCTCATTCTTGTCTCAAAGTTTGAGATGAGACCAAGCAGAGCTCTGCTGCAGATCCTTGCTTCTTGCTCTGGCACAGAGACCTTGTGGCTGGGGTGGGAGGGATGGGTCTGGAGTGTCCGTGTTCCTTGGTGGTCAGCTGAGAGCAACCACCAAGTCAACCATCTTCTCCTGGCATGGAGAAACACCCTGCCTGGGAATGTGGCTTTTAACTTATGATGTCTTCTCTGAAAATCTTGTCCTGATGCCACCTGTGCTCCATGAACTTGAAAGCACAGAGTAAAAAGGGAAATAAAATATCTCAGCATCAAGGAATGCAGTGGAGCTGAAATGCTTGTGCTGCTGGTGTGCACTCCAGCCTGGCGTCAATATTTAACCCGGTGCTCAGAGCCATCCTAATAAACTTGATGATGTCTAATTTCACCAGGAGTGGGTCCTTTTCACCAAATAATTGAACAAATACCGGTTCCAGTTGATGTTTAGTGAAAGGGTGCTTAATGGCCCTTTTTCTTTGACAGGATGTGAGCTCTCTGTATAGAAACAATTCATCATGAATGCTTCACGCTAAAAACAATCCACAAGGAGCAATACTTAGCATTCCTAGTGCACAATTCATTGGAGAATTTCCGAGCAATTTACAAACATTAGCTCAATAAGCCTCACAACACCCATTTGAGATCAGGAAAAAAAAAAAAAAGAAAAAGATAAGATACTGCTCTTCAGCCTGGATGTGGCACTAAGGAGCCATAAAGCTGGAGGCTGGTCCCAGCTCTTGGCTTCCCAGCTCTGGGTGGTTCTGTATGGAGCTGGGCACCAGCTGGTGCTTGCACAGACTCACAGTCTGGGTGGTGGAAGCTGCACAAAACCAAACAGAGGTCTGACAGCAAGGATGTTGTGTTTAGAATAATAGACTCATGGAATGGTTTGGGTTGGAAGGGACCTCAAAGATCATCCAGCTGCAACCCTCTGCTGTGGGCAGGGAGCCTGGTCCATACTCATTTGACCTAGAGAGAATAAGTATCTCAAATAACAGCAAAAAAATGGAAAAAAACTCAAAACACAAAAAACTCCAACACATGGCAGATAAAATTAGGGGGAACTTATGGATAGCATAGAGGCAGTTTCATGGAGTTGCTGATAACATCCCTGCAACAGCACTGAGAAAACCTGAGCATTTGAGCTTGGACATCATGTTATCCAGCACAGAAATCCAGATCTTTTTGAGATCAACAGCTGAAACCCCTTACAGGTTTTGGATAGGAAGTTTTAAAGAAATGTGCATTCAGCTGAACTGACAGCATGGATTGATTTATGCAGTTTCAGTAAACCTGCTTGTTTTCCTGCTTGCCCCTCTGATATGAGAGATTGCTCCTTCAGCATTTGTGTCCTGGGGTGACATCAGGGTTCTTCTCAAGGTTTAATGGAGAAGGAAGAGCTGGGATTAAAAGCACTGGTTTTTGGTTTGGGAACACTCTCATAAAGCTCCTGTATGACTCTTGAAGAATCTCAGGAGCTGGTGCCATGTGGTGCAGCCACTGTTGTTCTTTCTGTTGGCCATGGCTGGGCCTTGTTGGGTACTAAAGAAGGAAAGATGTTCCTGTCTTGCCTCCTGCCAGGAATTCTGTTGGCACACAGAAGCTTCTGTGAGGTGTGTGCAGCAAGAATAGTCCCAGTCACTTATGAAGACTGACATGAGTGAATAAATAAAAGTTGCTCATGCTCTGAATGTGAAAGCTCTGGCTGACCTTGCTGTCCAGCACGTACAAAGTTGGGCAACACAAGCTGCTGGACTGGAGCATCTGAGGAACTCAGGGTGAGGAGAAAGTCCTGAGCTTTGCTTGTCATTAGTGGTCAGTCACTAGCCAGAAAATCCAATTAAAACATAGTTTTATTATGGAAGATGAAAACATGAGTGCATAAATAACAAAGGGGGTGTCAGGCTGTGAACACCCTCCTGTGCAGGCCAGGATCCCGAGGATGCCCCGGTTTGCTCGTTCGGCGGCGCAGGAGGGCGGCAGAAAGGAGTTTCCATCTTCCCAAGCTTTCCTCTTCCCTCTAAGTGCTTGCTGTGCTCCCCTGAGGCAGCGTTGCTGCAAAAACGGTTTATGGGGAGATGCCTGGATGATAAGGGTTAGTCCTAAATAATTGCTGGTTGCCGCTCAGCAGAAATAAGCTGGATTTCGATCCCTGGGTAGAGCGACTCCTCACAGCTAAAGGCTGGCAAAGGTTGAAGAGGTCGTAAGACAGGGCCTAATTTGCCATGTTCCTTCCCTTTCAAAAACAATGAGGGAACTGGGGCCTTGCCGGTGGGCAGATCCTGCCTGGATCTCCCTGGAGTCAGCAGGAGTTGGATGGAGTCCCTTTGAATAGCGAGAGTTTCCAAACCGGAGGCAAAGCCAAGTGTTTTTCAGAAGATTGATCATTACCTTTGGAATTTTTCGACGTAGAGGTCATTACTGCTAATATAAGTTGTGAAAAAATGAAAAGTATTAAAAAAATAGAGACAAACTCTCATCTGGTGTAAGTCATTGCCTTTGAAGTCAATGAGTCATTGAAATCAACTTTCCCACACCGAGCTAAGGATATGGCCTGGAGTCAATACGTTTGTAGTTGTTGAAAAATTAAAAATATAAATTTGCCTTTCCTTGGCAATAATGTTCTGTTTATGACAGAGATCTTATGCTTTAAAATAAGTTCATTAACGAATAGGAAAGTAATATTTCACTACCAGTATTCTTTTGGGTATAAGTATTTATGGTTAAATTTTATTAAACTTTTTAAAAATTGGATTTACATTTTGATGAATCTAATAGATTTCAATTTTGTATTTTTATAGATTCTTTCTAAAGTTTTTCCTCAAGTGCAATCAGAACTGTTTGAAGAATGCAGGCAACCCACGAGACATGCGAAGATTCCAGGTACAGATCCCTCTAAAAGCATAAATGATGTATAAAAGACCTGATCTCATCTTCATCTTAAGAAAAAACAGAGTCAGTACTTCCACTCGGTGTAGTTCCAACGCTTAAAAGAATTGCTGTCAGTATTTTACATTTCCCCCAATAATTTAAGTGCTGGTTCTTGGGAAGCGCCGAGCTCTGCAGTAATGGGCTGTAATGGCTCAATGGTGGAGAAAGTGCAGCTTTCCTTAGGAAGTATTTCCCCAGTTTTCCTTCCTACCAACACCTTGTGCTGTAGTGTGCTCTCTGCTCAGACCTGCAGAGGTTTTACATAGACTGAGTAGCTTGATCTTACTATAAGAACACAACTGTGGAGCACAGGGAAGTTTGGAACTCACACTTCTCTGGTCCACAATTTGTAGATCCAGCAGTGGTGGCCCAACGCATGAATTTTTGTTTCAACTGTGTTAGAAAATGTTTAACACTTCACTTTCTCCTTACAGCTTTTGAGATATCCTGTGGTGAATCATAGCACTGCAGAGAGGCAGCTGACGGGATGGACAAATGATTTCCTCTGTATCTGGGGTCATTGGAAAGGCTCGTTAGGAAATAGCTGCCTTTTATTTCAAAATATTTCACAATGATTCGTATTTGATTCCAGCAATAAAGTAGTATTGAGATGTTCAGAACTTTCTCAGTTTGGAGAAGAATTACTTGTGGTTAAACTTGATAGCAAAACATGTGACAACTGTTTTCATGCACAGCCAACCAACCGGGGAAGCCAGCACCCTTGAGCCAGCCAACAGAAAAGATCTGTAGCTGGAACAAAAAATATTCCTTCAAAACAATCGAGCCAAGCTTCCATTTTTCATGCATCTCAGCTTTACGTGGCATCGGTGATATTGATCCATCTGAACAGAACAGAAGGTCAAACCTGGAATGAGTGGAAATGTCCTCTTTGTCTCACTGATGACTAAATGAAGCATCAGTCACGAGTGATCTTGTGGTCGACAATGGAGCCAGTAGGCACTAGAAAGACTTTCCTGGGTCTCTTTAGCTAATCTCCCTGCCTCTCAGAAGGTTTAACTGGACTTAACAGGATGTCAGATCTTGAACAGTATTTTTACCTGGTTTCCCTGTCTCAGCACCTTTGTGGAGGTGCACTGCAGGAGTGAGGCAATATAACAAAGCGTAGCACGTCGACTTTCTTTTGCTGAACTACAGTGTTTTCCCTTGGTGGCTGACCTATATATACATGACAGAACAAAAATAGTTGTCATTTTCATATACACCTTGCTCTGTCTCTTTAATACACCGTGTTCTAGGAAACAAACTCAGAAATCCTGGCTGGAAATCACGCTTGCATGTTTTGCAATATTTCTGAAAGTCTGGGAATCTCATTAAGAGTGAAAGAGGATAGCCCAGCGGCCTGGCAGCAGCTCTGCGGCCGAGCTGAGCATGCAACCTCAGCACTCTCCGAAGTGGATGTTGACAAGAGGGAAAGTGTCCACTTCTGGGAGGAGAGAGCTGGGGAAGCAGAGCAGGCTGGCAGAGAACTGCCCTCGGGCTGTTCTAAAGGGTACTGCAGATGGCTGTCTCCAAGGAGGCAGGATACACAGAAAAGGTGCTGTGATAGCTGAGAGCTAATTATGGCTTGTGAATAAGAAACAGGATCAGAGGTGATCCAAAACATAGAAGCAGACAAGAATTTTCTTCTGATGCCTCGGACCAGCTCTGTGCAAAGGCGGCTCTCTACTCCCCTTCCATTTGTGTTCGTTAGGCGTTTGGGCTTAGAAGCTGCTGGAAGAACCCTGCAATCATCTCTGTTATACCCAAAATTTAAATAAATGGAAGATGAGCACTAAAATTTGTCCTGCCTTTGGCCGCCCTCACCAGCTGTGTTGATAAGGTCTGACTTAGCCAGTGACTTTCTGCACTCTGCTCACCCCAAGGGAACTGCTGCAGTGGCGCTTCCTTTAGAAAACCTGGAACAACAACACAGGGCCCACGCTGGAGTATTTAAATAAGATGTAAATGTCAGTCTGGGATAGCAGTGATCCACCTCCGAAGCCGTGCTCCACACAAGCCCTGGCTCAGCGCTCGGTTTCCTCCCTGGCTGGTGCTCCCGCTTCCGGAAGGAGTCCCCCAGCTCCATTGTGTAGGTGTTTGTAGCGGGAAGGTTGCACGTTTTGCATATGTTCCTTTGCCATTTTCGACTGAGAAGCAGCTGGAAGCCAAAGGAGGCCCTATCCATCATCTCTTCTATGGCCGGACTCTGAACCTGGACACAAGAATAGGAGCCTTTCACTCAAAAATAAAGGAGGAAATTCCATTGACATAGCAGGGTCAATCACCATCCAAATGAACTTGAGAAGGGATACTTTTCATGGATTGAAAACACTTTCACTATTCATATTCAACTCAGCCTTTTCAGATGCAAAAAAGTTCATTATCAGACATTAAATGTAATTGTAAAACTGACCTGGAGATCATTTACTGAAGAAAAAATGGGGAGTTACGACAGTTCCTGATTTATTAAGCTTTTTTTATTTGGAATCTTCACAACCCTTCATTTGAAGACAGTCTCAAGTGAACAAATTTTAATTAGATAAACTATCTAATCAATATATCAACAGATCAATCAAAACAGCAGCTTTTAAAATGAGTGGCTAGAGGGGTGTTTCTGAAACTAATGGCTAGAAGAATATTTCCCTGAATTGAATTCATTTGTTAGCATAATAGGAGATTAAACTCTAATTAGTGTAGCAGGTTCTGAAGAGAAACAATTGTGAGTTAAAAATCACCAGTGGTCGCCACGTAAACAAAGATGTATTCAGAGATGTCATTCACTCGGTTTAAATAGAAACAGAGAAGTAACAGGATGTTGTTTTGTCTTATGAGACCTGATTTGCGGAAAATCTGCCGGATTTTTGAAATGTGGGGTTTTGTTTTCTTTTCCAGGTTGTTGTATCAACAACAGTCAATGTGGATGGCCACGTGCTGGCTGTCTCAGACAACATGTTTGTACACAACAATTCCAAACACGGGAGGCGGGCTCGCCGCCTTGACCCCTCAGAAGGTACGGCCCCTTCTTATCTGGAAAATGGTAGGCACACATTTACATGTCCTTTTTTTTTATTTGCAATGCTTTTTTATTTTATTTTTTTTTCCTTTTTTTTTTTTTTTTAATTTCACCATACTTTATGTTGAGACACCACTACATTTACTTTTACATCACTCCTTCTCTCATCCATCAAAGCACCCATTAAAAAAAGTCCATTAGTATTTCTCAGCCCTTGTCAACTAGAACACAGACGCTTCTGAATTTGCTTCTGACTTCTTTCTTTATTTAATACTTACAGTTTTGCAGTCACAACCAATTTTTCATCTTTTCCTATTTCGTTTCTTTTTTCCTTTTTCTTTTTTTATTTCAATCTTGTTTTGCTTGCAGCTTTTTCTTGCTCTTTAATTTGACTTGATTTTATTTTGGCTTGTCATATTCCTTGATCCAGAGGTACAGTCTCAGGTTATGTATGCAAGTTTAAGTGGATGGTAAAAACATGACCGAATCCGTAAAGAATTTACTGTGAGGTCAATTTCCTGTGCCTGGGCCTGACTGCAGATTACGGCAGGAGGGGGTTTGGATGAGAAAAACAGCATAAAATGTTTTTCTTCAGCCTGACTCAATGTGATTGACTTCTTGCCTGAACTGCTAAAAGAAGATAGGCTGAGATGAAGAGGAGAATGGAAAGTGTCTCTGAAAATCCAGAATTGTGAAATCCTATCTTTTTGGAGCCCATCAGCCCCTGAATCACTCACACACAATCGCAGCTGCGCCTGCACACGTGCACACATGTATTTATTGCCCTGCAAAGCCCAAAATAGTCATTTGGATTTAAATATCACTTCGTTTGAACTGTAAAATATACC
>JACBWW010000010.1:32280333-32281769 GCA_020086605.1 Lanius collurio | reverse complement strand
AATAGAATAGAATAGAATAGAATAGAATAGAATAGAATAGAATAGAATAGAATATTTTCACTTAGAAGGATCATCCAGTCTGACCTACTGAAGAATTTAGTGTTGCCCAAAATTCAAATGCACATTTAAATACACTTGATTTTAATTTTTAATTTTGTTGAGTTCTGGAAGAGTTAGATCCTCAAACTCACTCTGACTTGTCATGCTGGGCCACGCACATCAGTTTCCGTGGGACTCCTCTTGCGAGTTGTTACTAACACATTGACAGGATCATGGCTTTTTACACTAATAAAATTAATTAAAGTGATAACAATACTAAGCTGCTAATACAATCATTGTCATTTTATGTTTCAAATAGTATTTACCAATGGGCAAGGAGGGGAATGGATGAGGCTAGCACCAACTATCAGAAGGCAACGCGATCTAGACATCAAAAAATGGAAAGAGATTTACAAATCTGCCGCGGTCCACACACGCACATAGCCCTAATTTGTTTTTCTGCATTAATAACTAAGGTATAAGAGACCAAAAATATAATAATTAAAGGTCGCCCTGAGCACCAGAGTCATTATGGTCTATGACGTATTGTTTATCTCTTTCATATGCGCGGAAAGTAGGTGTGTGTTTTGCCTAGCAACCGTCACTAATGAGGTTCACAATTAAGAAGGCTGAATCCTCTCCCCTCGTCCTCTCCTTCCCTAGAGAGCCAGAACTAGCAACATTATAGGTTCAAGTAAGCATGCTCAGCCCTGTGGTGTTAGGTTTTAGTCTAGGTCCAAATTCAGCCTCTTCTAATGAGCTATTATGATCTTAGCAAAATACAAGTATTTATTTTTGTAAGCTGCATGAAAAGAATTTGACTCTGAGCAGCAAATATCGCTTAGAAAAATAAAGGCCACTTTTGCATGCTACAGAAAATCTACATAAATGTCACTTACCAACAGCTCCTTTTCTTGGTGATACGGTAATTGGTTTGCTTTCTTTAAATGTTAAAAAACACAGTGCCAAATCCTCTTTGCCTAACATCCCATAAATGCTCAGTCGAGTAAGCTGCACCGTTGCAAATGAATGTGAAAATCTGAACGGCTGCTCCTTAAAGTCCTACTTTTAATAACAATGATGGTAAAGAAACAACTCAGAGTAAATAAACACTGCTGGAACAGGGTGGCAGAGAATCCGAATGCCCTCGAACGGAGGAGGGAACGGCAGGGCCAGAGTTTCACACACTCTGGAAGTTGGTGGGGTTTGGGTGATCTCAGGATCCTCATGAGCAGGGCCATGCTCTGAAAATGAGCATCACCACCAGGTTCTGCTCCCACTGAAATCACCACACAACTTCCTGCGATTTTAGTGTACCCAGAATAAGCTTCAACCTCTTAAAATGGGGATGGTGTGACCTGTAAAGAAAATCCCCCAGATCCTGACCTGGCTTACTT
>JACBWW010000010.1:32272833-32275333 GCA_020086605.1 Lanius collurio | reverse complement strand
GTTGAAGTTTTAGGCATCGGTTCAAGGAGCTGTTGTTGGATCCAAATGACTTTATCCAACCCTACTCACAATCTGTCTCTAAAGATTCCCTCAGACCTAAAACTTGGGATACAAATTCACAAGCCTGGGAATGATTTCTTTATGCCAAATCTTTTAAATACATTTGATTTTAATTTACAACAGCACATGAAAAAGTCGGAACTTTGTGGTTTCCAGTGGTTTTAATATGAAAATTCTTATTTTGGGATGAAGTATTGCTGGCTTTTTATCTGAAATGTGTATATGAGCTTTTCTGGCATTTACCAGTGAATTTAACTGAGGTGCGGGGAGGGAGAAGGGAGAAATAGCGATTTAATTTACTGTACTTTTGGACTAGGATTCTAGGTAATAAATTTGATCTGATGAATCAATCTCTCTTTTGAAAACAAAGAGCCTTTAACTGTTTACTCGACAGACTGCAGGGACTCGGGGAGAGTCCTCGCTGCTTATTGGGTACATAATGCAGATTGCAGATGATGTGCAGATGATGTGCATTTTGATGAATATTTTCCCACTAGACTGCAACTGTTTCCATCTATTAATTTAGATCTAATGGGAAAAGTGTGTTCCTGGGTAGTTTTAAGGGAGGACTTTTGAAACTGTTAACGCATCATGGATATGTTTTTGTGTCGGCCTAAGGTCTATTGTTAAAATGAACTTTTAAGTGATGGCAGCACCTGAGATTCCTGCATTCTCTCTATTCCCAAGGAAATCTAAACCTGAGCAAAAACACTGGCATCCAAAGCTGGGTGCTTCCCTTCTGGCTCATGAGGGGGAGAATATTTGCATTTACTGATCTTTAGGGTTGGGTTCTATCAGAGCTTCCAAATGGGATGGCGGTGACTGTGGTGCTTTTGGGGCAGATGATTTATCCTGAAAGCCAGGGTTGTTTTGCTGCAAAGGTGGTGAGCACAGGTGGGGCAGTCACCGTTGTGGGCTTAAAAATGAACTGTATTTTATATATACATACAGACACATGGATACACACACACCTATGTATGTATGTATGTACATGCAGTTCATCCAAAGCTACGGCTCAGCATCCTGCGAGTATGACAAGCCAAAAGAAGTGTCCCACAAAATAAAAAATGAATGAATTAAAAGCCTCAGCCCAAGTTCCAGATATTTGAGCTGTGGGGAGCTGGTGCAGTTCCACGGCGCACAGGGAAGCGCCGCAGATTTGAACCAGATGACGCTCTGGCTCTCAGGGCAGAGCCTGGAATTCTGACTTGCTTTAGAGTAACGGCTTTAACTGATTTCTGAGGTGTGGATTTTGCAAATTTGGCTTGTTTTGCTGTTTTCAACTTCTTTCTGATGTGTAAGTGCACATGTGTATGGAGCTGGATGAACAAACCAATCACTTCTTTCCTATGGCTGCCTTTTGTCTTTATCACTAAGTAAAGATGTTCAAAAAGACCATGAGAATGTCATGAGCTTCTCCCACTGGAATAAAATTGTAATAAAGTTACATAACTAACAACATTTTAACAGGAATAAATATTTAAAACACCTTTGGAGGGAAACAAAAGCCAATATCCCAGCAATAAGATAATAAAGAGAGAAAGCCAGAGCCTGTCTGACTGAGAAACTTCTGCTTTGCTTTATCCCTGACTGATAGGGTGGCTGAGATAGTCTTTGGAAATTACAGCTGCCATGGAGAGGGAAGCCAAGCCTCGCTGTATTTCAGAAAATGAAAATGCTGTAGCCTGGCGGAGGGAGGGGCCAGGTCCCCAGGGCATCTGTTTCCCATCAGTGTCCCACCATGCTTGCAGCCTGGCTTGGCACTCTAACATTTAACCTTCCCAGCAGGAGGTAGACCATAGGGCAACAAGGCTGCAGAATAATGAAACAAGAGTGTAGTGTGGTGCACAAAGCCTTTGTGAGCACAGAAGTTGAGACATTAAACCATCAGGGCAGGGAGATGCGAAAGTTCCAGATTTTTCTCCAGAGCCCCCATTAGCCCGGCGCAGAAGCAGGAGCGTGCCGGCTCCCAGCAGGCAAAGGCAAGGCCTTTCCCCATCTATCCATGCCTTTTTGCCCGCTGCTTTCAACTATTATAAAGATACAATTACCTTGGGAGATTGTGGCAGTTCAGTTGATTAGCACGGTGAATTAAAAGAATGAGTCACAAATGACATGTCCGGCTCTTCTCTACTAGTCCTTTGTATTCCCAGTGTACCTCACCCCTGTTGTAAGAAGGTCAAAAATTAGAGAGAGATAACAATTTTCAAGCAGCTAGCACTTAGGAGCAGAATTAACAATCATTCTGTATGTAATTGCCAGTTAATAGTAAATTGCCTTCTAGACTGTAAAATGCAATATAAACTAGTGGGCACCTAAAATTAAATTAATGAGGTATTTGCTGCATTTAAAAGCGAATAGTGCAAATTAATAACTGGGTACAATACTTGTTTTAATACGTATCGAGCGGTGCAGCGTTTGTTTGTTTAATACTAATTTT
>JACBWW010000010.1:32265333-32267833 GCA_020086605.1 Lanius collurio | reverse complement strand
TTCTCCTTCACTGAAATAGTGCCAAGGCCCTCCCTTGCAATGTTCCCTGCTAAAAACTGGAATGGTTTGGATTGGAAAGGACTCCAAATCCCACCCAGTGCCAGCCCTGCCATGGCAGGGACACCTCCCACTGTCCCAGGCTGCTCCCAGCCCCAATGTCCAGCCTGGCCTTGGGCACTGCCAGGGATCCAGGGGCAGCCACAGCTGCTCTGGGCACCCTGTGCCAGGGCCTGCCCACCCTGCCAGGGAACAATTCCTTCTGGGCACATTGGTGGGTCACCTAGAATTTCTCATCAACCAACACCCCCAAGTCCTTCTCCTTGGGGTTGTTTTTTATGGATATGATCCCTAATTTCTCGCATTCTGCCCATTCTGTAACTCTAAATGATGGCACACGTGGAGGTATTTGAGGTATTTGACCCTGCAAACTGTTCTCACACTGAAATGTGTGCTGTGGTCTGGTACAATAACTGCACTGACCAGCACACCAAGTGGGTTTATTGAAGTTCTTTCCATTCCCTACTACAGACTTCACCTTTTAAGCCTTTAAATATTTAAATCTACCCAGTATCACTGGCCCTAAATACCCACAGCAGCCTCTGAGTGATGTCTCTACAACCCAGAGCATTGGGGCCATGGCCATGTCCCAGGTGAGGCTCTCCCCTCCCATGAAGCCAACCATGATGTGACTCTCTGGGACCAGACACGTGGTCCTTCCATCCAGGTGCTCATCCAGTGGTCCCAGGGGTGGTACAGGAGAGCACAGCCGAGCAGAGGGTGTGTGAGGTCCTATCCCACCTGCTTCACTCAGTTTTGGAGAGTTGTGTGGCAGGTGAAGTGTTCCTCATTTACTCTCCCTTGTTCTCTGCCTCTCCTGCTCCTTCTCCATCTCCTCCATTCATCCATTCATTTAAAGGAAATCTGCAGCTATTATGATGGTAATGACTTTTTTGGCAAACATCAGAGCCTGGAACACAATTGCTCTCAGTTAAAGTGGAAATGAAGGTGCCCTTGGGGGATCCAGGGTCATGAGGTGTGAGTGCTTCACTGGTCACTGAATGCCACCACCAAAGGTGTGCCAAGAGCCCAGCCCTGCGGTGGGACAGCCTGGAGGGGCTGGGCTGGGAACCCCTGAGGATTATCTGAGTGTGGAAGACCCACAGCAGGCTTCCCATCAGATGTTTCTCAGCAGCCTCCTGGCATCTCTCCTGCAGTGAGGGTGCACCAGCCCTGCTGAGACCTCACAAGTGTTGGCATCAGGCTCTCGAAAATCAGGGGACAATTAGACACAGAGTGTTTAAACCTTAATTTGCTACACATTTGTGGAAGACCATTACCACAAACAGTAATTCTCTGGCCCCCCACCCTTGTTTGGTCCCTCCTCTCATCCTGTGCTCCCTCCATCCTTCCTGGAGGAGGAAGGCAGTGGTTGGTCTGGTGGATGTCTGGAGCAGGCCAGGGGGGGTTTCCCTAATTTCCTCTCCTGCTGCACTTTTGAGTACAAACTGTTCTGCTGGGGGTGTTCTGCCCTACTCTACAACAGACACGGGGAGGGATGGATGATTCCTGAACTGATTTGGCATCTCTCTTCAAAGACCTCAGAGCTACAAATGAGCCTTCAAAACACGCTTAATATTTCTTGTTAACTCCTATCACAGACTGGTTTGGGTCAGAAGGGACCTTTAAAGTCCCACCCCCTGCCATGGGCAGGGACATCTTCCACCATCCCAGGCTGCTCCAAGCCCCAACCAACCTGGCCTTGGACACTGCCAGGGGTGGGGCAGCCACAGCTTCTCTGGGCAGCCTGTGCCAGGGCCTCACCATCCTTACAGGGAAGAATTTCTCCCTGTGTCCCATCTAAACCAAATTCCTTCCAGTTTAGAGCCATTCCCCTTGACTCAATGGCTCAGTGTCCTTGTCTCCCCCTCTGTGAGCAGCACTGCATCCCGGTATTCCCTGCCAGGCTCTCCTGAGTGGCAGGACAATCCCTCCCTTCACTCCTACAAACAGCCAGCATTGTGGATGTCAACAGCTGGGGTGGGCTTTGCTTTCCAGCAAGGAAAATAAATAAAGAAGCAAATATGTAAACAAACAAACGGTGCAGAGGCAGTTTTCTCAATGTTAGCATGAGCATTTTAAGGAAAATTCTATATCATTATCGGATCGAGAGTAATTATGAGCTGACCTGTGAATTTTAGGCCTGTAATTGAAACAAGTGAGTGAGTGCCATTGTTTCCCTTCCTGCCAGCTGAGGGAAAGTGAAGCAATTACGAGAAATCGGGGAGATAAAGACAAAGGCATCGTTTTGGTTTTTTAATGAAAAATCTATTTTTAGTTTCTTTGTGGAATGGAGAGAACTTAAATGCCTTTAAATTTTTTTCTTTTTTCTTTTTTTTTTTTTTTTACAGTAAATAGGTTGTCCTTAGTAAGTCCAGGGATATTAGTCCTGCTTCAACAAGCAAGAGTGCCTTCTGATGAATGATGTGTTCAACCCCTCCAT
>JACBWW010000010.1:32237833-32252833 GCA_020086605.1 Lanius collurio | reverse complement strand
AGAGGGGGAGCACACAGGCAGCGTGTGACGTATTTTATCCACTTTATCGGTTCCTCGCAATTAGAGACTCTGCAGCTGCCAACATCACTGCCCTTCTCCTGTCTTAGTGAAACATAACGCAGGTTGTTTGTTTTCCTTTAGGAAGTATTACTTAAGAGAGCAGCAGACCTTGTGGAAGCCCTATATGGGATGCCCCATAACAACCAGGTAGGTCAGCGGCGCGCTCTTTGTTCCCACGCCGACACGTGTAGATCAATACGTGCTCTGTGCGGGGCTGGCAGAGCATCAGCACGTTGCCTTTGTACACAGGCAGGCTTTGCCAGCCACCTTGAGGGCAGTGGGATGTGATGCAATGCTCTGAGGGAAACGCTTCCTCCTCCCGTTCTCCTCTCGCCGCTCGTTTGCCTATCAGAAATGACAATTAAGTGTGAGGTGCCAAAAGCATAAGCAAGCATTAAGGCAAGAGAATAACCTTGAACTCGGGCCAAAATATACAGTGACTAATGGGAAGTCCTAAAGAAATCTGCTCAACCGAGTGCATCAGCCGTGCTGTATTTTGCAAACTGCTGAAAATACAACTCCTGCCTTGGACTCATAAAACCTGTGTGACAATTTTCACCTGGCTCACAGTTCTAAACTCTAAGGAATTTTATGCTGATTTCTTTCCTTTTTGTACTTACTGCATTGAGGTACGATTGGGTGTGGGAAGGAAAACGGGAAATGTTGTTGAAACAAGCACCAAACTCCCCAACCTCACTATAATTCCACATGAATCTCTTCGGTCAATTTTAGCACTATTGCGAGCCGGAGCATTTGCACAAATCTGAGTTGTCAGTGCTTCTTTCGTGTCTCCCCAGGAAATAATCCTGAAACGAGCAGCTGACATTGCCGAGGCGTTGTACAGCGTGCCCCGCAACCACAACCAGATCCCCACTCTAGCCAACACTCCCGCCCACACCGGCATGATGGGCGTGAACTCCTTCAGCAGCCAGCTCGCCGTCAACGTGTCTGAAACATCACAAGCCAACGACCAAGGTAGGTGGGGTTTCAAGGGTTAATCCTTCACCTCGTTGGCTGCGTTTGGCCTGCTCTTGAGCCGATGTCACCGCCGTGTCCCACCTCTCTCTGTCCCCGAAGTCGCGTGTCTGAGCGCGGAATGAAATGCTGTCTTTAACTTTCTCATAATATTTAATTCTCCCTATTCTTTTGTTTGCTGTTATCTTAAAGCATCTCCAGTGGGGGAAAAAAAAAATAATAAAATTGGCAAAGTGTAGAAAAGCTCTTTGTTATTTGCAGTAAATATACAGCGTGTATGGTTGGTTTATAAAATAATTATGTCTAGGTTCCTCCACCTGGTTTTGGAATATTTACACAGATAAATCTAATTTGATGTCTGTGATTTTAAAATACTTTGTTTGTAGGCATGTATGACATATATGTTACTAATAAAAGTAATAGTTGATTTAATTTACCTGTTGTAATTGAAAATGCATGTAGCATATTGCATTTAAAATTAATTTTGATACTAATGAAAGGAGGGAAACAGGATTATTAGATATGTTCAAACGCATATTTTTTTTTTGCTTGCAACGTAATTATTAAATTGATTGCTCAGATAGGAACAAACTGTTGTTTAAAATCCTGATTCCACTATGTTTCCTCTTCTAAAAAGATTGCCTTTTAATGCGTTTCCAAGCTAATAAGCCTTATAAAATTCTGTACTTGCTCTTGAATTAGTTTTCACTGATGGCTACACCTTACGAAAGCTTGTTGTTAGCATAAAAATATCAATCACAAAATGAAGACCCCAAAACAGCCTTTTAAAGTAAATCACCGCAACAAAAAAGTTTTTCTTGTCAGCTCTGGCATTTGAAGGTGTGGAGAGGCTGAAAGTTCACGCAGTGTGTTGGTACAAAGCGGGACTTGAGCCTGTTGATAATTGCTCCTAAAGACAAACGTGAAGGCACCTGACACAGCTGGATCGAAGAGAGCTTTTGTTGGCTGTCTGTGCTAAGAGGAGAGACAACATAGAGTGCTCGCGGATGATTTAAGTAGGGTTGGCGTGATAAGGTTATCTCAAGCTGCAAGAGTTGATAGGGCAGTGAGAGACAACTCCGAGCGAAGCTGTGCAATCAATTAAAACTGTGTAATATATGCTGCATGAGGAAACCCCCCAGCCCTAAGTCTATCTTATAAAATAACATTATTTTTTTGGGGTGGGGGGGTTTCTAACACAGTAGGTTACAGTCGCAACACAAGCAGTGTTTCCCCGCGAGGATATGTTCCCAGCAGTACTCCTCAGCAGTCCAATTACAACACAGTCAGCAATAGCATGAATGGATATGGCAATGCCGGCATGCCCAATCTAGGTGTACCAGGTTCCCCTGGATTTCTTAATGGCTCCTCAGCTAACTCTCCTTATGGCAGTAAGTGTCTATTTTTGGTAACACATCATCATATAGATTCATATTTACTACAAAATCAACTCCTTGCATTGTTTTGATTTCCTCTATTGTCAGCTACTGGATAAAAGGAGGGGTGACTCTGGAGGCTGGACGTAAAAATGAAAATAATAAATTGATCTGTTTGTGCCAGAATACAATCTCAGATAGAGAAAAAAAAAAAAAAAAAAAAAAGAACAAACAAAACAGAACAAAATAAAACCAAAAAAAATAAAACCAACAAAATAAAAATTGGACTGCGCAATTCGTAACAAAAGTCCAACACAAAAGAGTTTGCCTGTTATCCAGAGAGTGGCCAAGCCAAGGCATTTCATTTTTATTTTTTTATATATATTTTTTTTATATATATATATATATATCTATATATATTTTAAGAGGCAAGGCCCTATCACTCTCTTTTTCCGTGTTTGCCGTGAAAACCTCAATCTGAGTCCTGATTATTTTTGCTTTATTGCAGTAGTGCCGTCAAGCCCTACCATGGCAGCCTCTTCGGTCACCCTCCCTTCAAACTGTAGCAGTACACACGGCATTTTCTCATTCTCACCTGCCAATGTCATCTCTGCAGTGAAACAAAAGAGCGCCTTCGCTCCTGTTGTCAGGCCCCAAGCCTCTCCTCCACCATCTTGCACCAGTGCAAATGGAAATGGACTTCAAGGTGAGCTGGATCTCTCTCAATTTTCTCTCTGTTGCTTCTTTTTATTTTTTTTTTTTAATTTTTTTTTTTTTTGGTGCTTTTTTCTCGGGGAGAAAGGTACTTGGCTGGTTTTTTTTGGTGCTCTCGTAGTGATGTAAAAGCAGCTGGAGAAACAGGGTAGTGTGAATGGTCTGCTGAGATTTCCAGGTTTTTAGTTCATTTTTGATACTTGCATTAGAGAAAACACTAGTTGTGTTTCTGGCATTTTCCCTTAGGAGTTTGTGCCTTAAATTTTAAGGGAAGACTGTATCCCTGAATGCCTCTTGGAGGGTTTGTGTATTCCTGGTGTTTATATATTTTCTGAACACATTTCTGTGGATGTTTAAACCCAGCAGTGTTCTGGCAGGACGTGGTGCAATTTCCTCACTTTATATAGGGTGCAGTACTGATTTTACATATGTCAAGTTAAAATAAGTCAGGTTAAGCTTTCCTCAGTGGACTGAGCTTCCTTGGACTAGGCAGCCCAGTGTGCAGTGGTTTGCATGCTCTGGTGGCCCCAGCTCTTACTGTGGTGGTAGAGTTGTTACATCCCTAAATGATCTAAATATTTTAATTAGGGCAGGCAATTTTAATATTTTGCCTTTTTATTTATTTATTTTTTAATTGATGGGATTCCATGTGTGCAGTGCAAAGAACAGCTGATAAACCAGTGACAGAAGGTCCATGGTCGCCTGTTGGGGGTGGGGCAGGAGGAATTATGACACAGTGTGAGAACAAAGAAGTCACCCTGAAAAGGAAGCCCCATGGCCTATTTTGCCACTTTGAGGGGGTATTTTGACACATAGGATGTGAGACTGAAGGTGCATTCGAATCATGGGGAAGGTTTGTTTGCCTCTGGTGGAGTCCCAGTGCTCGGTGCTCGAATTGAAGCCCTTCAGACCCCACTGGAAGCAGGAAGGGCTGAGGACCCTCATCCCAGAGGCCGTGGCTCCGCTTGACTTCCCCAGTTGAGAAGCAGCAGCAGCACAGGATTATTTATTCTTCTTATCACCGTGACATCCACAATCCAACCAGCACTCACAGGCAAACAGATGAGGAATATTTTAGTTTCCCAAAATAATTCTGGGCACCTGCATTCTGCGGGGTGCTGAAGACACATCATCCCAATCCCACAGAACTGCTTGTCCACCCCAAAGCCACACCAGATTCTCAAAATTAATCTTCCTTTAGCTTGCTATTAACTTCTTGGCCCCAAAAAAACCATCTGAGACCTTGTTATGCACTCAGGTCAACAAAGAGCTGAGAATCCAGATACACAAACTCATTGTAGCATGACTATTAAAGGAGAGGATAATTAAATTAACAGTTTTTTGCATATTTCTTTAGTGGAAGCTTCACTGTGTTACTACTGTAAGTAGAAAACTATATCCATATTTTTAGAAAAGATAATCCATTCATAAAATAATTCAGTGTCCTAGTTTCCTCTTTTTGTAAGAAGACACTGGTATAAAAAGTAAACTTTGTAATAAAATAATGAAAAAAAGAGGAAAAATAAGATAATAAAAATAAAATAAAAATAATAAACATAAAATAATAGGCAAAAATAATAAAAGGAATAAAAATATAAAATAATAATCTAAATGTGGTAACATGTCTTAGATCTGAGGCACCTCTTCTTTAGGAAATATTTCTATATTTATATTCATATCAACTAATTGATACTCTGAAAAACACAATTATTTAAAGACGTAAATTAAATTATCTGAATTTCTCTAATTTCAGTATGGGAATAAAGGGCTTCCTATCAAATACTCAAGGTTTTTTGTGTTTTAGAGCTCTTTACTTAAGAGCTCTACATTACATCAAAGTGGGGCATCGAGCACCCAGTGTCCCTTAGCACCTCCCCAAGCCCCCAATAACTGCACATCTCCAGCCTCAGGAACAAAATGCTTTTTGTACAAAGCTCAGATGATGACTTGGAATCGGCCAATACCAACTTTGTTATATAGGTCATGAATTTAGCTCTTAAGCTGAGCCCATCCTTGCTTTGCACTAAGCTTTTTTCATGACCAGAGAGCCCAGTGAAGACCTAATGATGCCTTCAAACCCTGATTTTTGGATGCTGCAATCCAAGCAGCAGATTTGGTGTAATCCTTTTGGGTTTTGGATCAACATCTGATCTGAAAATCAAGTGTTGAAAATAAATAGATAATAAGTAGACAAATAGGTAATTAATTAAATAAAAACTGTATTTTCCTCCATCAGCTGAACCTGAATAATTTTGTGTTGAGCAGAATGACACAGAGGAACAGGCAGAATGTCCTTCTGGTCTTGTAACTGGAGCAGCGACTTCCAGGGTTGTGGCAAAAATATTGCATAATTTATGCCAAGTAGAGAGCACCCCCAGGTGATGCCCAGTGTTGTGGGAATCATGGAATCACACAGTTCTGGAATGGTTTGGGTTGGAAGGGACCTTAGAGACCATCTAGTTCCAGCTTAAGGCAGGGACCCCTCCCCCTGTCCCAGGCTGCTCCCAGCCCCAATGTCCAGCCTGGCCTTGGGCACTGCCAGGGATGCAGGGGCAGCCCCAGCTGCTCTCCCTGTGCCAGGGCCTCAGCACCACCTCCCCTGCCTCACCCAGGAGTCCCCTGTGAGCTCCTTCAGCATCCCAGCAGGGGCACCATCCCTTTTCCCACCCAAAGCTCTGAGTCAGTTCAGACTGAGCTCACAAAAGGCCCCAGACTGGCAGTGCTTCACCCAGTGGTGCTCACAGCCCTGGCCTGAGCTGAGGGGCAGGACAGGAATGAGTTTGTCAGCTCCTTCCCCCTGAGACATCCCCAAGAACAGCCACCAGCAGTCCTGGGTTGGTACTTATTTACACTGCATTTGGTACATGGAGTTCATTAGGGAGTTTCTGCTTCTTCCTTCTGATTTTTGCAGTTATTTGTTGACATGGAACTCTTTTCAATGTTTAATTAGTTGCTTTCTGGACCCTGTACAACCACCTCGAGAGTTTTCTGATCAGCACATTTTATACATAAAATTAAAATACAGAGTTTGAGAGCTGCAGTCCAAAGCAGCTGAAGTTTTTTTGGTGATCTTCAAGCAGAGAGCCTCATTATAGGGCAGGATGTGAAGGAGCTGAGCGACAGCTGAGGGTTGGCTCTGTTAGGAATCAAACCAAGAGGGCAGTAAGAGCTTGTGGTCACTGGTGTTGTGTCAGAGGCAAATCCTGCAGTTGGTGGATAAGGAGGGACTTGGATAAGAATGGAAAAGAATTCAGATGAGGGTGGTCCTTTTGGGGGTTAATTGCTGTAGGGTATCTCTGTGAGGAAAAATGCTGCTTGTGGCACCTCTAAGCTGGTGAGAGCAGCAGAACTCTGAAGCTCCAGCTGGACCTCAGGGGCATTGTTTTGTCTCCTAACAAAGAATTAAACAGAAGTTGAGCTGCTCTAACTTCTGGCTTGTGCTGATGTCACCCTGAGCATCAGGACCACCTGAGCCCACCACACCAGAGCCAAGATGTTGCTGCCTGTAAGCACAACCCCAAAACCCTCTCTCTGCTGGAGGCCCTACTGGCCAAGAGTGAAGATGGAGATGTCTGTAGATGACACTTCCTTTGTAAAGAATTTTTTAAAGATTTAGTGAAGTGCTGTTTTTAGTGTTTTTGAAGGTGCTCAGGCCCTGGAAGGGGCTGCTCAGGGAGGTTTGGAGTCCTCATCCTTGGAAGTGTCCAGGGAAGGTCTGGATATGACTTTCAGTGGCAGGGGTCCCTGCTTGTGGGACACAATGGGATGGAACCAGAGGGTCCTTAAGGTCCCTTCCGAGCCCAACCATTCTGAGATTTTATGATTCAGCGATGAAGACAGAGGTTAAGAACAAACAAAGACAACCTGGGGAGATGTCAGAGAGGTCAGGGTGTGGGCAATGCCAGCCAGGGCTGGTGTTTACTCCTCCCTCTGGCTGTGCCCGTGCCAGCTGCACGTCCATCCTCGGCCAGCCGGTGCCTGGGGAGGGCCAGCACGCAGAAGCTGCAGCTCTTGGAGGAAACACCTCTCTCTGCTGTCCCCAGGGCCTGACTCACTCCTGTGAGTAAGCCTGCAAAAAAGGGCTTTTGGGCCCTATCCAAAAAGCCCCAATCTTGTTGACTCTGCATGACCTGCATAGTCTATGACCAGAAAGTCAAGTACTCACACAATTTTTTTAAGAGCAGGATCTTACCGTGTGTGTTCCTCAGGGCAGAGAGCCTTTTCCTGTTTGAAACAATGAACATTAAAGGTAGAAAAGAATTTTTTTAGTGAGAGACTACTGGCTCGCTGCAAAGTTGGAAGTACAATATGTGCTCAAAATTTTGTTTTCAATCGTAATTTACTTTCTATAGATTGTGAAAGATATTGCTCTCTACTTATAGGACTGTAATGCAGAGCAAAAGGCTCTCTCTATTCTTTTAAAATTGCATCCTGCTTAATTTTCTGGTCTTCCTCCAGATGAAAGTATTAAAATTATTATTAAAAAACTCACTAGCTCATTTTTCTTTAAGAAGGCGTTTGGTATCAATTTGCACAGCAGGAAGCTCAGTGCAGAAATTCACAATTGTCAAAGATTGCTACTAAAATAAATTGTGAAGTACACGTCTAAAGCATCAGCCTTGCACCCCCTCTCTGACTGTGCTACAAAGAAAGTTCAGTAAAAATGGTTCAATTAAAGAATTGAGACCTTTTTTCTTTCCCCCAGAAAAACATGGCAGCAGATAATCTAAATTTACACACAGCAGACTCACAGAATGATTTGGGTTGGAATGGACCTCAAAGCCCACCCAGTCTGACCCCCTGCCCTGGCAGGGACCCCTCCCCCAGTCCCAGGGTGCCCCAAACCCCAATGTCCAGCCTGGCCCTGGGCACTGCCAGGGCTGGAGCTGCCGATGGTTGAACTGCAGCACGAGGCACTCGAGGACACAGCTCAGTGCTGAGCCACCACAGTGCTGGTTGGTGTGGGATGTGAGGACCTTAAAGGCCTTTTCCAGCATTAATGAGTCTGTGATTCCATGACAGCTGCTCCCTACAAGGACCTGCTGCCCCCCAGGTCAGGGCACCCCAGACACCCAGACTGGCACGGTGACAGACTCGCTGCTGGCTGAATCCCACAGGAGAAGCCAAACTCAGGGCAGGGGTTTGGCAGGTCCAAACACAGGGTGTGAGGTCATCTGCCAGCCTGGTGAGGTGTGGGACAGAGGGGATTTAGTGAAGTGCTGTTTTTAGGGGTTTTTAGGGTGCTCAGGCCCTGGAAGGGGCTGCTCAGGGAGGTTTGGAGTCCTCCTCCTTGGAGGTGTCCAGGGAAGGGCTGGATGTGACATTCAGTGCTCTGGGCTGGGGACAGGGTGGGGATCAGGCTCAGCTTGGACTTGGTGATCTTGGAGGTCTTTTCCAACCTAAATGATTTTGTGATTCTCTGAAAACATGATAAGGAAACTGAATTTTAGGGTAGAAAGGCTCTCTGCCAATACACCCACTATTCTCCAGTTCAATTTTGTAACTTCACTTGCTGGTTCGGTTTAAAAAATTCATTATTATAACTATTGCAAAATTATAAATTCAGTAGTGATTTTGACATATTTGACAAGTTTAACTGGGGAGAAAAGTGGCAGAGTTGGAAGACTTTCTCCTGTTTCAAGAGCATCACCTGAGCTGTGTTTTAGAGAGGTTGAACCCCATCCAAACCCACAGAAGCCTCTGTCAGGACCAGGGGCTGCTCCAGAGCAATGCTTGTGGTGGTTGTGTTACCTATGAAATGTGTACAGACCCAGCTCTTCCAAACCATAAAGCTGCAACAGCGAATCTGAAATAAATTAATATTGTTGAAATTAATGAACTGAGAAATTGAAGTTCACATCGCTACACGAACAAATTTATTAATATCTGTTGTACATAAATTAATGAGAAATATTATTATGGCAAAAATTAAACAACACTAAAATTAAAGACTGTCTAAATTACACTTCTACCAAAGAGTTAACTAGGAAAAGAGCAGTGGGTTTTGGCATCTCAGTCTTTATCTGTTAAAAAACCCCAGGATATGGCTGGTCAGGGGCATTAACATCGTGTCTGTCTACGGTGTTTGATCTCTAGGGTTGGGAGAATGTTTAGAGTTCTTGGTTTTGGTCCTGGAGAGCCCTTGGTTTGCTCAGTCCTGCCTTTATCACCAAGTAGAACAGTGGAAAAGGAGGTTTTCTGCCCAGGGCCTGACGTGGGGATGGGTGGGGCTGTCCCCAAGGGGTGCTGATCCAGCCAGAGCAGTTGTGGGGAGCCTGGAGGGCGGCTGAGCCTGGGGGATTTGGGGTGTTCTGCCCCCAGAGCTCCTCCGTCCCAGAGAGCCCCTTTGGGGGGGTTCTGCTGGCAGAAGGGTCTGTGCTCCTTGCTCTGGGCATGCTGGGGAGGGGCCCAGCCCTGCCCCCTCTGGGGGGCTCTGAACCCTCCTGCCTCTGCCCAGCGTGCCAATAACAGCTCCTTCTCTCTCTTTTTTCTTTTAGCCATGTCTGGGCTTGTAGTGCCGCCAATGTAAAGTCACTTTTGTTTACCTACCGTAGCACCAAGCTGCAGAGGATGGGCTTAGGGGACAAGTTTAGTATATTAAGACATGCTGATGGAAGCAGTATCTTCACGCAGAATCAGCAACAAATCGAAATGCTACAGGAAAATAAAAAAACCCACAAAAAAAAACCCACAAAAAAAGAAAAAAAAAAAGACTTTGTTTAAAGATTTTATTTAAACTATTAAGAATCTACATGCAAACAACCTACTTCTTCATGAACAATTCCATTTTATTGACTGAATTTTTCTCATATTTTCACATTTCTCAGTCCTGGAGAATAAGGAAAAAGCGACGCCTATTTTGTATAAAGTTTCTGATTACGTCTTGGCTATGTCTAGTACTTGCTATGTGTTGGGAGAAACTTTGTGGATGCACCATTTTGATTATCATGAAACACTGATGAAAAATGCCTCCGAACATTTTTCTGTACTCATAACTAGATTCACAATGGTTGTGTATCTCTATAATGTGAAATATTTTTTTGTGGTGGAAAAAAAAAAAAAAAGGGGGCCAAGGAGGTTATGAGCCATCAAACTGGAAAAAAAAAAAAAGAATAAATAAAAAAAAAGGATGAATATATGATTAGAAAAAAAACCACACAAAAAACCGGGGTGTGGGGGCGGGCGTGGGGGGGTTTATCGTTGCTTAACTTCATCTTAATGAAATGGAACTTTGTAACTTATTGTAGTTAGAAATTGTAACTTTGATATTGAATTCTCTTGCCTTTAACAAGCACACTGACAGAGAAAAAAAAAAAAAGAAATTGCTACTGTCTGTTGGTTTAAAAAAATGAAAAAAATATACTTCCACTGCTAGAGCTTCCTGTTAAGCAAGTGTGATCTGCAACATTTTTTCAACTTTTGCTAGCACTGTATACTATTGCATTTTAGGCTACTGTGAAGTCTATGTTTCTTGTACCAGAAAATTGTCCTTTTGACTTCTAGATCCTTCTTCCCTAATGTGTTTTGTATGTGGTTATAAAATTGTAGACTTTTGTGATTTTGCCAAAGTTGTAGCTAAATATTTATACACTTGTCTTGAATTTTTTTCAGATCCACTTAAATATTTAGACAAAAAAAAAAAGCAGATTTTATTCCTTATGAAGGATATAAGGAATAAAATAGTCTTATCCATTGCAACACTTTCTTTCACATAAACACTTGCAGTCACTAAGGGAATTTATTTTGTAACATATCAACTATAAATATTGTATTTATCTTTGAAATTTTGTATATTGCTTTTCATCTTTTTTTTTTTTTTTTATGTTCTTGTATGTATTGGTTTTTGTCCTGGCCTGGTATCGTGATGCTGAAAATAGCATTAAGCCAAGAACTGTTGCCTTCATGTTTTTCTTTTAAATAAGTCAGTGTCCGTGCATTTCATTTGTACTTCATAAGGTTGCTATTGTTTAACCTTTCCATCCTTCTTTTTTTAATTTTTTTTTTCAAAAATTCAAATTCATTGTTTATTTTTATATTATTTTTTAAGTTATCAGAACAAATAATTTTGAAAGAAAAAGTCGTTTGTTGTATAGTCAAATCAAAATTGTGCCACATGGCTGTAATGAATGCTAGTAGAATATGTGCATGTGATACAGCCACAGAAAAGAGGAATCTATTTTGTGGTTGCATTTTTTTATTTCCTTTTTTTCTGTTTGTTTGTTTGTTTCCTTTTTTTTTTTTTAAATTTTATTTTTAATTTTTTTTTTTTTTTAAAGATTGTAAAAAGTCATTTTTAGCTGCCACCCATGACTTTGCCACATAGCTGAACTGTGTTTACTGGAAAAATTCAGAGGCCTAAAGTTTAAAAATAAATTCACTTCTGATGTTTTAATTAAAATGTTTGCCACATGAACTTCTCTGATGCCTTAAAAGTGAACTTCTTTGAAGAACTTTTGCGCTGTTTTATCACAGGCTTTCACCACAATCGTTAATCACGAGTTCATTTGGGTGATTTCTGGTGTAAAAAATAAGGGGGAAAAAAGCACAATCCGGGTGTCCAATTCTGCCACTGCTTTGTGTCGATTTTCTGCTGCACTCTGCATTCTCCCACCCCTGCACTGCTCGAAACCAGGGACGGTTTCACGGGAAATCAGGATCACACCGAGTTTTTAATGTCTGGGGGGTGTTTATTTAGGTTTCTTGGGGTTTTTTTTTAGGGAACTTTTTGTAATCCACCCGTAACCGACTGTACTTTTTAAACTGGAATGACCTCCGTCGTATTCCGTGGCTCTCAGTGCCAAATCCAGCGAGAGAAACGTGGAGTTGTTTTTATTTTTACTTTGCACTAAATCCTTTGCCAGCGCAGCACTGCAAAGCACGTTGCAAACTGCAGCAGAATTCACCTTTTAACCAAAAAAGGAGGGATCATTTAAAAAAATATTATTAATTTTTTTTAATTATTATTTTTAATTTTTTTTTTTCCTTTCTGGGCAAAAAGAAATGCACATTTTAGTCAAGCTTTTGTGAAAGGGTTTAGAAGAACAGTTCAGCGTAGCACAGCTCTGTGAGCACGGCCAAGGCTTGGCTGGGTGGGAAAGCCTGAGAAGTCACTTTGGAACTGAATTGCCTCCGTTCTATTTTGTCTAAGTAAGGTTTTGCTCTAAAAAAAGTAAAAAAAGAGGTCACGTGTACATGTTAAGAAAGTCTGCAAGTTCCTTCATAAATGCAATCTGTTTGTGTTTTAGATTAATTAGTCAATGCACTCATGGCTTCATTGTCTCCAGACGGAAAGCTTCACTAAATGGTAGATTTTACTGTTAAAGACCCTACAATAAGATTGTTTTATCTGTACATTTTTTCATATATTTAACTGTATAAAAAAATGTTCATTTTACACAATATTTAATTAAAGTATTTCTTGTCTGTGAATTTCATTTTTAGTAATTTTATCTGGTTTGATTATTAAAAAAAGTGACTAAACACGAAAAGAAAAAACGCTACACTGGGGGTTTCATTTCTAAATATCAGAATTTTTATTCCTTTGTTATGAAAAAGCCCAAATCCTTGGTGTGGTCTTTCCAGTTCCCTGGGAGGAGGATGAGGAAGGAGCTCTCTGCTCTGCAGTGGCAATCACTTGTTGCTCAGCCTTGGGGAAATATTTATCCAAAACTGCTCACTTTTTGTGAAGGCAACAGCAGAATATCTCATTTTCTTATTTAAACAAAACTGTGCACTTCAGACATCCTCCTTGTAAAGTAAAGATAGCAATAGATTTTTTTTTTCTTTTACTATTTTAATATCATATTGTAAAGGTCTGTAAACAGGAAAAGTTATTTTAAACAAAGCACAACCCAAATTTTCCGTGTGGTGGTTTGACACTGAAGGTTGACTGCTCGTCTCTTAACTGCTGATGAGGAAGCAAATGCTTTGGTTAATTATAATACTGAGCACAACTATTTCATCCTCTGGGCCATAATATGTGCAATGCACTTAGAGTGGGTACAAAAATGTGTTTATAATGAGGTGGGCACAACTCCACCTCCCAGTCAGAGAGACTTGCAAAGCTTTGCCTGATGCACAGGTCTGAGTTCCCCAGCCCAGATGCCAAACGTGCTCCTGTATCCCTGTGTGTGAGCAGCACCCCCAAAAAAAGGTGTTTCTGCAGGAACCTGGGGCTGGCAGAGGAGTGTAAGTGCCTGTGGTGGTAAAACAGGGAGTTGGTCATGGAGTTTGATCTGGTCATTAATCAGAGGGCTGCTGACAGCTTTGGGAGGGCACTGAGGAGCTCGGAGCTCCAAAGTGAATGGGTGCAGTGGTGCCTGTGGCTCCGGTGCCCAAGGACAGGCTGAGTGTGCCAGCCCCTCCTCGGCTGCCCCTGCTAAGGGACAGCGGCAGGAGAAGGGGAAGCTCCCGGTACTCACAGCCTGCAAAGAAGAAAAGCCACGATTCTTAACCGTGTTTCCTTTCTTTTCCAGTATTTCCATAGTTTTCATGTCTGATGAAAACACATTTGATGAAAACAGGTGTTAAAGCTGCAGAGCACTTTGGAGGATTACTATTATTATTATTATTATTATTATTATTATTATTATTATTATTATTATTACTACTACTATGCTGCCTTGAAAACTGTTCCACTCTGAGTGTCTGTGTATCGTGTTTAAACAGTGGCATAATCAGATGCATCCCACTAAAAAATAAGCATTTTTTTTTTAGGATTTTAGGGATGAAAGTCTGCACAATGCCTACTGGCACTTTTCCTTTTAGTTTTATTTCAAAGGTTTGAATAATGAGCATCTAAATGGTTCCTCTAACTTTCAATGTAGGGGAAATACAAAAGGAGAAAACCCACATACGACAATTCCTAGAGCAATCCACCACCTACGACACATCTGGGTAAGAGCCCTGCTGAGGAAATGTGTTGTGTCAGCCCACAGTGAGTTTAGACACAGGAAGATGATAAAAATTCCTTAATCAAAACCAAGGAATAAGAGTCTCTAAAAGTACACGCCAATTATTGCAGAGCAGCTTTTAAAAGTCTTTCAAGCTTTTAAAGATTATTCAAAGCACTTGAAATAGGCTTCAATCTAATGCCTCATTTCATTGCATTAAACAGCCTAGTTAATAAAGAATCAATATATTCAAAGGGCAAGGTTATCTTTTGTCTATAAGGGGTGGTGTCATTCTGAACCTTTTATAGTTCAAATGCTGAAAAAGACCTCATGAAATCCATACTCATCAAGTGGGTCAACTAGAGCAATAAAGAGGCCTCCGAAAGAATGGCTGCACTCCTTTAAAACAACTCCAAGCCTTATCTCCCCACATATTCCTCGCCAGAAAATGTCAATTCCTCATCAAGACAAGAGGCCGGGCGATAATTTTATTTTTTTTTTTCCCAGAGAACACACACAATTAGGAGAATGCAGAAAGGCCCCACCAGTGATTTGTAGCTTATTATGTCAGCGGCAGGCTGCGATCGGCCGCTAAGCAGATAATAAGGGCTGTTGATAAGTGAAGTGTCGATAGGGCCGGGGATGGGTTGAATGTGAGCCCTTGTGCTGCGCCTCCCTCCCGGCGCAGATCCCCGCTCCGATAAGGGCGCATCTGGCAGCCAGCACCGCCCGCCGCACCCGCAATTAATGCCTGAATAAACCGCACAAAGGAGCGCCCCTTCTTTATACTCTTTGAGACAATTCCCTGTTTTACCCTTCAAGGAGTTCTTTTATGTGCGAATAAGGTTGGTTTTAATGAAATTGAAACTCATCAGAGGAAATCAAAACCCTCAAATCAGATTACAAATTGATTTTTTTTTTTTTTTCTCCCGGCCACTTGTCGTTGTTCAATGTAGTGCCCGAAGTTTTACTGGAAAAGGAAG
>JACBWW010000010.1:32198121-32232948 GCA_020086605.1 Lanius collurio | reverse complement strand
TATTTAATTGCCTTGGCTGCTGCTGGATCAGATTCAAAATGAGTGGGAATATCAGGTCCTGCCAGATATATTCAATCATATTCCTGCTTTTTTTCCCTGACTGGATCCAATGTGCCAGCAAGCAGTGAAGCAGTTAAATATGGACATGTGAATTCCAGCAATGCTGAGATTTCAAACTTAACACCCCACCAGGATGAACGAGCAAAATGAGCATCTCCCTCCACTCTCCCCCTGCCCCTGTGGTGAGTTTAAGGGGGAAAGAATTCACAATGGCTTGGCCAAATGCTGGAAGTCGGATATTTCCTATTCACCCTGATAAACCAAGAGTAACAACTCGTGCAGCCCCCAAATAAATAAATAATAATAATAATAAAAGACTGCTAGAATTCAGAATTATGGGTGAAGTGAGGCCAGAGCTGGTGGGTGTGGTGGAGATGGGGTACATTGGCACTGTTCCCCCTGGATGGGATGGGGCATTTCCCAACTCCACAATGCAGTGTCCAAGTGGAACTGGGTGGAGAAGGGGAAAAAAAAGATATGTCTAAATGAGTCCAATACTCATTATTAAGTTCCTAAGAGGCAATCTAATTTAGCTATATAAAATCATGAAAGGGGAAGAATTAATTGATACTAATGAGTTCTATGAGATAGCATCATAATTAATTCCTAAATAGAAAGAGGACGTAGGCTGGAGCGAGGGGGGGGATCACACTGGCCTATATATCATAATAGATTACAGAGGCTACTTGGGATGAGAAACAAACTGCCAAAGTCAGAGNAAAATGATGAAAAAAAATTAAATTATTAAAATTAGGAAAATTATGAAAAAATACTAAGATGAAGAAAATGATGAAATAAATGAAGGAGATGAAGAGGAGGAAAAGATGAGGAGGAAGAAAAGATGAGGAGGAAGAAAAGCTTTCCCATTTCCCAACCAGAGCCACCCCAACAGGCTCCCCCAGCCAGATCCTGCTCGCAGGTGGAAAAGCTGCTCGGACGCCGGCCCAGAGCTGCTGATAAATCTAATCCTGAAGGATTGGAAATGAGGTAAAAGAAATTCTGATGAAAATTATGTACATGTACTTTGACAAGCTCATAAACACTGCAGCCATGATAAGTTTTCTTATTTTTTTTTTTAAGACCCGACACAACTGTATAAGCCCAAACTCTAATTTTTACAGCCCTGGGTTTGGAGATCTGTCATTGGGAGATATAATGGAAAGAATAATTGCTTGGTGGCTGCACAAACAGGAGATGTGTTGTCAGGCTGCAGTTTGGAGGCTACATCTGGCTTCGGAAATGATTGATGCTGTCTCTGTGTGTGATTCAGGAAACCATTTTTTCTCCTTTCTTTTTTTTTCCTCCCCCTGCTAACACCAGCCACCACGCCGAACCTTCAATTAAATCAGTATTAAAGAAAACTTTTGATTTATTCCTCCTGCACCGCGGCGCTGTGGCCGGGCAGGCGCGGCCCTCGCGGCCGTGGCAGGCACGTGATTCCAATTTGAAATTAAAAAGTCATGTCTGAATAACACAACAGCATTCTCATTTCCTAATACTCTGCTTTTTACTACTTTGCATTCAACTGTGAAAAGTCTTTTAAAACTCTGAACAGCAGTAAAACTTGAATGAATTTTTGACCCATTATTGCATAGCGGGTGCGCTTTCCAAGTTGGAGAGACTGCCAAGTTCTCCCCACCTAATATTTCCACTTTAATTGTGCCACTTGAGAAATTTACGTGCCTCAAAATATGGCATGAATCTTACGCTTATTGCAGTATCATTAGCAGCAACATTTAAGCAACATCTGTGTGCTATAGAACTAATTGAAGTAGCAGAAGTGGCAGCTGTAAATCCACAGGAAGATGGCAGTTTGCACCCAGCACTGCTGAGTTAGCGGGTAACTGTCAGCCTGTTCCTGCAATCTGCTCTCGAGGACTACGGTACAGGCACACAATGTCCAAAAAAATACAGCGAGGAGGCTAATGATCCTATTAACCACTTTGCTGCACCAATTTGGCTGTTTTTCCAGTTTCCTTGTTGGATTTCATTATATATTTCACTGTTCCAGTAAAAAAGTCCAGTATGAGACGTGCTTGCTTACTTAAGGGGGGGGAAGCTCCTGCTCAGTTGAATCAACACACAAACGACTCTTTCTTGCTTTAAAATTCCATGTATTTCACCGTCTTCTCCATTGTTTAATTTTTCTTCATCACGCACGCCCGGGTGAAAAAGAACTTTTCCCTACTGTTAATGCTGGTATTTAAAGCAATGACATTTTCCTCCCCGGGATGTAACATTTTCAATAATCAATAAAGCTGGAGGGGGAGAAGGGGAGGAGAAAGTCTTTTTTAGGTGCGAGGATGGAAGCACATCTTCATCGGGGCCAGGAATGCCACGCGTGGCCGGCAGCACGCCAGCCCGGGCACTGATTGCACTAATTGGTGATTACAGAGGCAGGAAGGTGTTTCAAGTAGCATGTCCTGGTATTACTGACTAATCCAGGCACGGGGTCAGAGCCGCTCCGAGCAGCGCCGCTCCTTCCATCTTCATTTGCGCCTCGGATGGGGAAGAGCAGGTTCAGCCACCTGGCAGCACAGGGATGGAATTAAACGGGAAACAGGAGCGCTTTGGGGTGAGGGCACCGGGGTTTTGGAGGTCACCTCACGGCACATCCCCCACTGCCACTGCCACCTCCATCCCGGCCATGGCACGGCCCGGGGGAGCCGGGAAGGCGCCGCTGGAGCGCCCTTGCCATGATGTGTTTGCCAGGAGCCCAAGTTGATTAGAGGCCCGGCACGTCCTCGGGGCTGCCATGTGACAGGCCGGGAGCTGCTGGTATTTGTTGTCTTAATGCACGAGTACTCGGGGACTGGAGTGATAAGGAAAAAACTGTTTGGAATCTGCTGCTCTACACGCTCAGGGTGGCACGGGCCCGCGCGATATTGAAAATCAATAGTCACGTGCTGCTTGGAAGGTTAGAGGTCCCCTGAATTAACTTTCTAGTACTAAATTACCAGATCTATTTATTTATTTATTTACCTATCTCTGCCTCTTTATTTATTTATTTCCCCTTTTGCAGCGACTGGCAGGGGGGTTGTGCTGGCTTTAAAGAGGCACCACTTGCACCCGGAGTAGGGAAACAGCAAAACCCTTTAACACTTGGGGTGAGGATTTAAATGTGAGGGTTTTAATCATGAGCAAATTCAGAAGAAGCAGAGCAATGTCCAAAATGGCAATGGTGTCATGAGCATTGGTAGTGGCCTGAAAATTAAAATGCTGCTTCAGTCCTTTAACTCACATCTGTACGGTGCTGCCTTTGTGCGTCGTGTAGTATTTAAATTAATCCATGTTTTATTATTAACAGGGTTTAGAAAATGTAGATAAATGGTATTATTTCCAATATTTAATCATTAGGAATGAACAAATAATATTGTCACAAATAAATTGTATTATTAGAGTCAGAGCTTGTGAAGACTTAAACATTGCTTTTCACCCCTGAGCACAGTGCACTCCCAAGGACTGCTCCAGTGTGTAACTACTCACACCTGGAAGCACATTCCTGACAAGTTTTTAGCTCCTCTGCTTGCAGGTACTGCAAAACTCACATTATGCTTTTTTTCCATGGAATAGATTTCTTATTGAATTTATTCCAATGTATCCCTTGCCCTTATTTTCATTCCCCAGGTACACCAGCAGCTGGATTTTCTGTACCATAGAATCACAGAATATCCAGAGTTGGAAGGGACTGACAAGAATCAGCAAAGTCCAACCCCTTAAATACTGAGCTGCTGAACATTTGCAGCCTGGGTCGGGGTTCCTCTGAAGGGCCAACAGGGATCTGGGTCCTGGCAGCCCACAGGACACAGCACTGTGGCTGTGGGAGCTTTGGGGGCTGCCAAACACCCTGAGGGACTGCTGGGTTGGGCATCAACCACCCTGGCATGAGCTGCAGGATGCCAGGAGGGGTTGGGCTGGCAGGGACCCCAAAGCCCACCCAGTGCCCCCCTGCCATGGGCAGGGACACTTCCACAGCCCAGGTGGCTCCAAGCCCTGTCCAGCCTGGCCTGGCAGCGGTGCTGGGGGCTCTGCTGGGGCTCCCCAGGATGCCCCACACCCCCTTCCCATGGGAACATCCCGGGGGGTCCTGTCCCCTTTGTCCCACCCGACCCCTCCAAGTGACCACAGGGAGGGAAGATCTGAAGAGCCCCCGAGGCCCTGAAGCAGCAGAAAAGGCAGGAACAAAAACACTTCCAGGAATTTTAGACACTGCAAAAGATTTTTCTTTCTGGGTCAGAGACATTTCTCCAAAGCCTTTTTTTTCCTAGAAATACTTGGCTGTTTGAAGATTTATTGATTGCGACAGCTTAAATCTAATTTTCTCTTATCACAGTGTGTCTGTATCCATGTGCACTGTCCCAGCCAGGGAGGGACACCCAGGTGCTGCCACCAACAGGGCACTGAAGCCTGGCCAGTGGCACAGAGAAAATCCAAAATAAGGGGAAAAGATCCAGGATAACCACCCAGGTCTCACTGCTGGACTGAACAAAGCACCCTTAAAAAGAATCCCAAACTACACTTTGTAGGATTTTTCCAGAGAAATACTAAATGTCTTTTCTCAAAATTAAAAGATTTCTTTTTAAATTTTAAATTTTTATTCATATGATTAGTTATTTTATAATATCACCATATTATTATATACAGTATACCACACCATCTAACAATTACACATTATAATATGATATAAAGGGATGTAATATGATATGATATGAGATATGAGATATGAGATATGAGATATGATATATGATATGATATGATATGATATATAATGTAATGTAATGTCATGTAATATAATCATAATATAATATAATATAATATAATATAATATAATATAATATAAATAACATAAATAATATAAATGAAAATGTAAATTATTTAAAATAATTTAAAAATGAAAATTAAACATCACATTCTCAGCTCTGGAATTTTCAGCATCTTGCTCATCAGAGTCAGACCCATCCCTACCTTGGCCACCTCCAATTTCTGTGTATTTCCACCTGCACACAGGGGCTGTGAGCACACATTCCCAGAAATTTAACCTAAACTAAAGCACGTGTTACATTGTGATAAATAAATAAATAAGAGGAGGAAGACCAGGCTGTAATTAACAAAATTAACCCTGGTGCAAAGGGTCTGCTCAAGCCCTACACAATTTTTCCTGTGTGAAGAGCCCTGCTCATGTAATACAGGATCCATGTACTCACAAATTCCCACATAAATGGAATTATAGCAGAAAAATCTTCCCCTGCTCATCTGAGATCTCTGCTACCATAAAATTTGGATTAAACAGTGGATATGTTGTGGCTGCCCCTGGATCCCTGGCAGTGCCCAAGGCCAGGCTGGACATTGGGGCTGGGAGCAGCCTGGGACAGTGGGAGGTGTCCCTGCCATGGCAGGGCTGGCACTGGGTGGGCTTTGGGGTCCCTCCCAACCCAAACCAATCTGTGTTTCTCTAATATAAATAAAAGTTTCCATTGCAGTTTTTCCTCAGTTCATCTGTTTATATAAATCTGGGGATTACTGACACAGTGCCTGGGCATGGGAGGAACTGCTGCTGTTATTGGTGATTTTTTTTCCTGAACAAAAGAGCTGGAATTTTAAAAAACATCTTTGAAAGCAGCACATGAACCAAGATTTCCAGGTTTGCACATCCACAAAACAACCCCATAGAAAGGCCAAGATTTATTTTTTATAACTGCCATTCTTAACTAGCACACAACTCCCCTAACGTTTATTTCTACCAGCAATCTTATTAATTCCCATACTACTTCTGGACCATGCTTGCACTACAGAAATAATTTTAATTGAACATTTATTAAAATAAATGCTTTGTCAGGATATCCCCACTCCATCTGGCTGCACTGGGCAGGCATTATTTCCTGGATGTGTCTGCTTTATACAACAGCTTCTCCCACAGCTCTCGCTGACGACCAGAGCTGGTGATTAGATTGGGGTGGCTCTTGCCCAGCAGGGCTTTGTGCCCCAGCCCTCCCTGCCTCGTGGCCATGAGCTCACGGCCCTGCTCTCCACAGGACTCTTCCTCTTCTGCTGCACAGAACGGGGTTTATTTGGGAGCCACATCCACAGCCCACCAAGCTGACAAAAGGCAGAGATGTGTTATAAATAACCCACCCTGCCAGGCTGCACAGGCTGGGTTTGGGGTTATTTTTTATCATTTTGGTTTTTTGGTTGGGGTTTTTCTTGTGTGTGTTGTTTTTTTTATTTTTTTTTTTTTTTTTTTTTGTGGTGTTTGTGCAAGCTCAGTTACACAGATAAGAGTTTTAATAAGAAATAAAATATGATCTGGGTTCCCAGCATTACATTTCCACCCTTGAAAATAAATGAAGCAGAGTTTTCCCCCTTCTCCCTCCCCACCACACTCACCTGCTGGCAAACAGAGTCTGGGCACCAAAAAGCCCTTTTTTAGCACTTTTAGCAGCCAAACATCACTTTTATTGCTGGCACCATGAACAAACAGCAAACAAACAGGAGACACAGTGAATTCACAGCATTGTGCAGTTAATCCTCCATTCACCAGCGTATCAAAGCACTTTTGTGCCACTTTTGCTGTGCTTCATCCTCATGAAAGCCACAATTTTTATGGAATATCTCCTTGCCCCAAACCCAGAGCTCTCACTCCACCTTTGGCCAGGCCACGGGAGATTTGTTCCACCCCACAATGAGGGAAGTGGTGTTTCTGGAACCTCAGAAGGCAGGGGGATACTCACTAGACTGGTTGGGTTTAATTATTCCTCATCCAAAGCATGCAAAAGAAGCTGTCTCTATAACAGAAATTGCAAATGCTGCAGCACCCTCAAATTTGAAATGTATTTTCCGTGCTGCAGCAGTTTTCCATTCTTTGGCAGCTTTGAGCATCAGTTTGTTTAATGATTTTGGGGAGGTTCTTATGTGTTTTAGCATTTCTGCTCTGAGCAAGTGCCTTGAGACAATCAGGAGCTCCCTGGTCATGCAGGATCATGCCCACCTCGAATCCTGTGTCCAGCTCAGGGCCCCTCAGGACAAGAGGGACACTGAGGGGCTGGAAGGGCAGGGAACAGAGCTGGGAAAGGGCTGGAGCCCCAGGAGCAGCTGAGGGAGCTGGAAAGGGGCTCAGCTTGCAAATTCCACGGTTTTGGTCCAATAGAAGGATTTGTCTTCAAAAATGAAATAAACCCAACAGAGCTCTGTAAATGAGGGTGAAGCTGTGGCTGTTCCATCCCTGGCAGTATCCAAGGCCAGCCTGGATGGGATTGGAGCAGCCTGGGACAGTGGGAGGTGCCCCTGCCCATAGCAGGGGTGGCACTGAGTGATACTGAAAGGTCTCTTTCAATCCAAACCTTTTGGTGATTTGATGAGCTTCGAAGCAAGATCAAAGTGTAACCTTTGGGTAGTGTGACATTCCAGGATCCCAGATTCCCAAACAACTGACCCCGAGTGTGTTGGTTCCACATCATTTTGCAGAGCACTAGAGATGCATTATTTCTATGAAAAGTCTAATTTGAAAACGATGGGATAATCTCAGCTGAGCAGGATGTCTTCCCTCAGGTGTGGCACACGGTGTTGAATCAACACTCGATGTATTTGGATTATTGACTTGTGTTGTCAGGCAGGGAGGGCTGGGGCTCACAGACACCCAGCACACACTGGAGCTTTTCCTCTTCTTCCAAAGGCTTTGCTGCAAAGCCCTGTTACAGTCACTCCCTGTCCAAGGAGGGGATGATTCCCTGGGAGAACTTGGCACTATTAATTCTTATGACTGGGACAACAATAATGAAGCCTATTTTTATTAAAGAAGTGTAGCTCAACATCAGTTTATAACTACATTTTCTTCCATAACTGTATTTGCAGGCTATCATTTGCAAATGTGAGTTCTGAGGGAAGATGTCCAGGCTGAGATCCAGACGTGGGTGGTTTTGAGCTCGGGGCTGTTCAGATCTGTGACTGGAGCTTTTGCCACGGTGCGATGGAATTCCCAGGGCCTGCAACATCCATGTCCTGCAGGGCAGAAGGAGGGGGCCCAGAGCCTGACCCCAGCCATGTCCTGACCTCTCCCAGCCCCACGGGGCCACACCAGCTGGATGGGCTCTGAGATTTTCTTCTGAGCGGTGCCACCATGAGGTACAAAGAACCCACCTCAAATTCTGCTGCCCTGCTCATCAGTGGCAGTGGTTTGATGAGGATTAGGAATATCTAAGGCACAGACAGGCAATTCACTGCCAAATGCCAAAGGCTGGAGCCCAAAGCAGTTTGGTGATAGCTGGGCAGAGTTCAGCGAAGCAAAGGGGTTTTATGGTGATGCAATGCAAAAGTAAAGTTGGGAAAAAGCCCTCCACAGTTTCAGCCTGTGTGTGGCAAACACCTCGAATCACAAAATCTGCTGCCTTATTTTATGAACAGAAAAGGCTTCCTGCTTAAAAGGTTAGACAGAAATTTAAAAGGCAACTTGCAATGAAAGCCGAGTGGAGAAAAAAAGGCTCCGAGAGGCATCCCTGAGGAGAGGAGAGAGCACAGCAATGTGGCCATCAGCTACTCATGTGTCAAGAACAGATGATCTGCCCATCATAATTAAAGAGAGCGACTTAAAAAAACCCTCAAGGAAGCAGGAGGTGCCAGGAAAACTTCAGTGGAGTGGGAGCTGCTCGCTCAGAGGACGGGGAAGGAGGAGATGAGGAGCAGAGCTCGGCAGCTCCCAGCAGGGACAGCCACCCCGAGCTGACACCGCTGCCCGGCTCTGCCTCGCCCTGTGATTAATGGCACCGCCACACAAAGCACCGGCTGCACCAGCAGCCATCCTCCTAATGCATGTCACAAACTTCATAATTCCACTTGGAACGAGACAACAGCAAGTTAAATTTCTGGATCACTGTCACTGTGTCACTTACAGAAGGAGTTGCACCGGGGAGCAGTTGGCTATTGGAGTAATTTGAATGGAAATGTCAGTTTTCACAACCTGTGATTTGAGGTGAGTGCCCTGCTATTATACAGCAGTTCTGTCAGGCTGAGTGCTCAGTGCCACCTCCCCTCACATCCCAGCCTCCTCCTGCCACCCACTGCCACCCAAAAATTCACATTTCCTCCTCTGCAACACCTGCAATCCCACCAGAGAACAGCTCGTGTGGGTGAACGTTCCCTGGGTCTTCCCCTGTCCTGGCTGGATTTTAATTCTGATTTTCTATTCTAGCAGAGTTATGTGCTTCAAAACCTCCCCAAAAGAGTGAGCTGTTCCTGAATAAATTGATTAATTGAGATTCACACTGACCTCTGGGTTTTGTCTGAATAAGGACTTCTGAATATGGTCAATATGTCTTACTGCTAAATACTTGCAGGAGTTGCTACAGGGAGGTTGTGCACGTCTTATACACCTCTGTGACAGGTTCAGTCAATTCCTGGCACTGTGAGGGGAAAAAAATACTGTGCAGAAGTACCTGTCCTTCAGCAGCACCTTTATGTATGTTATATACACATTTATGCAGATGTTGAGGTGTTTGAAAGGCCACACATCCCCTGCACAGCGTGGGCACTGCTGTGTCTCAGCTGGTTCAGGAGGAAATGGAGCTAAGTGAGGGTGGCTGCAAAGCAGGAACTCGCAAAACTTTAACTTCAATCACTTAAGCATCAGTTTATAAGGATTTATAAGGATCCAAACACAGTATTCCCACTATTTATCTGAATTGCAGCCTTTGTGAAACCACCAGAAATGCACAGAATCATCAAATCCTGAATGGGGCAGCCACAGCTGCTCTGGGCACCCTGTGCCAGGGCCTGCCCACCCTCCCAGGGAACAATTCCTGCCCAAGATCCCATCCAGCCCTGCCCTCTGGCACTGGGAAGCCATTCCCTGGCTCCTGGCACTGCAGGCCCTCTAAGTTTTCTCTCCAGTTGCAGAGCTGACCCAAACCCAACAGCAAACAGGAGCAGGAAACACTGGCTCTGGACATCCAGCTCCAGGAAGGGAAATGGGAGGTGAGAGCTGAGGGGCATCGCTGGCAGCCCTTTCCCAGCCCTTTCCCAGCCCTTTCCCAGCCCTTTCCCAGCCCTTTCCCAGCCCTTCCCAGCCCTTCCCAGCCCTTTCCCAGCCTTTCCCAGCCCTTTCCCAGCCCTTTCCCAGCCTTTCCCAGCCCTTTCCCAGCCCTTCCCAGCCCTTTCCCAGCCCTTTCCCAGCCCTTTCCCAGCCTTTCCCAGCCCTTTCCCAGCCCTTTCCCAGCCCTTCCCAGCCTTTCCCAGCCTTTCCCAGCCCTTTCCCAGCCCTTTCCCAGCCCCTTCCCAGCCTTTCCCAGCCCTTTCCCAGCCTTTCCCAGCCCTTCCCAGCCCTTCCCAGCCCTTTCCCAGCCTTTCCCAGCCTTTCCCAGCCCTTTCCCAGCCCTTTGCAGCCTTTCNTGGGACCAGCTTCCCAGCCCTTTCCCAGCCCTTTGCAGCCTTTCCCAGCCCTTTCCCAGCCTTTCCCAGCCCTTCCCAGCCCTTCCCAGCCTTTCCCAGCCTTTCCCAGCCTTTCCCAGCCTTTCCCAGCCCTTTCCCAGCCTTTCCCAGCCTTTCCCAACCTTTTCCAGCCTTTCCCAGCCCTTTGCAGCCTTTCCCAGCCTCTCCCAGCCCTTTCCCAGCCTTTCCCAGCCTTTCCCAGCCCTTCCCAGCCCTTCCCAGCCCTTTCCCTGCAGGATAACCAGCACTCAGCCTGCCCTGGGAAGGGTTGCTCAGGTGGATCCCACAGGTTACTCAGGTAACTCAGTCCTACATCTGCCATTTTTAAAAAAGGAGGAATAATTGAGCTGAGGAATCTCCTGGCTGAGGTCCCTGAACCCTGGGAGCTGTGCTTGGCTGAGGGCTGATACTGGGCAGCAGCAATGGGGTGAGCTCTTTTCTGGGTTTCTCCTCCTTGGAAGAGCAGGATGCTCTATTTTACCAAAAGTAAGAAGGTCTGCTGTTCACAAGCAGAGAAGTGACAGCAGGATGTTTGGGCTTTGCCATCCTCCATAGGCAGGGGACAATAAAGAAACTATTTTGCTGTTTATATATTGCCCACGGTGCCACAGACGTTGGGGTATCTGCAGGCAAAGTGAAGCCCAATTACCACTATTATTTTTCCTTTGAAAGGAGTGGTTTCCTGAGTCAGTAAATCCAGGGTTTTTTTCATTCTTTCATGCCAAACACAAATACTTTGGGAGAAAACCACAGCTACGAAACACACAGCGAAAGAAATGGAAAACAAGCCAAATTTAGATTTTTGCCTGCAGGACAATTGACAAACCACGACGCTTTCCTGGCTTCAAAACAGCTCCTTAGATCACAGGTGGTTGGATTTTAAAGGGTAGAAAGCAAAGCTGTCTCCTTCCAGTGTCTCCTCCTCAGACATCCCTGCTCTGCCTCAGCCTCCTGCCTTTTATGTGTGCCTGGGCAGGGGAGCCTGGCTCCTGTTGCAGCACTCTGTTGGACTATAAACCAATGATATTTGCTTTACCTGTGCACTATCTTCCATGCAACAAAACAACATTTACATCTGGGATCAATTTGCTTGAAATTAAAGTGCAGCTGCTATATCTCTTCTGCATCAGAAGTGTGGTGTTAAGGCTATAACATACAGACAGTTACACATTACTCGGCATTGTAATATTTAGATTTGTGTCATTTTCCATCTGAGGTAAAAAGCATCTTTAAATAAATGAGTGATCTTAGACTACATATTTTATGGGCTGTGTACTCGGCGAGATATATTCACATTTGCACTGTGCATGTTCTGAGCTCCAATTGCCAACTGCGTGTTTAGGCCTTGAATTTTAATGCTTAAACAAAAACGTGGTGTTGGAATAATTGGGGCTGTGGGCTCAGCAAAGTTCTGCTGTGCTTGTGCAAGAGGGCTGGAGGAGTTTTGGGGGTGTTCTCAGGTAAAAGGGGAGTGCAGATGTGCTTCCCCTCCTTAAAAGGCTTCGGGGTGACCCAATTGCAGCCTTCCAGTGCCTAAAGGGAGCTACAAGGGAGATGAAGAGAGGATTTACCAGAGCCTGGAGAGCCAGGACAAGGGGAGTGGCTTCACACTGAGTAGGTTTAGATTAGATATAATGAACTATAGGTTTGGATGGGATCTTGGGCAGGAATTGTTCCCTGGGAGGGTGGGCAGGCCCTGGCACAGGGTGCCCAGAGCAGCTGTGGCTGCCCCTGGATCCCTGGCAGTGCCCAAGGCCAGGCTGGACATTGGGGCTGGGAGCAGCCTGGCACAGGGGGAGGGGTCCCTGCCCAGGGGCTGGAACTGGATGGGTTTAAGATCCCTTCCAACCCATTCCATGATTCTACAATCCTATTAACTACAACACACCATTTTCTGATGTCTGGGGACAATTTGGCTCTGAAGTCTCCAGCCAGTTTTACCCAACACTGCTCCCTCTTAGCTCTGTATTTTAATTCCCCCCAGATCAGCAAATTCAAGCCTGATATTCTCATATTTTTTTACTGCCACTGCCAAGAAACAATTCAAAAGCCCTAAAAACACTGTCCAGGATAAAAGCTACTGGGCAGAGAGCAGCTTAGTGAAATCAAGCTCAGTGGCTATGTAGGTCATTTCAAACACTGAATATTCTACCTGAAAGCACATGTATTGGTTAAGACAAAGCAATGGAAGTGCAGCATTTCCAAGCTATCACTTCCTCCTGGCAGCTGCAGTATTTTGTGTTTCAGTGAAGATGAATCAAGTTTTTTTTGGGAACAGAGAGAGGCTGCAGCCTCCGCTGGGCACTGCTCAACCCCGGCAGATGAGAGGCTGTAGGATCTGTACATCTTCTGCCCCAGCTTTGGCAAACAAGGACTTTTCCAGAGCAATCCTGCAGTGGCTGACATGACATAAAGCTGTGAAAGACAGGATGCTGCTCATCCAAAAGAATCAGATTATGTACCTGGACTTCATCCGCTGCCTGGAGAAGAGAGACAACCAATTAGCCCAACACAGCTTCTTTGCCATACCCAGGCTGGAAAACAGATTGAAGGGGTCAGAAACATTCAGAAGGCTCCACATGATCTGACATTGGCCTTGTCACAACGTTGCTGACAACCAGAAGGTTGGAGGCACTTTGCTGGTCCTGGGCAGCACGGATTGCCGAGTCAGGGACGAGGGGCTGCTCAATTAACAGCCTGCTCCTCCTCAAAGCAGCCACTTCTTCAGCAGCTCAGGGTGGGCTTAGGCTGCTCATTTTGGAGGATAAACAGGCTGTAAACAGCTGTGGGAGTGAACAAACATGTCTGGAGTTGCCAGCCTTCTGATACTGCTGTGCAGAGACGGAGGCGACCTCCAGGCCAAGCGACACTCGGAGGTTCAAACCCCACTCCAGTCCCATCCTCTTCTGCACTCGGTTGTATTTGCACAATAACCTGCTGCAAAATGCACTTTAAAGGCTGCAAAATGCAGACTTCCGTGTTTCATTTCAATTTCTACTTTTATTTTCCAAGTTGATTTTGGCCTCATTTAAATAGAGCTTTAAGCAGAACTACTTCTTTGTGGGGGAAGTTTCTCAGCCTTGGCCATGAGAGTGGGAACTTATCTCTATGTAGATAGTATAGATATGGATCTATTTATCTATTATATCTAGTTCATAGATAAAACCAGGATAGTTTTCTATTTCCCCATTTCCATTCTTCCCATCCCTCCTGCCACTCATCTGTCACAGCCACTGGCAAGGTCTGGGGTCCATCCTCCTCACTTTTTACACAGAAAGTAAAAAGGACAATAATCCTGAGGTTGGGAATTGTGTGTCCTATCAAAACCAGGACATTTTGATGGGCAGAGATTGAGATTCTCTCTCCTAACCCGCTTCTCCTGATCCTGCTCCAAACTGCAGGCAGGGAGCTCCTGAAAAGGCTGGATCCCTGTTCACCAGTGGTGGTCAATCTTTTGAGTGGGTGTCTAGGATGGCAATTTTTGGATAAAGGTTTGAAAAAACACAGCCCAAATAAACCCTTCCAGCGGTGGAAATCCAGCCTTGGTCTGATGTTCAGTCACAGCTTCTGAAAAAGAGGAGTCCCCAGCACACATGGTCTTCTCCCTCCAAGTTAATTTATATATTATATATTGTTATACACTCACACACTCTATATTATATATTTTATATTTTAATTATGTGGAGAAGGCTACATTTCAGAAAGCCTTCCAAAACCAGTAAAAGCCACAATGGCTCAACCTGTGAGCATGAGTGAAGGCCAAACTTCTGCAGGTCCTAGATAAAATCAGAGGTGTTTTCTGCGTGTCCTCGGCACAGCCCTGACCCCGCCGGGCCCTTTGGCATCACAAGGAGCCTCCGCCGGGGTCCCGCGGCTGCCGAGGCGAGGCTGGGACATGATCTCTGCTGGCTCCCTGCGAATTACGGCGCTGGCCTGCGGGGTCACCTCCCTCTGCTCGTTCCTGGGCTGGGGGAGCCGAAGGGGCCGGCCACAGGAGCTGCTTTCCAGCCATCCCCGCTGATTACGGAGGCACCACCCGCTCTCCAGCTGGGGACACCGAGTTGGCCACGGCGGGGCTGTGACTCGCTGTAAATGATGCTCGGGGGCAGCAGCTCACGCCGCGAGGTACCACCGATTCCTGCAACCCCCCGAACCCCCGGGGGCTCTGCCCACACAGCCCCGGACCGCCTGCTCTTGGGGTGAGGGGCTGACCTGGGCCTCTCACGGGAAGAATTTCCTCGAAGTCAAAATTAAAATGGTTTTGTGATCAAATTTTGCTTGGGAGCATTTTGTTCAGACAGGACAAAGGGATTTTTTTTTTCTGGGTGCTATGAAGAAATCATTTCCTCCCACCAGTTATTTTGTCATGTAACTACTGAAAGGCTGCTGTGTGCTCACTGCCCCCTAAAATTCAACCTGCACTTACCATGCTGATTCATGGCAGTTTCAAAAGCACATAACACGTGTTTGATTCATGAAGCCAGAAAAAAGGACCATGTTTGAGGTTTATGCTTCTCAAAATCATAGGCCATAATCAACACTGAACCTCCTGGAAAGGCTCAGCCATGAGAACAAAGTTGTGGAATCAGAGAATCATGGAATGGTTTGGGTTGGACAGACCTTAAAGCCCATCCAGTGCCATGGCAGGGACACCTCCCACTGTGCCAGGCTGCTCCCAGCCTCGATGTCCAGCCTGGCCTTGGGCACTGCCAGGGATCCAGGGGCAGCCACAGCAGACAAAAACAATTCTCCACATCCCAGGCTGCCCCAATGGAAATACAACGGCTTTCCTTTTGCCCGCCAGAGTTTTAAAGATTTGAGTCAAATTTGGATCCAAACCCACTTGGGATTCCCACTCCCGGTGTCCTTCCCTGGATCTGAGCAGGGCTGGGAGGGGCTGAGAGGAGCCGAATTCCGGATCGACTGAAATGCCCTACTTTGAAGTGAGAGACAAGATTCCGTGTGGAATTAGGTCATCCCGGCGCTCATCGGAAATGAAAATTACATCATCGTGCGGTGGCTCGTCCTCAGATAAAAGGGTTGCAGCTGTTTTCCTCATCAGCTCCCAGCAGCTCTGCGCTCGGGGTCACGCTGAGGGTTATTTTAATTAAACACAACCTCTCCCAGCCAGTCTGACCTCGGCTGGTGCCTAAGTTGGGTTGAGCCCCATCCTGGGGCTGGGCAGAGCCCCCGCGCCAGGCTCGACCCTCACCTTCCTCCTTGTTCCTCCCGCGCCAACCCAGCGAGCAGGACCTGCTCTTTCATCTCCCCTGCTGCCATCTGCGGCAGGAATGGCAGCAAAACAAAAGCAATTCCACCTCAAACAACACCCCCGGCACTGGACCCGCTGGATGGGCGGCCCTGGCACCCCGCAGCACCCACGGGCAGTGCGGAGGGCTGGAGCAGCACCCCCTTTCCTGCGGGTTGGACGGTGATTGATCCAGGAGAAGAGCCCAGGAGTCCCCCACGCTCCCAACTCCTCCAGGAAAACTCGCAGCAACAAATAAAAAGCCCTGTTTAAAATAACTAAATAAGGCACTTAAAGAGGTTTTAAAAATTGATAACTCCACGCACGGGATCGATCTTAATTACTGCCCAGGTGGAACTTTTTTTTTTTTTTTTTTTGTCTTCTGTTTTTTTTCAGCGCAAAAACCTCAGCCGCCCACGCCAGTCATTAATGAGAAACGTTAAGGGCTTGTTAACAATGTCCTTTCATCAGCCCGAGACGCCGCCAGCATCCCGCTCACGTCAATTTGCACCTCGTGGTCCAGCTCCTGCATCCCGGCCGTGGCTGATGGAGCGCAGACCCCCGGCTCGGGCCAGCTGGGCACCTCCTCCGGCCCCGCTCTGGCCAGCCTGGGCACCTCCTCCGGCCCCGCTCCGGCCAGCCTGGGCACCCCCTCTGGCCAGCCTGGGCACCCCCTCTGGTCAGCCTGGGCACCCCCGTCCGGCCCCGCTCCGGCCAGCCTGGGCACCCCGTCCGATCCCGCTCCGGCCAGCCTGGGCACTCCCTCTGGCCAGCCTGGGCACTCCCTCTGGCCAGCCTGGGCACCCTCTCCGGCCAGCCCGGGCACCCCGCTCCGGCCAGCCTGGGCACCCCTCCGGCGAGCCTGGGCACTCCCTCTGGCCAGCCTGGGCACCCCCGTCCGGCCCCGCTCGGGCCAGCCTGGGCACCTCTCCGGCCAGCCTGGGCACCTCCTCCGGCCAGCCTGGGCACCCCCTCTGACNAAGTGATGCACAACAAAAACAGAGGTAGGAAAAGGAAACCACCTGGAGAGCCAAGGTTTGAGGACAGGGAGGGATTAAAGGTTTTGCTAGGACACGGTTTCTGGGAAAATAAAGAGGAGAGGAAAAATGAGTGAAGAAGAGGGGGAAAAAAAGAGAAGAGGAGAGGGGGAAAAGAGAAGAAGAGAGAAAAAAAAAGAATAAAGAAAACAGAAAAAAGAAAAAAGAGAAAAAAGAAAAAAGAGAAAAAAAGAAAAAATAGAAAAAAGAAAAAGAAAAAAAAGAGGAAATAAAAAAGAGAAAATAGAAAAGAAACAAAGAAAAGAAAGACAAGAAAGGAAAAAAGAAAAAAGAAGAGAAAATAGAAAAAAAAAGAGAAAAAATGAGGAAAAAAAGAGGAAAAAAGGAGAAAAAAGGAGAGCGGCTGGAATGTCCCTGTTCCCAGGCACAGAGTCCGTGGTGGTTTCTCACACCCTACACGTGTTATTTGAAACCCAAGCAGCAGCCGGGCCTTTGACAAGCTGCGTTTGCACATCAGCACCGCCGAAATCTCCTCTCTAATGGCCAGTGAGGGGCTGTCAGGAATATTTGCCATTGTTTTTCGAGCCGGCGCAGTGGCGGGGAGCTCAGGGCACGGCCCCTCACGGCAGCCTCGGAACCTTATTTCTGTTCCATTTCTCCCAGAATAGAAAAGCAATGACAATCAAACCTGGAAATGCAATTCTTTGAAGGTTTTTGCATTCCTGGAAGGTTCTCATTGGGAAATTATTCTTGAAATAGTCCCTAAATCTTAGAGGATTCCCCTTGGAATGCCGTGCTTTAAGTTTTTAAGGGGTTTTCCAAAGGTTTACTCATTTTTGCATTTTCTTCTTTGCAACACCACCTTTCCCAATAAATAACCATGTTAATGACAAGTCTTTTGAAGGGGGGTGCAACACAATATTAACAGATAAAATAAATTTGAAATAGTGGGAAAAATGATTAAAAGTAGCAATCTGTGATTTTTCTAGGAGAAATAATAATCACAGAAGCACAGAATGGTTTGGGGTGAAAGGGACCTTAAAGAACATAATGATAATAATAATAAAAATAATAAATGTTAACAGGAACAGTTTAAAATCACCACTCCTTATCTGTAACTCAACATAATTTGGACAGTGATGTGTCCTACCAACAACATCAATTCCACTGACACAGAAAATACCAATTATCACTTTAAAAAAGTTCCTGATGCTTGAGAACGGCTTAAAAAAATTAAATGGCAACTTTTAAGGGCCAGATCTTTCTTGCCCCGAGTAGATGACTAATTCCTCTAATTCCAAAGACCAGGAAATTTGGGCACATATCTAAAAATGTCCCCACCACGCCAATGAATCGGTTTTCTGTTTAAAGATGCCTCCAGTCTGAGCTCATTACGCCGCAAACTCGGCGTGCATGGAAGTGATCTGTAACAATCCTGGAGCCTGGGGCCCTTTCCCATTTGGGATTGATACATGGGATGGAATCTGCATTTTTCATCCCAGCATTGAACAGTACAACCAGTGTGGCTGCTGCTCTGCTGCAAATCTGATGCAGGAAATACAAGAGAGTCCTTCAAAAATATTCCCATTTGCCTTGGACTGGCTGCAGAGCCTGTTTGTATGGGAAGAAAAAGAACCTGCTGCAAAATTCAGTTTCTTCCCTGGTCAAGGGCATCTATTTCATTCTAAATGTAATTCTGCCAAAACAAATATTATTTTTGAATCTTTCATTATCCCTGGCCCCAGGAAGGGCTGCAGCAGCGTGCTGGTCTGGGATGCTGCAGGCCAGGATGTGCCACGTGCGTGGCCAGGCTGGATGGGGTCTGACAGGGCACGGGAACCCAATTCCTGGGAAAAAAGCACAATGCTGGTGCCTGCCAGGAGGCAGGGGGGGTCATATGTCACATACAGGGAGTGTGGGGGTGTTTCCATCAGCTCCAGACACTGTCCCCAACCCCACCCGCAGGATGGAGATTCCTGGGCACCTGTGGGGGCAGTGAGTGACCCAAACCCAAACCCAACCCCAACTCCTGCATCTCCTTGGCGTCGCATTATTTTATCACAAATTTATCTATACACACAATGTATGAAATCTATCTATATAAATTTATGCATCTATGTCATTGGACTTTTATATACATGTACATATGTACACATGTCTGTACGTGCACTCACAAACACATGTATTTCATTAATGCCAAATGCATATTTGGCTGTTGAGGGTTATTTCTGTTCAAAGCCCCCCCAGTCCCTCCCGGTGCCCCCCAGACCCCCCAACCCTGGGGGGACCCGGCCCCGCCGCGCCCCCGGCCCTGCGCTGCTCGCCCTCTGTCGGGCAGAGCGCGAACTGCACCGCCTGTCCCTGTCCCTGTCCTATCCCTGTCCTTATATCCCTGTCCTTATATCCCTGTCACTGTCCTATCCCTGTCCCTGTCCTTATATCCCTGTCCTATCCCTGTCCCTGTCCTATCCCTGTCCTTATATCCCTGTCCCTGTCCTATCCCTGTCCCTGTCCTCATATCCATGTCCCTGTCCTATCCCTATCCCTGCCCCTATATCCCTGTCCCTGTCCTTCTATCCCTGTCCCTGCCCTCATCCCTGCTCCTGCCCCTTTCCACCCCTTCCTGTCCCCATCCATCCCTATCCCTGTCTCTGCCCATCCCTGCCCACCTTGCCCATCCCTCCCCATTCCTGACTGACCCTGCCCCTGTCCCTGTCCTGTCCCTGTCCATCCCTGCCCAGCCCTGTCCTGTCCCCCTGGGCCTGTCCCTGCCCATCCCTATCCCTGCCCATCCCTGCCAGTCCCTGCCCACCCCCAATCTCTGACTCAGAACAGGATTTCACTCCCAAAGTTGGCTGTTTCCCTGGGAAAGGCGTTACCCACCCCAAAACCAGCTCTCCCCATCCCTGTCCCTACAAAAACAAATTCACATCCCTGAAAAACCCCAAATACCTGAAATAAAACCCCACTGAGGGATGCAAATGTGGGAAAGGTTAAAGTTGACATTTGCTGCCGCCTGCTTTTGGTGGCAGCATGTATCAGAGATATAAAGAAATAATAAAATACACCCAAACTGTACATATTATAAGGCCATATTTTTATCTCGGGGTTCTGGTGACACGTACAAACCACTTGAGCTTTGCTTCTGTGCTTTATATCGCCATGAGAAACCCTTGATAAAAATACAGCTTTATATTGTACAGTGGGGTATAGTTTATTTTCCCCATATATCACACCCTGTGTTTTATTTATAAACAGACCCAAAGACACTTGCACATGCAAAGCAGTTTTTTTATTGAAGTAATTCTGAGGTATCAATAATCCTGGATTAACTAACGCATTGCCACACAATAATTTTTGGGGGGTAGCAATGGCCTTTCTAAAGAGACATCCATGAAAATATGATAAAACACATAAAAAAATCAGTATTTCCATGTTACAATTTACGATTCCCATACTGGAAATTTCAGCTTCTGGTAGCTCGTACTCGCAGAGAACCCTGCTAAAACCACCTCAAAATTTAGCTTTAATGTCTCTTGAATCCTTCCTACAGAGAGGCTACAGGAAATAAAGCTTTGGGTAACAGAGAAAAGCAGAAATCTGAAGGAAAACTCAAATGATAAAGCAATGTGCTGCTGCTAAGGAAGCAACTATAACAAGCTTTTCAATATTTTGCCTAATTTGTCTAATCAAACTACTTATCCAAAATATACAATTTATCAACAACATCTCTTCCCCTGCTCTATGAAAAAAAAAAAATTCCCATCTCCCAGTCCAAAAAGAAAAGGCAGGAATAAGGAATTCAACAGCTGCCTGCTTTTGCATAGATCTCCCTGTGCCCCCTTAACTCCTGTTTGGGTAAAACACCATTTTATGCCCCAAAGTGGGCAGGGGGAGCTGGGCAGGGCCCAGCGTGCCAGGCTGGGCCGCCCCTGCCGTGAGCCAGACGCCTCCTCAGGGGGAAGCTTCCACCTCGTATTTGCCACGTCCCTCCCACTCCCTTATCCCTGCTTTAATGGACATTAAAAATAGAACAAAACAGGACTGGAGATGGGAACAAAATCCATGCACAACAGGCCTGGATTGCTGTAGTCATTCTGCTGTAAAATGTAAAAACAAGAAAGGGCAGCCGAGCTGCCTCCCCCAGGACACATCCCGCTTTTTTAATACAGTGGTGCCACCACACATTTCACTTTGGATGTTGCATTATATTTATATGTCACTCAAATATTTACCATTCTTCTGAGTTCTGCTGGGTGCTCTGAGAGCTTGTGACGAGCCCAGGAGCCGTGGGTGTGTGGCATGGCTGGTTAGTGCCATCAGTGTGCCAGCTTCTCCTTCTGCAGCTTCTCGTGGGACAGCAGCCACTCCTTCAGAAGGTGTCCCCCTCCGTAGTTGCCACTGTCCCCACTGCTGTGGATCACCCTGTGGCACGGGATGATGATGGGGATCTGCAAAACCCACAGAAATCCCGGAGGAGCAAAGGGTGAGGCCCAGGGGAACGCGCTGGGAAGGCGCTGGGAACAACGGGATGTGGCCCCCAGAGCCTGGGGGGATCTGCCGTGGGTTGGACTCAGTTGGGTCTGTTCCAGCCTGAATGATGCTGTGGTTGCACGAGTTTAGAGGTGCAGCACTCTGAAATCCAGGGGTGGTGTGGCACTGGGTGTGGAGGGACGTGGAGCAGCCAGCTCAGGGCCACGCTCCTGGCAGAGCACAAAGGGAGCTGATCTCCTGGAGATCACCCCAGTTCTCAGGGAAAAATAGGCATGGACAGGCATTTTAGTACATAAAAATGATGTAAAGCCTGTAAAAGGATAAACCTGAGATATTAAACACCATATATAAAACCCTCCCTGCAGCAGCAGGTTCTGCTGCCCCGTGCCAGCTGAGCCCTCAGTGCCCAGGGTGGGGGACGATGCCTCACAGACCCAAAATGCACATGAGGAACTATTTAGATGGGATCTTGGGCAGGAATTGTTCCCTGGCAGGGTGGGCAGGCCCTGGCACAGGGTGCCCAGAGCAGCTGTGGCTGCCCCTGGATCCCTGGCAGTGCCCAAGGCCAGGCTGGACATTGGGGCTGGGAGCAGCCTGGGGCAGTGGGAGGGGTCCCTGCCATGGCAGGGGTGGCACTGGGGGGGCTTTGGGGTCCCTTCTATTGTGGGATTCCATGATCATCCCAGGATTAGAAGATTTCTGGGAAAAAACAGGTCACTGAGAAGGGATCCCAGTGCCTTGGCTCCCTGGCAGATCCTCAGGGCAGCACCTCCACTTGGCCCCCAGGAAATTCTCTGGAAGACCAAGGCCCTATTAATTATTTAGCAGCAATTCAATCCAAAATGGGCTGTGAATTTTGAAACATCCAACAGGAGAAGTTTCACTCCGACCTAACCAATTCTAAGAACTCTTTTCCCCCCCATCTCTGCCTTCTACTCCCTATCATTTATAACCACATGACACAGATTCTGCAAAATCAATGCCAGAAGTTACATAATGGACTGATAATGCAGAGAAGAACATAAATGTGGGGCTTTTTTTTCCCCTATTTTTTATTACAGGTGATTATCATAGCTGAAGTACACACCATAAAAACTGCAATACATCATCTCTAATCACGGGTGTGTTTTGGTAACTGCATAGCAATGGCCTTGCAGTGGTGGAGCTGGGACAACAGTAACTCACCCAAAAGGGCAGTTCGCACAAATTTGGGTATTTCAAGTCAAAAATTGTAATTTATTTCTAAGCAGACACACAGACAAATTACACACTTCACCCTGACTCATTTTAATCCCATTTAATCATTACAGTTCAAGCACTGTGGTGTATTTGAGCCTGGGATACACAAACCCCAAAGCAGCTGAACAGCTTCTGGCCAGACCTGAAATTGAGAAGGTTTTCTTTTTTTGGGGTGTTCCTTCAGTTTTCCTCACCAATTTCAATGCCTGAAATTTAAAATCTTAATCTCAGCCCACATTAAATGGGAATTCACACAGGTGCTTATTGCTGTTCAAGGTTTAAATAAAAAAATGCTTCCAGTATCTGCTTTATGTGGAGGTGGCAATGCCCCAAGTGGTTCAGGCATCTGTGACAACTCCAGTGAGCACCAGTAAAGCTTTGCTCCATGCCAGGCCATCCCACAGTTGCTTTATGACTTCTTCAAAGAAATTGGTTTTTTTTTTGCAAGTGTTTTTCTGGTTTGGGGTTTCTCAGCCTTTACACTCCCTGCAGTTACTGCAGGAGGCTTGGCTTGAGTGACAAAGCCATAATAATACACTGTAAAACATCTCTGAGGTTCATTTGCAGTTCTTTAAAAATACACACAGTGAAATAGCAGATTCTGGTAGTAAGGCTATAAATCGTGGTGGAGAAAAAAAAAAAAAGGACTTTATTTTCAAGTGTGGGGTCTTGGATGATCCCTGGGTGGGTGCAGGACCTGTTCACAGCACAGGGAAATGGGGCTGAGCTGCTCACCACCAAGCAAAAAAGAGGAGGCATGAAATAAATGCCATTTTTTCCATGCCCAAAATGAAGAATTTCATTCTGAGACTGTCCCAACACAAGCACCCATCCATCACCCTCCTCAGCTCTGGATGTAGAGGTGGTACAAAGACCATACCAGCACTGCAATTTAAAAATATTGAATATTGCTTCAGTTTGGCTTAATTGTGGTGACAACGTTCAGCCTACTAAAATAATTAAACCTGCTAAAATTTATTAGGGCCCTAAGGACATTTTAGAGGGAGAACTACCCTAGTCTGGAGCTTTAATGCCTCAGCTACATTTAATGTAATTTTTATCAATAACCAAGCAGCTCATAATATTATAGCACCACTGAAATCTTCATGCTGTGAAATCTAATTCCTCTGCTCCACGAATCCATCACACACACAGCCCCTACCTCAAATGCTATAAAACTTCCAAACCCAGAGATTTGTCTCCAACAAAAAAATAACATGAAGGAGCCCCTGGATCGATGTTGGAGTCCCTCTGATTTGGGCACCAGCTGAATATTTTCTCCAACTTTGCTTTTGTTCTTCTGGGTAGAGGCCCACAAGGGAAAGAGCTTGTTTTCACTCGCAGCCTCATCAATACCTAAATCCTGGTGAACAAGTGACACTGAGAAGCTGTAATCAATAGCTCCCTGTGCGTTTTTTCTTCTGGTCAAATGGTTCAGCACTACTGACAGCCCTGACACTCGGAACATGATGCTAAATCTTTATCAACAGCCATCTGGGTGAGTGGCAGAACAAGGCTGGGCCGGTCATTAACGCTCGTGGCGATCTGTGAATAAACCAACTCCTCCAGAACACGTTTGTTTAGGGAAAAAAGGTGGGGGGAAAACTCCCTGCCTGTGGGATCGATCACTCTGAACTGCATTTAGCACATTGCAGTGCCCTGGTCGTTCCCAGGGCTCGGTTTGAGGTGAGGGAGCCGTCCCATGGCATGGCTGAAGGGCTGCAGAGCTCCTGAATCCACCTGGAGCAGCCGGGCCAAAATGGGAAGAGCTGAGGTACCACACTGAGACACTCAGCTAAAGAGAGCCCTGTGGTTTGCTCATGTCACGGAATCCCACACTGGCCTGGGCTGGAAGGGATCTTAAAGATGATCCAGTTCCACTCCCTGCTTTTTTTCCCCTCTTCCCCAGCAGAAACAAATCCTGTGATGTGACCCAAGGCGGGTCCCAGGTTATTGCCAGCCTCCAAAGGCAGTGAAGGTATTAGGAACGAAAATATTAGGAGAAGGTTCCTCCCCCAGAGGGTGCTGGCACTGCCCAGGCTCCCCAGGGAATGGGCACCAGAGCTCCAGGGGCGATGGGACAGCGCTGCCAGGGATGCCCAGGGTGGGGTTTTGGGGTGTCTGGGCAGGGCCAGGGGCTGGATCCATGATCCTGTGTGTCCCTTCCAGCTCAGGACATTCCATGATCCTGTGAATGAGTAATCCATGTGTCCACAACAGATCCACCCTTCACAATCTTCTCACAAACACACCACTGCTCCCCCAGTGCTCAACACATTTTCCCTGAATATCCATGATTTAGCTCCCTGTTATATCCATGCCTCACCAGGGACTGAGGCAACACCCCTGATTTAGGATGGCACCAGCACAAGGCTGTGCCCCTGGCTGGGGTGAGCCCAAGGAACAGCACAGTTGGAGAGGGCACAAACCCAGTGCAGGCAGCTCTGAGTGCTGAGATCAGACCACTGAAGATGTCTTATTTAAGGCACAGAACACTCATTTAGGATGGCCTTGGACTAATCAGCCCAACATTCTCCATTTCCCATGAGCCTCTGTGATTTCTTTTTGATCCTCCTCTACCAGTCTAATGAGATTTTTAATTGAACTTTATGGGTTCCCTTTGAGGACCACAGACCTTGCAATCAGTGTGATCCACAGCAAACTCTGGGAAGCTTCTCCTGCGAAAGGTGAGCCATCCCCACCCCATCCTGGACAGAAACTGAGGCAGCTGCTGCTGGCACCTCTTCCACCTTCTCCTAAAGCTGAAGGTCAGCCCATGAATTATGTGAAGCATCCCAGCTGCCAGGGAAAACCTGTGGGATGCACACCACTCAAACTAAAGACCAAGTCTTGATTTGTAGGAGGGAGAAACATGTTGGTATCTGGTGGAGAAAGGTGAGATTTGTGATTTTATCCAAGGGTTTGAGGGACAATGTGTGATATTTCAAAGGGTCCTTTCTCCTGGTACTATCACCCTCAGGTTTATCCCAAATCCATCCACCACTACCCCAGGTTGCTTCAAGCCCCATCCAGCCTGGCCTTGAGCACTTACAGGGATGGGTTTGGGGCTTGGGCTGAGGGTTTAGACCCTGGGTGGTTACTGAGGAATCTCTGACCTCCCACGTTGTTTTCACATTGGTCCTCTCAGTATTCTCTTTAATAACATTTGTATGAGGCTGCAACGTGGAGGAGTTGCAAATTGGGTCAGAAACTCTGTTTTCACAAGAGCTGATGGCTTTATATATAGAACTAACAAAGGTGAGGGGGTTTTCTGCAGTGCCACATTTTATCTTTGTATTTCACCTCATGCATAAAATCCGTGTGCATTACACACAACCTGCACAGGATGGCTCACAGGTGAAGGACCAGGGAGACATTTCTGTGGGAAACAGGAGGAGCTCACATTGAAGTGCAAAAGGACAATGTGTGTGAGTGTGTTTGCATGTGGAATAGGGATGGAATTTCAGATTACCTCCAGGAGATGAGCACTGGCAAAATTGTGGTTAGCAATGGGCAGGACTCTCATTACAGCACTGATTTTTTTTTTTTTTTAATCATCAGCTTTCTATGATGAAATATTGAGGTGGTATTATATTAATACAGCTCTTTTTCCCCTACAGCTATACATTATTATCTATAACTATAGCTTAAGAATTTTCTGCTGGGGACAGAAAGCACTGCAGCCACGGTATGGGCTGGGAAATGGCAATAATAGCTAGGACCCCATTTAAAAAAACTGCAGTAGCTTTGCTGTATATTTTCAGAACTATTTTCATCCTCCCTCACAGGGGAAAAACCAGGAATTTTCACACCACAACCTGCTGTTACCACTACTTTGGATGCTGCTGCTCCACTGCAGCCTGAGGGCAAAGCTGGGTACATTTCTAGGCGATAGCAATTACATCTCCTTTTGCACAAGGCTGGATTGTTATTCTTTGAGAACTGTTTCCTGTAGGTTTGCATCAGACTGCCTCATCTTAATGTACACCACATTATATTGGAAAGCATTCCATCATATTCAAATAGTTTGTATTGTCAAGTACAATGCAGGGTATTGACAAAACACTGCTCCATGCTGCTTATAGGGGCTGCTTCAAAGGGAAATCTGAGGGAAATGCCAGGGTGGGTGTAAAGCTCAGCCCTGCAAGGACCTGGGTGGGTCTCCCTGGGTGGCTGCTACCCGTGGGGGACTGTGGAATGGGATGGGCTTTAAGGTCCCTTCCAACCTGAATTGTTCTGGGCTTCTGTGGTCCTGTGGGTTTAGGGAATTGAGCTGCTCCTCAAACAGTGCAGGTCCATCCATCTGAGCCCCCAAACCCAGCCAGCCAGGATGGGGCTGATCCCAAACCCAGACACACTGGGACACAGCACCCACCAAACCACACACCAGCTTCAGACACCAACTGGGGGACTCAGGGGCATAAACACACCTGAAAAGCTACACCCAGACGAAGAAAAGGGAAAGATAATTACTGGGGAAAGGGACAGAGATCAATTAGTGTAACATAATATTTTTCCAAAATCCACAGGCCTAACCTAAGAGAGCTGCTCCCTCCAGCTGGTTTGGGCTGGAACTCACCTCCAGAATCCCAGACTGGGTTGGGTTGGAAGGGACCTTAAAGCTCATCCCATTCCACCCCCTGCCATGGGCAGGGACACCTTCCACTAGCCCAGGGTGCTCCTGGCCTTGTTTTCAGAACTGTATTTATGCCAAAGTGGATGGACTGTTTGTAACACAACCAAAACCACTCATACCTGCCAAATAAGGTCCATGTGGAAGACAAAAGACTTCCCTGACCTAAAAATACATAAGAAAGTTTGAGAACAACAAACTGTGCAGAGGCTGGTGAGTAACAGAAGTGCTTCTCTTCCCAACCCAACACCACAAATGGTAGGGCATAAATCACACTAAACTGGGCTGTGCATTACTGCTGATTAAAAACACTTATTCCTCATGGCAGACCAGTTTTCAGAGCAGATAAATTTAATCTAATGCCATTCAGCCTGCAGAGCTCTCCAAAGCCACCAGCTCCCAGCAGCTGGGGCTGCAAGGTGCCCTGGACTCACCGGGTTGCTCCTCATGGCTCCTCCAACGGCTCTGGCTGCCCGGCTGTTGCCAGCAAGATCTGCCAGCTGCTTGTAGGAAACGGCCTCCCCAAACTTCACATCGTTCAGCAGGGTCCACAGCACCTGCCTGGTGAAGGAATCTGCGAGGCAGAGGGAGAGGGTGCTGCTTGACTGCAGAAATTAGGATGAAACAGTCAAAAAACCCAACGTGAAGTGAGGCTCAAAGGCAGTTTTCTAATTTAAATTGTAACAGCTCCGTGCACTGTCCTGTTATTGTGCCCTGTATGACTACATTTACATACATGATTATTAGAGAGAGTGCTTGGAGTAACAGATCACTATAAAAAAGGGATTTAAGGCTTTTGATTTTCCTGTATTTTTAATTTGCTCTGAGTACAATTATCCTGTTAACTCGTACAATGTGGTTTTTCCCATTAAACTGGCGGAGTATGAATTAGCATAGAGTCAAATTAAAAGGGAAGGAATAAGTGGCTGTACCTATGTGACAAAGGCCTGGCATCTCCAGCTAATTTCCAACTTCAGCTGGGACGTGGCAGAGACGCCCCAGAGCCCCTCAAATTACCCTGGCTGGCTGCACTCCAGAGAGGAGACCCCCGGGCACTGCTCAGCACTGCACACACTGCCAAGTGAAGGACTGCCCGTGGCCTTCGATGTCCTGCACACCCTCAATGACACAGGGCAAAAAGGAAATGCAATGTATTGGCCTGGGTTTCATTTTAATTCAGCAGCAAATTGCTGTAAGTGTTCCAATTGCTGAAATAATGAATAAGCAAATGCAGTAGGAGCTGCTTTCTTTGGCACCTCAGGGTGTTACCCAGCCCAGGATTGTTTCAGGGAAGGAAAAGGGACAGTCTTGTTTGCATTTGAGTTGGGTTGAACACCTCTTGCTCTTCCAAGGCACTGGAAAAGCTTTGAAGAGCTAACTCGTGGATAACTTACTGAGAGGAGTGAGCTGGTGGCTAAAAAAGGGACAAAAAAGTAGAAAAAACCCCTTCCCCCAGCTGAGAGCCTCAGCCTCCTGCTCTGGCAAAGAAACAAACTGATTAAAAACATTTTCTTTCTTTAGTTGTCAAAAAAGACATCGATTATCTTCTGTAGGAAGGTAAAGAAATGTGATTTTGTTCTTAAAGGAAACCCATACGGCGTTATGTGTGTGTTAAATAATAAAAATCACTTCTTAACTGAAGGGAATGATAATCACTTCATTGAAAAAAATCTGTTTAGTCTTTATTATAACATTAAGCAAATTAAACATCAGCATAATCCAGGTGATATGAGAAAAGGGTCATCAAAGAAATTAACTTTGTTGTTCATTAATTTACATGGATTAGTAGAGGGCAAAGAGATAGCAAATCTGCTCTAGTTTTTTATGATATAATTTCAAACTGTACACCATTTGTGGCAGTAGGGTGACTTTGGGGTTAATCAGACTGATTTGTCCTTTTAATTGCTTTCTATTCAAAGAAAATTCATTAGATAATGTTCTCTTCAAAATTCATGAATCAATTTAACTGAAGAAACCACATTAACAGCTTTGGGTTCATTAGCAGAAGCAGTTGTGTTACTGGCTGATTGCTACGAGGGTTTCCTTAGGCAAACAGATTTTGTTTACTATGATTCCTTCAGAAAGGTTTATTTCAAATCAAATTGGTCCTCACTGGTTTTTTACCCCTTTTAATCTGGCAGGATGAGCTTTAACCCCGCTGCCCAGGGGTCCTGGGGAGTCACTGCCTTGATGGCATCTTTTCAATGACCAACACCCAGGCCAGAAAATCCCCTTTTTTACCCTCACTTTTGGCAGGTGGGGATGGGATGGACCTGAAACTTCTGGGAACCTGCTGGAATCAGGGAGAAAAGGGAGCAAAGTGTGCCTGGACAGAGAGCAGCTGAGGGAGGCTGGGGCAGCTCCAGAGCCCCCAGAGTGGCACAGGGTGCCCAAACTCCTGAGGACAGGCTGGCACAGGGACACAGAGCATCCTCCTCTCACTGGGGCACAGAGCATCCTCCTGTCACACCTGGGGCACAGAGCATCCTCCTCTCACAGGGGCACAGAGAATCCTCCTCACACACAGGGACAGAGCATCCTCCTCTCACAGGGGCACAGAGAATCCTCCTCACACACAGGGACAGAGCATCCTCCTGTCACACACAGGGACAGAGCATCCTCCTCTCACTGGGGCACAGAGAATCCTCCTCTCACACACAGGGGCACAGAGCATCCTCCTGTCACACACAGGGACAGAGCATCCTCCTCTCACACACAGGGACACAGAGCATCCTCCTCACACACAGGGACACAGAGCATCCTCCCCTCACACAGGGACACAGAGCATCCTCCTCACACACAGGGACAGGGCATCCTCCTGTCACACACAGGGACAGAGCATCCTCCTGTCACTGGGGCACAGAGCATCCTCCTCACACACAGGGACACAGAGCATCCTCCCCTCACACACAGGGACACAGAGCATCCTCCTCTCACACACAGGGACAGAGCATCCTCCTGTCACACACAGGGACACAGAGCATCCTCCTCTCACACTCAGGGACACAGAGCATCCTCCTCTCACTGGGGCACAGAGCATCCTCCTCACACACAGGGACACAGAGCATCCTCCTGTTACACACAGGGACAGAGCATCCTCCTCACACACAGGGACACAGAGCATCCTCCTCTCACACACAGGGACAGAGCATCCTCCTCACACACAGGGACACAGAGCATCCTCCTCACACACACAGGGACACAGAGCATCCTCCTCTCACACACAGGGACACAGAGCATCCTCCTCACACACAGGGACACAGAGCATCCTCCTGTCACACACAGGGACACAGAGCATCCTCCTCTCACACACAGGGGCACAGAGCATCCTCCTCTCACACACAGGGACACAGAGCATCCTCCTCTCACACACAGGGACAGAGAGCATCCTTCCCTCACACAGGGACACAGAGCATCCTCCTCTCACAGGGACAGAGCATCCTCCTCTCACACACAGGGACACAGAGCATCCTCCTCTCACACACAGGGACACAGAGCATCCTCCCCTCACACAGGGACACAGAGCATCCTCCTCTCACACAGGGACAGAGCATCCTCCTGTCACACACAGGGACACAGAGCATCCTCCTCTCACAGGGACACAGAGCATCCTCCTCTCACACACAGGGACACAGAGCATCCTCCTCTCACACAGGGACACAGAGCATCCTCCTCTCACACAGGGACACAGAGCATCCTCCTCTCACACAGGGACACAGAGCATCCTCCTCTCACTGGGACACAGAGCATCCTCCTCTCACTGGGACACAGAGCATCCTCTTCACACACAGGGACAGAGCATCCTCCTCTCACAGGGACAGAGCATCCTCCTCACACACACAGGGACAGACCATCCTCCCCTCACAGGGACACAGAGCATCCACAGCCACTGCACATTTCTCATGGCAGAAGATCCCCTGCCTCTGCTCCCACATAAAACACTCGTGAAGTTAAGAGTTCAAAAGAATGAAATATTTAGCCATCATGCACATCATTTTGGAAATGTATCTGAAAACTCAATTTCATCCTGTGGGGAGCAAATGCATTAATTAGTTTAAGCAGCTCAAAGAGACAGTGCCAAATACTGTTATTAAACTGTCTGCAAGTGTGAGTGCCTGTGAGCACAACCTGCCCAAATGAGATGGCTGAACTTTCCCTAATTTTCACCCTGTGCCAACGTTTTATGCTGTTAAATATCACTATAAAGAGCTGTAAAATCCCCACATAAAAATGAACACACAGGAACTGTCTGGTTCCACGAGAGCTTGATGTCCTGGGGAGGCTGAACTGATCCCTGACTGGCAGCACCACGAGGTTTTGTCCTTCCTGTGCCCCCACCTGCACGTGGGGTCAGCAAAACCCCCTCCAGGTGACCCCTGACCACCCTCGTGCCAAGGGACACCTCCCAGCCCCAATGTCCAGCCTGGCCTTGGGCACTGCCAGGGATCCAGGGGCAGCCACAGCTGCTCTGGGCACCCTGTGCCAGGGCCTGCCCACCCTCACAGGGAACAACATTTACAGGTAATTATAAGCCCCCAAAAAGGACCTACCCTGAACCTGCTGCTGATGCCTAGATCTCCAAGGTCCCTCCTAACAGCCTACTGGACCTTAATTCTCCACACAAACATGTTAAATCCTTGGGGATAATGGAGAGAAAATCAATTTACTTGAACACCAGCTGTATCATAACTTTTAACAGTGTAATTGAGGGTGGTAATTAGTCCAAAGAAGTAAAATCATATGCTTCCAACTAATAATCACAGAATTATGGAATGGTCTGGACTGGAAGGGACCTTAAAGATCATCTCATTCCACGCCCTGCCATGGGCAGGGACACCTTCCACCAGTGGATGTGTTTATATCTAATCTCTAACAAGCATTTTTGGTGGTGGTGAGGGGCTCAGTCCTTCAGGATTCGGGATGGATGAGGGAAGAGCAGAAGGACCAGTGCCAGTCCCTTCCTGCCCCCTCTGTATCTCCCCACACAGATCTTGGGGCCAGAGAGCTTCCAAAAACCCCACAGCCTCACTTTCCATCCTTCTTAATCTCTTTGATTGGGAGGAATTAAAGACAGCCTGTTTTTTTCCTTCCCCTCAACACTGATTGCTGGGAATGTTAGTTTTTGTTTGTCGTGTTGGTTTATTTTTGAGTTTTTTTTTTCTTTTCTCCTTTTCTTTTTGCTTGTTTGTTTTTCCCCCAGAGTTTTGCAAATGCAAAGACAGTTACAAACACTTGCTCTTTCACAGCCTGCCTGGGGTACTACACAGACAACTTCTCTCGTTGTTTTTTTTTTCACTTATTGGTTTTCACTGTTATTATTATTAGTAAAAAAAAAACCACCCAAACATTCAAGCACAACAGTTCAAAACCACCCAAATCTGTCTAGAAAACAGCAGTTCTCACTGCAGCTGCAGCTTCCACCTAAGCCAGAAAACTCAAATTGGCTCTGGGATCTGGGAAGAACAGATTCACACTCAAATTGCAAAACTTTTACTGACACCAGGCAATGGTGTAAAACAATGAATCCAAACAAGAAAGCTGATTTTTAGCAATTTTGAGCTTTCTTTACTATTAAAGCCATATTAAACCTGCCACCCTATCCCACACAGACCTAGCAAGTGATATGTGAAGAGATAATTGTTAAATTCAAACATTTTGCTCTTGTTATGAGACACTTTCCATCCCTGGCAGTGTCCCAGGCCAGGCTGGAGCAGCCTGGGACAGTGGGAGGTGTCCCTGCCATGGCAGGGCTGGCACTGGGTGGGCTTTGGGGTCCCTTCCAACCCAAACCATTCTGTTATTCCAAGAAATATCAGGCACTTTTATTAAGCCTCTATTGCCTGTGCATGTATGTTTGCAAAATGTCATGTAATAGAACAGAAACACGACTATAATGTATAAACTTGCTGTCTGTCTCTATCACTTCAGGGTAAAATGGACCAAAATTCCTTTTAACACCTCTAACATTCAGGCTGGCTCACACTGAGTGTAAGCTACATTAAAACCCAATTAATGGGAGCTGTTCCCGATCCGTGGTTTAACACAGTTTTACACATGGTTCCCTTCAGATTTCTGAGGGGGTTGTGGGGCCAAATTCTATCCTTAGAAGCAAGGAAGTCTCCCTGGAGCTCATCCAGCAGTATTTCTGCAGGTTAAACTGCCTGGAAGTTGGTGGGTGTTTAACTCGAGCAGTAACTGATAATTCTGACCCATTTTTACACAATACCCTCAATAGCAGTTTACTACAACTTGCAAGAGCAGGTGTAATTTTAGAGCTGATGGAAATGAGGAGTTGGATGCTCAGCAGCAGCCCTTGGACCTCACTGTCCATGGGAATTCCCTTGTAGTCCCACTTCCAAACCCAAACCAGGCTTTATACGAACCACGACTCCTTCAACATCAGCAGCTCCACCTAAGCTGAACATTCACACTGGACTTGGGAAACCAGGGCCCTCCTGGACAGGCTGGGGTTGGATTTGGGAGTCTGTGGCTGGAGGAATTGCAAAGCACTTGCCAAGTCCCTGCTGGATGCCTCAGCACTCCCTGGCAGGTGGTTTGAGAGGCTCTGAGCAGCAGTGCTGTGGGTCCACCAAGAAGCCACCTGATTATCCCCTGAGCTGCAATTGCTCCAGGAGAGGAGAACAAATGCTCTGGATGAAGAGACAGAGGAAATATCAGTCTCTTCTCAGCCAACAAACTGTGGCAGCCAAGGTTTGCACTGCAGAGAGGATGGGGGGAAGCATAAAATCAATTTATTGTTCTCTGACATCAGTTTTGTGCTGATTCCTGAGAATCCAGCCCATTTTCCTGCACTAGGATTTCCCTTAGCACCCCTGTACCCAGAGATCTGGAGAGCCTCCTCCTTGGCATTCCTTCCCTCTGCCTCATTCTCCTGAGACCCCACCTGCAGTGCTGCACCCAGCTCTGGGGTTCCCACCTGGAGAGGGACATGGAGCGAGTCCAAAGGAGGCCACAGAGATGCTCCAAGGGCTGGAGCCCCTCTGGAGACAGGCTGGGAGAGCTGGAAGTCTGAGAGCCCCTTGAGCCCCTTGCAGAGCCTAAAGGGGCATCAAGAGAGCTGGAGAGGGACTGAGGACACGGGCAGGGGGTGCCAGGGCAAAGGGAAACAGCCTCGAGTTGCTTTAACCATGGAAGGTTTAGGTCAGAGATCAGGGAAAATGTCCTCACCCGAAGGGAAGTCCAGGCCTGGCACAGCTGCCCAGGGCAGGGGTGAGTGCCCATCCCTGGAGGGGCTTAAAAGCCATGGAGAGGGGGCACTTGGGGACATGGGGCAGTGGTGGCCTTGGCAGTGCTGGGATGGTTGGACTTCATGGTCTTGGAGGACTTTTCCAACCTGAACAATCCTGTGATTCTGTTTCTCCATCTGCATCTCTCCCACAACAAAGCTGCCTGATCCCAGCACTGCTGCTGGAGACCCAACACCTCCAAATATTTCACGTGCACAACATCCCAATGAACATCCAAACTACAAAACCCCTCCAGTTTCCATTTTCCACCTTTCAGCCACTGAGCAGCCTGAAATAAATGGGTTCCAGGAGGAGTTAAGGCCAGATCTGCTCACTTGAGGCACACAGAGAGCCTGGTCAGACTCAGCATCACCTCCCTCTCAGGAATATAAACGCTCTGACAATCTCAGTGTCATTCCCAGGGCACAGGCACACAATCTCACACCTCCCCTTGCCTCGACACCCTCAGAAATGAGCACTTTGGGGGAGGTG
>JACBWW010000010.1:32169925-32188186 GCA_020086605.1 Lanius collurio | reverse complement strand
GGCTGCTTAAATGAACTGCAACTGGAATTCCCGAGATCCAAATTATTTAAACAGACATCCTGGAAGCAAACAGAGGAGCAGTCCTACCAGTGACCCCTGATGGGATTTCAGAGACTCGAGGTTGCTCAATTTACAGGCAGCCCTAAAATCTGTGCCTTGCTTGGAGGAAGTTCCCACAGGTAACCTGCCAGGAGAGGAGGAGTCTGCAAAGGCACAGGCAGAAATTTGGGTTATTTGGGGCTCAGGAAGCAGGTGGGGTTGGGGAAACACCCCAGTCCTGCACCTATTAAAAAATGATCTGATTTTCCAAAGCATCCAAAGAATATCACAGGGATTTTACTCAGTTGATAAGGTTAATAATCACACATTTACCTGATGCAACAGCCCTGTTATTTTACATAAACCTGCAGCACCAGGAAAATCCTCCTCCTGCTTTGCAAGCCGCCACAAAAAAGAGGCTGCTCCTCATCCCGTGCTCTCCTGCCAAACCCAATGAAGGCAGCACAGGCACAACATGTTTATACAACATTAAGGGTTCACGTTAAGCTGAAAGAAAGGAGGAAATTTGACTTTCAGATTGACAAACGAAGAGTGCTCGTGTATTCTGGAGCCTGCAACAAAGGAGCCGGTGGTGCTGCCGCGCACCGCGAATCCCTAACAAACCCTCCTCCCTGCAAGGATGGTCAGAGCTGAGGTCACAGCACCCTCCATCTGCATTTCAGATCTTGACTTTTGTTGGCTTTACTCCTTCTTTTGGCATTAAATATGAATGATGCTCCCCGAAACATTTGGAACATTCATTATGAGGAATAAATGTAGGGAAGCGTCGGGCTCCGGTCGTTGTCCACCTACGGAACGGCACCAGGAGCTCCCAGCAAAGTGCTAAAATAGAAAAGGGTGATGTTCATTCATGTATTGGGCCAAGCTGCAGCACTATAAAGTACATCAAAAGGTGTTAATGGTTTCAATATTTATCTGCTGCAGGGAAGCACTCTAAAAAGAAGACAGAAAAAAATTTCTGCTAATGGCTGTGTCTCTCCATTAAAATGAAAAGCTTAATGCATCTTATAATCAGAGGACAATTTGCAAATCATTAAGAGAAATGTAAAATTCCATTAAAATACAAATCAAGAGTCCCTCACTGGACTAATAATCTTTTTGATATTATTTTGCATTTCACTATTTCTGTTCCCAATATCCAGGCACCACAAATGATCAGTTCTTGAACATGCTATTTACCACAGCCTACTTCTTTAACGAGAGACTGAGAGAAGTATAATCTGCTATTCAGAGCAGGTACTAATGAAGAATTCCATATATTCTGAAATTTAATTAAAACCCCAAAGATTTCAAATTAGATGCAATTTGAAATGCCTGGGGCAGAAATACATGCACTTGCGTGGCAAGGGTATCACGCTGAAAGTTGATACCGTAATTGGTCTTGATGTATTTTTGTGTTGCCAGGCTGAAGCACAGAACTCATAACCATATAAAAATTCTCTGTAGATTACCTGCTCATTGAAAATGCCATCACTCAGGTAGTTCTCTACTAAATTACCATGCTACTAAAATGCACAAAGTGATTCGAAGAGAAGAGTGGCACAGCTGGTCGACGCTGCCAATGAGTTATGCATGCGTCGACGCTGCCTTTTTTCTTAGTAAAATATGCTCAGTTGAATATTAAAATATAATTGGCATTCAACCTAAGTAGCTTAAGCCATTTTGTTATCTTCTTTTAAACCGATTTGGCTCCTCCACAGTTATTTTCAAGGATGCGATTCACAAACTAATGACACCATCACATTCAGCTAGATTTGTACTATTTTACATTTGTCATAAATGGGGACAATTTCTACAGCCTTCTAGGGATGTCCTTTAATACTGGCTGCTCTTGAACATCAAAGGCCCAATTCATGGGGAAAAAAGAAAGAAAGGGAAAAAAAGGAGTATGCCATTTATGTTGTGCTTGCATATTTTATTCTGGGAAGAGTGCGGGATGCAAATTTCTAGTAAAAAGTGTGTTTTTCCACTTAAGTGAGTCCTTGTTTCTCCCACAATAAAATGGTCAGCAAACAAACTGGCCAGAAAATGTGGCAAAACATCTTGGAAATGGGTCAGAAAGGGGCATCCTTAGGTCAAGCAGCAGCAAAATACCTTTATTACAACATTTTTTCCCTCAGATGAATTTATTTATATGCCCCTAATATAAAGGCTGTCAGAAATGTCACTATATTGTCATTTCCTGAAAAAAAATTAACAATATTACTTAGAAACAAGGTGCTCACCATAGTAACAGTCCCATTAAGCACATTACCTTTGAAACACCAAACAGGTTAAATGCATTTGGCTATTGATGATATTTCCCATCGATACGGGGTTTTAAGTAAACTTGTCTGAAAGTTCATTAATAAAACGGGTGTGGGAGGCTGTATTTATAAAATCCTTTCCTTTTATCTTGATTGCATGGGTTTTTATTAAGGAGGAGTGCAAAGGTTACGTGGGGCTGCATGTGTGGCAAACCAGCCAACAAATCAAAGGAAAAATGAATTAAATTAAACTTATTCCTCACAGGTCTGCAATGAGAGCAGGTGCTGAGGTCTGGGGCTCCGGGTGAAGATGAGGAACACACGACTCTGGATAAAAAAGTCATTTTCCTACACTGGTGGGGTTTTTCCACCTTCAATTCTTACCTTTTAATCTAAATCTCATATACAAGCAGCAATGTCAAAAGTTATCAGGTTGGTCAAAATGTTTCTTAGATCAGGGTCAACCGATTCCCTTTATTTCATGGGGAGAAAAGGGATGTGATTTTGAGCAAATTCACTTTATAAAGAAGCCTCACACGCAGGTGGCTTTTAGAGCTGCTGATTTCAGAGTCAAGCTGTCCTGACTTTGGTCCAACTGCAGTTCTGTGCAAATATTTATTATGGAATCATGGAATGGGTTGGGTTGGAGGGACCCCAAAGCCCTCCCAGTGCCACCCCTGCCATGGCAGGGACCCCTCCCACTGCCCCAGGCTGCTCCCAGCCCCAATGTCCAGCCTGGCCTTGGGCACTGCCAGGGATCCAGGGGCAGCCACAGCTGCTCTGGGCACCCTGTGCCAGGGCCTGCCCACCCTCACAGGGAACAATTCCTGCCCCAGATCCCATCACCAAAACACAAACCCCTCCTTTCTAAGTAAAAGTTTGGAATAATTTCAATATCCACACATCTCTGCAGCAGTTTCAGAGTCTTGAATATTGAATATCCTCAGATTCTCTGAGAACAAGTAAAAATATTGCCATTGTACAGGTGAACAGTGGCTGAGGCTCTTCAACCCACTCTTACCTAAATAAACCCTATTTATAAAATGCTCCTTTATCCTAATTATGGCCTGTCTGTAACAAGGTTAAGAATACTGCCAAGAAAGAATTGTCCTACTGGAAATACAATGAATTTTTGGAAGCAAATGACCCTTTCACTGCTTTCCCCATGACAGGACAGACACACTGCTTTCTCCATGATTGTTCCAAGGTCACATCAGTGATGGTTACCCTGAAAGGCCCCACCTAAACCCCATAAATATCTGAAATCAGTGCTGCCAAAAAGGAAATTTGTACCTGAGAGGGTTTGAATTGTCCTCAATGGCTCACAATGGGAAGACAATTTATTCTATGAACTCCAATAAGAGTACGTAAGATGAACTTAAAACCACACAAGCCTCCACTGAAAATTATGGGAATTTTTGTCTGAATTAATCAGGAATTGGGTCAGGAATTTTGCAGATATTTCTGTTCAGAATGCATTTGTATTGATTTTTTTTTTGTTTAGTTTTATTTTTAAATACATATAGTTGATAGAAAGTAATGGGCCAAGTGGGATGGAAAAAAGAATGAGAGATATAAAAGTAACTGGGCTATTTTGGGGTTTTGTTGTTTCCATTTTTGAAGGTTGGAAAGGATTGATTTCTGTTTGCAGAAAATTGTAGAAAAGTATTGGATTGTAAAAATCCATTAAATGTCTCACAAACAGTGACTTTCTGCTTATCAAAACTCCTCTCACATGAAATGGTAATAAAAGAAGATGCCAGTCTCTGGAATTTGAATTTTGAGTTGGCAGACAGAAATAGGAAAGCTTGTCATCTCTCTGCACTTGAATCTGCCATGTCCAGATATGTGAAGTACAAACGTTTCCGAGCAGATTATTTCATATTTAACACTTCCTAAAAGCCTAAATAGAAATGTATTTGCATGTCTGATGAAGCTGCAGAATTGAGAAAGGGAAAATCAGCAACATTTCTCAACTTTTTTCCTTTAATGAATTGAACCTCCACTATAAAATTAAGAGAATTTCACAGATTGCATCATCAATCAGGGGTTAAAATGACATTTTTTATTTGTCTAGGAAAGGACAAGTCCTGCCTCCTCCTCAGCAAGTGAACAGGGCACATCAAGACTGCAAAATATAAATACAGAATCCCAGAATGGGTTGGGTTGGATGAGACCTCAGGGATTGTCCAGTGCCACCCCTGCCCTGGCAGGGACCCCTCCCACTGTCCCAGGCTGCTCCCAGCCCCAATGTCCAGCCTGGCCTTGGGCACTGCCAGGGATCCAGGGGCAGCCACAGCTGCTCTGGGCACCCTGTGCCAGGGCCTGCCCACCCTCCAGGGAACAATTCCTGCCCAAGATCCCATCCAGCCCTGCCCTCTGGCAGTTTATACAACCTGCTGGATTCCCACTTTCCCAGATGAATTCATTGAATTTTCTGTTTTTACTGGAAATAAGGGAAGCACGAAGCGATGACACCGGGACTCCTGGGCTGCCTGTCGGCTGAGTTGGCTGCTCTTCATACTAAGGATGGGTAGGCTTTAAACATAAATACACACCTACATCCACATCCACATCCACACCATCATCTACATCTACATCCATATCCACATCATCATCCACATCCACATCCACATCCATATCTACATCCATATCTACATCTACATCTACACCTACATCATCCACATCATCATCTACATCCACATCATCCACATCTACATCCATATCTACATCTGCATCTACCCCTACATCTACATCCACATCCACATCATCCACATCATCCACATCATCCACACCCACATCCACATCCATATCTACATCTACANACATCCACATCATCCACATCCATATCTACATCCACATCCACATCCACATCATCCACATATACATCCACATCTACATCCTTATCAACATCTACATCCACATCCACATCTACATCCACATCCATATCTACATCCACATCCACATCATCCACATCTACATCCATATCTACATCCACATCTGCATCTACACCTACATCATCCACATCCACATCCATATCTACATCTACACCATCATGCACATCTACAGCCTTATCTACATCCTTATCTACATCCACATCCACATCCACATCCCCCACATCCATATCTACATCTACATCTATATCCATAACTATATGATAAAGGAAGGAAATCCCATGGACTGGTCCCTGACATAAAATCTGATTAAGTCTCAACTTAATGACATCTGAGCAAAAAAGGTCCCCACAAAGTGACTAAATATTTTGAACCTGAACATGTGTGTGCTTTATTTGACAATACCTCAACCAAGTCAATGATTCTTATGATTTTTTTTTACTGTAATTTAAAGGAAGGGAAAACAGATCTGTAATTCATCTTAGTAATGTAAATGCTTTCATTATTGAAATAATTTTTATATATTGGAGAAGTCTTTGGCTAAATTTTATGTGGGAAAAATTTCCTCTCAGGATATCATAACTGGGGTGAGCAGCACAGTCACTGAAATCCCTTTTAAATGTAAGCACCAGGGGATGTTGAATTTGTCATCTCAGAAGCAGACAAATCAACAGTCCCACAATTTTGTGATTTAAGTATTCTGACCACAAAAAAGAATAAGAAAATACTCTGGCCTTTTCTGAGTCACAGTCAGAAAATACAGAAAAACCTACTTTTCTTTCTTAATTTGCTGCAGGCAGGGACTTTTTTTATAATTTAGGGAGTGCAAAACCAGTAAAAGAGTGGTGTTAGTGCCCTCCTGGCAGGGTGCAGAGTACTGAGGATGGAGTTATGGGAGGGTTTTCTCCACGGGGAGAGTTCCCACAGCCCCAAGAGAAGAGTGAATCAAGGGATGACTCTGACTCCACGGAGGTGACACAGAAATGGAGGGGTTTCCTCAGCCCACACCTGGCAGTTCCTGGTGCTCCCACCACCCCTGGGCAGGGCTGTGGTGGGTTCACAGCCCAGGCTGAGCAGTGTCAGTGTCTGAAGGAAATCACAGGGTAATTATTGATTACAGGCCTGGCTACGTCACCTCGGAGGGAGAATGGAGCTGCTCCTGGCTCCTTTGAAGGCTCTGTGCTCCCATTATGTATGAGGAGTTTCATCAATATCCCCTCTTGGATGAATAACCTACATCATGCACGGGGAATTTCAGCTGCAGAGCTCTCCTTTCTGCTCTCCATCCCCAGGCTGCTCCTCCTGGATCTTTCTGCACAGCTGGGCTCTGCCTTTGGCTTGGAATGTGACAGAATCGTGGAATGGTTTGGGCTGGAAGGGACCTTAAAGGCCATCATGTTCCTGTCCATGGGCAGGGACACCTCCCACTGTGCCAGGCTGCTCCCAGCCCCAATGTCCAGCCTGGCCTTGGGCACTGCCAGGGATCCAGGGGCAGCCACAGCTGCTCTGGGCACCCTGTGCCAGGGCCTGCCCACCCTCCCAGGGAACAATTCCTGCCCAAGATCCAATGTAAATTGAGGTTCCTTCACTTTACAACCAACAGTGCCCTAAAGCCAGACCTCAGCCCTGGTGCAGGAATTCACAGCTCATCTGGAGGAACAGAACTGAGCTGGACTGAGGGAAAGGCTCAGCTCTGCTCCAGCCCTGCACCCTCAGGACACGGATCTGATGGAGGAACTCCACCCTCAGGGGTCTGAAGGACTCCTCCTGTGAGGACACAGCACACAGGGAGCAGAACCCCAGGGCTGCTGCTCCTCGGGGTGAAGGGAAGCTCTGGGGTGCTCCAACTTCCTCTGCTCCTGTGCCCTAAGGAGCCACCTGGCTGGCAAGCACACGGCCACCCCCGTGCCACACACTCTGCCACCGTGGCCACCCCGCTCAGCAAAGGCACAGCCAGGAGGGGCTGGTCCAGCATCGCCCTCCCCATGTTACAGAGCCACAAATCACCCACCCCTGCACAGCCCTCCAATTAATAACAGTCCAATCTTCTCCTTCCCACTGAAAGGGGGATAACGACCAGGGTACATTAAGGGCAATTCATCATTTCCCTTTAGGAATGTTCAGGGGTTTTTCTGAGGTGTCCCACTCAGAGGAATGGGAAAACTTGGTTTTCTCTCTGCTCCCTGAAATTCCACATTGAGTGCTGGCCATGACACAGGTTGTTGAAAACTCTGCATTCTCAATTATGATTACAAATAAATATACTGGCTGCATCTAAACTGGAGAGCCAGTAAGGAAAGAACTCCTGGAGCTGCTGGGAAACCAAACTTTTCCCTCTCCACAGGTCCCTGACAGGAGCCAGGTGGGGTCAGACTCTGCTCCCACGGAACAAGGGACAGGCTGAGAGGAAATGGCCTCAAACTGTGCCAGGGGAGGTTTAGATTGGACATCAGGGAAAATTTCTTCACAGAAAAGCTGCCCAGCCCTGGCACAGTCTCTCCAGGGCAGGGGTGGAGTCTCCATCCCTGGAAATGTTCAAAACCCACGTGGATGTGGCATTTGGGGACACAGATTAGTGGTGACTACGGTGATGGTGCTGGGGCTGGATGATCTTAAAGGTCTTTTCCAGCCCTAATGGTTGTGGGATTCCATGATTTTCCTGCTGCCTCAAGATTCAGATTCCACCTTTGCCAATGTCAGGTTTCGAGAGGAATGGTTCATTTTGTACTTTAGGTGCTTTTAAACACGTTTCCCCCATTTAACAGTAATTTAGAAAATTAAAGGCACTTCAGAAAAATTTAAGACACAGGTGGAGTCGCCGAAACAGCAAATACAGAACTTTTATAGAATTTCTTAACAGAGTAAATATAAAGCAGAACATTTCTACTTCCTAAATCTGCAAATCTCTCTGCTTTTGTTATCTCAGAGTTGATTGTCATGATTTTTCTCTCCACATGAACTATGTCTTCCAACTGGCACAAAGGCAGCTGCAGAAAACTGACCATGAATTGAGAAGTGTTTCATCCCAAAAGCACTTTACACTTTTTTTTTTTTTTTTGGGGTTAAATGAGGAACGTTTTTAGTGTGTTTTATGACATAGGCAGAACTCTTCCTGTCCTCTGATGAAGTTAGTGCAGAAAAATAAAATAAAATTTGACATAAGCACTAATTAGGAAGAAATTATGCAGTAGTCAGTCCTGATCACAAAAGGACTTGAGGATGGAACTCAAATCCTCTATCAAAGAACCCATTGTCAGTGGCCATATTTAAAGGGAAGGGGAGGAAAGAACGGCCAAAGGTTTTGATGATGATGGAATCACAGAATTCCAGCCTGGTTTGGGTTGGAAAGGACCTTAAAGCTCATCCAATTCCAGCCCTGCCACGGGCAGGGACACCTCCCACTGTCCCAGGCTGCTCAGGGCTCCACTTACAGAGCTGCTGCTGAACAGAAATGTAAGAAAATCAGAGTGATGAGAAAAAGCCTTCCTGGCTTTGGATCCTCGTGCTCTCACTGATGTTTGCTCTGCGTTTTTAAGTGCCTGGAGAAATGAGTAGGCACTTTCAAATGTAAATGTGTAAAAGTAAATAAATACCAAATTCCTAATTTAGCAAAACTGCAATTCTGATGTGCAGATAAACTGAAGTGAAATCCATCATAATTTGATTTTACCTCACCTTTCTCCTAAATAACTTAAAACCAGTTCCTTTGAATTTTTGGCATCTATTTCCACATTATTTCCAAGGTAATTTTTTTTTCTATTTTATGCAAGTATTAGTAGGAGAAAGTCACAGAAGAACAGAAAGGCTCTCACATTGCTGTGATTGGAGCCAATTAACTCTTCATTAGTGTTTCCATGATGTAGGTGCCCTCCCCCAGTAAAACACACACCTGGGCCCAGGAGCAAACAATGGAGCTAAATGAAAACAATGGGAATGTGATGAAAGGAGAACAGGGTCCTGCAGCCCCTGCCTGGGCAAACCCAAACCCCTGAGCACCAGTGGTCAGCAGGACCACCAGTGCCACCCCTCACAAGGCCACAGGTGCTGCAGGGACCCTCAGCTGATGCTCACAGCCACCAGCCATGGCCCATCCCTGACACAGCTCCTGGCTGGGTTTTGAGCTCGGATGGTGCTGAAGAACTTTCCCTTCTCTCCCCAGAAGTTCAAGGGTGATGATTGTTTCTCTCAAGAAGCTTCCTGTTAACAAATATCCTTATTTTTCCTCTCTTAAATGATCCTCAGTCCCTTCAGTGATGCCTGCACAGGAATGTTGTGTCCTAGGGAGGAACCAAGTCTCCCACAAAGTCAAACCTCTCAGGTCTGAACCCCAACCCAGCATCTAAAACAGCATCAGCAGTGCTTCAACCAAGGGTTTTCATTCACAAAGCTGAAAGGAACTCAGGAGCCCATTTAGGAAAACTAATGAAAAGAAAAAGCATGATTTTTAAATGTTTTATGATCTTCTGGTGGCTAATCTGGGAGGCAGAATTCCCCTGCTGTTGTTCAGAGATGGCAGGAGCAGCAGCAGTAACATTTCCTACCCAGCTTTGCCCATTCACATCCACCTCAAGGATAAAGTTTCCACAACATGGCACTTCATTTCATCCCAGCTAATAAGAAATTCCTCAGTACCACCCTGGAATTTTGACTGTGAAAGATCTGGCACAGGGGCCATAACAGGGGAAGGTAAGTACAGAAGATGCTCATGGAGACAAAGTTGCTGTGCAAAGCTCACAGATCCTGACACTCCCCCATCCACTGAGAAATGGTGACATTTGGGGCAGGCAAGAAGGCACTGCAAATACCAGACTGCTGAGATGATGATGAGGATGATGATGATGATGATGATTACACTACTACTACTACTACCTCTCTCATCCCAAGTGGTTGATTTCTGTTATGAGGCCTCCAGAAACATGGATAATAAATGGGGAAAGGGGAGGAGGAACTTTTCTCAGGTGTTGCTTTTAGCCAAATTCATAAGCAGCACCACTTCTTGGTAACAATTCTCTTTGTCCTTTGTTTAAAAATATCAGCATATTATCTATGATAACTTTGGGGAATAAAACCACAGTGACCTTACACAACCTATCCCTGACTGCTTCCCTGGCACTTTTCTGCTGACAGGGACACAGAACCACAGAATTAGGGAATCAGAGGTTGGAAAATCCCTCTGAGCCATCAACTCCAACCATTCCCAGCACTGCCAAGGCCACCCATGTCCCCAAGTGCCACATCCATGGGGCTTTTAAATCCCCCCAGGGATGGGGACTCCAGCACTGCCCTGGGCAGCTGTGCCAGGCCTGGACAAACCTTTCCATGAAGGAATTCTCTCTAATCTCCAACATAAACCTCTGCTGTTGCAATGTGAGTCCATTTCCACTCTTCCTGTTCTCTGAGAGCAGAGCCAGACCCCACCTGGGTGCACCCTTCAGCCAGGGAGTTGTGGGGAGGGATGTCAAAGCCTCAATTCCCCTTTTTGCTGGCCAAAAGCTACTTTAGGTAGCCACCATCTCACTGAGCAGCTCACAACCCTTTGGGTGTGTTCACACCCCGACCTTTCCGTGCTGGCAGCTGAAGCACATCATTTTACAGACAAGGACGAGGGAGGGTGGGAGTGCCTGTGGCTGATGGCAGAGGGCAGGGACAAGTGGCACTGACCTCTCTGGAGCAGGGGGTGGTGGAAGGCTGGCACGGGCAGGCTGCCCATGGTGGCTGGCTCACAGAAGTAGGCTCGGAGCCAGGCCGTGCACTGCTGCAGGGGCTCCGTCATCTCCTCGGCCCCCTCGCACACCTCGCAAGCCACCGAGGACTCTGCCCTGCTGAGACACAGAGAAATGCAAAATTACAATGGTAAAAATGACAAAACCAGGCTGGACAGGGCTCTGAACAACGTGAAAGTGTCCCTTGAGCAGAACAACACCATCTTGAAGGTCCCTTCCCACCAAAACAACTCTGTGATTCTGTGATAAAGCCAAGCATTCACACTCTGTATCAGCAAAATAAAAACCTCAAAACATTTCATCTGGAGTCAGATCTTTTTTCTTCTCAGAGAGAAGTGAAGGGATTCCTCACAGCAGTAACAAAAATTCACCCTCATCACCTCTACAAACACAAAGACAACACGATGTTCCCAACACCTGGAAGAACACCCATGGAAGACTGGTACGAGGTAAAAGCCACACGGGAAACGTCAGGGAGCAGGAACCCTGCCCCAGCTCATGGTGGCTGACACATCCCAGGGTGCAGGGAGGTGAGGCTGCTCCTGCATGACCCCCAGGGGCACAGCCCCTTGTCCCCAGGGCCCGTCCCTGGGCAAGGAGGGAAGGAAGCAGCGCTCGGCGCCCTCCTCGGCCCCGCTTCCTGCAGCGCCGTGGCAGCCTCTGCTTCCCTCCCCTGATTGAATTGGAAGGAAGCAATTGAGAATTCATTTGATTTTCGATGGCAGCTCGTGCTTGCAGGGGCTGAGGAGCAAAGTGAGCGAGCAGAAAGCACCTGTAAATAAAAATGGGCTTCTTCCCTCGCTCCTTGCTTTTTTCCTTTTCCTCTGCAGGAGCAACGTGAGGATGAGAGCGATGGAAAAGGGAGGCCCAGATTTGCACATACCCAGCTGTGTTTTCCAAGCTGGGTGTTTTCAGGGATGCAGAGCAGTGCTGGGAAAGGGTGGTGGTGCTCAGGGGGTCACTCTAAACTGCAGAGACCTGTGTGAGGAGAGCAATGAAAGACCAGCCCATTAGCAATGCATCCATGAGAAATGATGGGACAAGGCCAAGGGTGATGGCCAGAACAGCAACTCCTGCCAGCAAAGTTCTCATATCCAGAACCCTTCCCACCAAGGATGGGCCATCCAGAAAGTTTCCTGATTCTTGCAGCTTTTTCTCCCAGCTGGAAGTAAAGCCAGAGCCAGAAGTTCCTCAGTGCTAGAGCTCAACAGCAGTCTCCTGGTGGGATGGATGTGCCCCAAAGCAGGAAAATGGAGAGAAAACTGTGGCAATATCAAAATACTTGTGAAGCTGAGACAAGGGAAGAGAAAACCAGAGCAACTGTGCCAGCCAGGTACGGGGACAGAACAAACCAGCCCTGATTCCTGAGCGTGCTGCAAGGAGGGGCAAGGATTTTGTGAGACCCCTCTGAGCAAAAAGCCCAAACAAATGAACCCAGTGATGCTCCAGTGGCAGCACCAAAGAGCTCAGCTCTGCTTTAGCCACGAGGCAGCTCTGCAGAGACCCAACCTGGCCAGGGCCTGATCCAGCCCAGCAGCGAGCCGGGCGTGCCGAGGTGTGGGGATAATCAGAGAAGCCTCTGGAGAGGATCAGGGATGTGCTGGGGGCACATTTCTTTCCTTGAAAAGCACAAATGCCTTTTTTTTTTTTTTTTCCTGCAGTGGGGCTGGAATGAGAAGAAACATTTATTTAAGCCACATCAGTATTATTTAAATTACTTCCACTTTCATCACAGTCTGTCACTACACTTGTTTTCATTCCTGAATTATTCTGGGTGCTGCCTGGCATCCCAAAAAATTCAAAGTAGAGGTTTTTATATTTTCACCTGGTCAACAAACAATCATTGCTGTTGGGGTTTAGTGTGTTTATTTTATTTTATTTTATTTTATTTTATTTTATTTTATTTTATTCTGTTCTATTCTATTCTATTCTATTTTTGACCCAGAATTCTTTTGTTTGCAGGAACGTGGTGCCCTCCAATAGGTCAGCAGTGTCACACGTCTGTCACACGTCTGTCACATGCCTGAACTGTCTGGGGATGGTAAATGGATATTCAGCTCCACATGACCAATATGGCTTTACAGGGGGACACCTCATTAAAACTACAGACGCCTCCAACAGAAATACAAGCTTGTTTTAAGCTATCTAAAGACATCTAGAAATAAATATGTACATTTTTCCAGTTGGATGTGCCTCCCAAAGAGCCTTTTTTCAGGCCAGGCACCCACTGCTGGTGCTGCACATCTCCAGCCCGTGGTGGTGATGGCCAAGGGAGCCCAGGCTCAGCCCCAACAGGGCAACCCACCCCAGGATTAGGGTTCTCACCCACCACAGCTGTTCCTCACCATTCCTCCTGCAATCCTCTCTCTTTCTTCCCTTTAGAGCCCTTTGCAGAGCCTGCCCAAGCCCCGAGAGGCAGCTGCCTCCTGCCCCACACAGCTGAGAGGAGCCTTCCCAGAGCCCCAGCCCGGCCCCTCCCGGGACTCCCCAGGTTTTATGGGATGAAACAAAGGCAAAGCAGGTTTTAGCAGAGGGGGAGAAAAGCAGCACAGCACCTGTTTCAGTTCAACAGGCTCCTCCCAAAGCCACTGCCAAGAACTGGAAGGGTCTGAGGCGCTTCCAAAATAAACATGGAAGCAGCAGATTGGCTTTGGGACCATCCCAAATAGCTTAACCATGATGAAAAGCAGGGAAGTGCTGGGAGAAGCCACGTCCTAAAGTGGCAGGGTGCTCATTATTTATTTCTGAGCTACTTTTTGCCTCAGTCCTTCACAAACTTAAGGGAAACAAGGTGGATGCTGAGCCTTGTTGAGAGAAACAGGATGTAACACAAGGACTCTGCTGGCACAGTCCTGGGGGGAAAGCCAGGAGCTGGAAGCTTCCTTAGCATAAAGAAATACCAGGAGAGTGCTGTAGCAGCTCCCATGCCATATTTACAAAACAGATGTGTATTTCTAAAGTATTTGTGTATTTTAAGTACAATTGACTGCGTGACTGTAACATCCACATCTCACTTCCAGTGCCACACACACCTGAGGGTTTTATCCCTGGAAAACCACTTCACCTTCCAGTGGTTTGCCTAAGGAGAGCTATTGAAACTGAGCCAGTGAAGAGTCCCCTCTACCTCAATTTTAACATTTTCAATGGTTTTTTTCTTGGTTAAGACAGAAATGAAAAAAAATCTTCTCAACTAAAAAAAAAAATTGCAACTCCTCCTAGCCTGGAGTCAACAAAGTGACACTGATACATGTGGGCAGACTCAGAGTACATAAATAATTCCAATTTTTCAATTTCTGATTTTTTTGGTAATGTTTTATAACTTACAATTTTGTGATTTTGTAATTTTACTTTTTTTTTAAATCTTTTTGTGGTTTTTTTTTTGTGATTTTCTTCCCCTGTGGCGGGAAGTGTCTGGTGACTGTTGGTACGGAGCTCCATGAGTGTCATTAGTATAGATAATTCTTAATATTTATATAAGTTTTATATATATAAATAGTTAATAACAGAGCTCCTAAACTAGAGTAAATTTTTACATTTGTAGGAGAAGTCCCTGTTGATCCTCTAGGACCTGAATGGTAACTCTTGCCATGAAATACATATGAAGGGCCAGAATAATTTAAAAATTAGTGGTTTTTAAAAGGCATTTTTTGGTTTCATCAGCAAATGACAGAAGAAGTTGTCACAAAACTCTCACTCATGTGAATTCACCACAGAAAAAAAAGTTGCACTATCTGAAAACTGAAGGCTGAGTGCCTTTTTATTACAATTATATAGATCTGTGCTTGTCTTACCAAACCATTTTTCTCCTTGAGAAATAACCGGCGTGTTACTTTTCAAATGGAAGAATCAGTGATGATTAGCACACAAAAAATTAACATTAAAATTAGACTCAGTGAGGCAGCATTCTTTGTTCCATAATAACACAGAGTGAGTCGACGTTTTTACTGGAGCCTTCCCTGTGAAATTAACTAAAAAATGTGTTTTATCCACACCTAAATGTCATTTAAGCAGCCTTTCTTTGATAGATGAAGGCTAAAGCCACCCCAAAACTGCAGCTGAATTATCTGGTCTCTAATGACTCCAAACCGATTACGGGATGCAGAGCGATCTCGTTAAATTTTATTCCAAAGCTTACTACACTCGTGTTTTCTCTTATTTTTCTATCAATGAAGCCCAGGGGGTTTAAGGACAATTCATTATGTATGAGACCCAACTTACAGTGCTTGACTGTTGATTAATGGCAAAGTTTGCTGTGTGTACATTTGCAGCATTAGATGCATACAATATGCTAACTTATTCTTCCACCCAAGCTAATTATTTACCAAAATGACTTCTTGAGACTACAATTTATTAAATGCATGCATCCAGTCTCGATTTGGCCCCAAAAGACAGCCTGGAATGAAGATCTTTTACTTGATGTGACAACTTCTGGAAACAGTGTTATTAATATTGTAAATGTGGCAAATAAAGAGTTCAAATAGCCGGGTGGCTCTGTTGCATTTCTTCCCCACAACTGAATCAACAAACAAAGCGCCTTTTTAGGTTTAAAATTCATGGGGAAGCACATGCTGACATAGTTTAATTTAGCTGCTTAGAAATGAAGTGGCTGTGTGATGGTAGGGAGAGATGAAGAAAGGGATGAGAGCAATAACCAGGGACAAACAGCAATAACCCCCAGCTCCTGCCCAACAGCCCCAACACTGCTCCTTTTAAGACCTGTTAAGAAAAATTTGATGCATTTAGGGAGGAGCACAAGAGCTCAGAGCTGAGTAAGACTAACTCCTTGTCATACAACGTTTTCCTTACTCTTTTTTTATATCTTCTGCAGGATGCAAATTCTTATGGATCTGACTAGTGAGAAATTCTGCATCCTCTCTTTAACCCTGGGAAAGAACCACCTGCACAGAGATCTGGGCATCATACACACGATATGAATTGCAAATAAATAATATAACAAATAAATATATAATTAAATACATAGTACATTAATAAATTACTGCTACAATAAATAATAAATAAACACACCTCTTGAGTAAATACAAAGATATCCAAATAACTTCATTTTTTTCCCAACTTTCGAATTAACGATGTTAAATTTGGGGACCAAACTGGGCTTGCCCAAGTTTGATGATTTCTGCAAAACTGCTCCCTGTTTATTCTGTGCTCCTGGTGTGTACCAGCAAACACTTCAAAGGATGGAGTGAGACTCCTGTCTCCACATGCCAAGATAAGGAAAATCAATGTCAATGCCCAAAAGACTCAAGTGATAGCACTGAAGGTCATTAAATGCTCCTGACTGCCCTGGACCATTAAAGTTTTGATTGGAATCCTATACAGGGAGACACAGATCTCAAACAAGATCCTGCCCTGGGACGTGGCACTGCGAGACCACGGCGGTGACTTCCCGAGGAGCACCTGAAACACGTCCAAGGAAAACAATGCTCTGTGTGTGTGGGCTTGGCTCCCTTTCCCTGAGCATTTATTGTGTTTTCACAGCAGTGAATACCATTAGGAACAAAGACCTCTGTTAAAGCAACAGCCAGGTGGAAGGACAACCACAAAGTTCTGGGTCTTCAACCACCTCAATCTTCTTGGGGCATCCCAGTGCCCCAAGCCCTTCACTGTCTGCTCTGTGCCAGCCTCCTTCCCTCAATCCCAGACTGGTTTGGGTTGAAAGGAACATTAAAAATCATCCTGTCCCACCCCTGCCATGGGCAGGGACACCTCCCACTATCCCAGGGTGCTTCAAGCCCCATCCAGCCTGGCCTTGGGCACTGCCAGGGATCCAGGGGCAGCCACACCTTCTCCATGTCAGGACCTTCCCACCCTCACAGCAAGAATTTCTCCCCAATATCCCATCTATTCCTGCCCTTTGGCAGTTTGAAGCCATTCTCCTTTTCCTGTCACTCCAGACCCTTGTCCACAGTCCTCTCCTCAGCCCACCTTTAAATTGTCTCCTTTTTCTGCACTGGCCACCACCATCCTCCTGCCCTCCCCTGCTCTGGACCATCTCTGCACTGCTCAGTCTGACCCCACTGCTCTACAGCAGATTTCCTGCTCCACCTCCCACACTGCTTTCCTCCTGCTTCTCACACACAGCTTCTCCAGACTAATTCCTGTTCTCTCCAGATTTCACCCTGCACGTTTCCATCTCATTTGTGTTAGCAGGAATCATCCAGGCCAAGACAACCACAGTTAGCTCTGGTGCTCATCAGCACTGGCAGTTGTATCAGCCTGGAGCCCCTTCCCCAGAGAGACCCACTCCCTCCATGAATGAAACTCTTCAAAGACCTACAGCTGGGCCCTATTGAGAGAGCACAAATATTCCTAATGTCAGAGTGACCTCTTCATAAATATTTCTGTTTCAAATCACTGGGTTTGGCAGCAGAATGACAGGAAAATTTGCCGAAAAGATAAAAAAAGCCCAATTTCTGTGCATCTTCTGTGTTGGAAAGGACCACCCTGTTCTAGATTGAGAACGGGGGAGACCAAGCACACCCTGAACAACAGAGCAGATGCTTCCCATTAAATGTTTTAAAGCAGGAAGCAAAAATGGAGCCAAGTTCCAAGCGGCAGCACCCTCTGCCCGAGATGTTCGGCAACATTAAGCATAGGTGATATCATCAGTTCTAGCTTTAATTAGGTTAAAAGAAAGTCAGTTAATTTTAGCACTTACAAGAAATTGTTACAAAACATTTTTTCTTATATAAAAGCAGTCTCCCATCAGACCTTGGAGGTCGGTTTTATCACAGGCAATTAACTGTGTTAGGGCTGGCTGCAGGGGACCCTGGAACCGCACACGCCATTCCCTCAGCCTCGCTGCTATCTCTGCTGGTTTGGGGGACTCACCACCACTCCCAGCCCTCTGCCACGGCCACAAACCCACCACCCCGCTCAGAACCCTGCCTCGCAGTGATAACCCAATTGCTAACTGGTATCTGAACTCAAATTTACATTTTTTCTACATATCTCAGATAGATATAATCCCAATTATGCATGGATTTAAAAAAAAAAAAAAGAACCAGCAAACCTAAGGGAGTTAAAATACACATTACAACCCTTATACTGCAAGACCCAGGTCCCTGATCTGGTGCACAGGGACACTGAAGGACAAAAACTTTAAGGCTGAATTATTGGAGCTGGGCCCTGACTTTGGATGTCCACCTTGACGTGCGTCAGTGCATGAATTCCAGATGACAGTGAGCACCAAGAATTATAATCAACAGCACCTGCAGATCCTCCAGCCTATTAAAATGAATTAAGATACAGATAAATCAGGGACCTCTTAAGAATTCAACTCGCCAGGACGTTCTTCAAAGCAAGTTCCCAGTGTGGGTG
>JACBWW010000010.1:32162425-32164925 GCA_020086605.1 Lanius collurio | reverse complement strand
AGTTTGCCTTTCACCCCTTCTCTTAGAAAGAGGGAAGAAAAGAGGAATATCATTAAAAGCTTCTCCTCCTCTCCCTTCTTAAACTTTATGCCCCTCTTTGTAAGAGGAGATCTTGACAGTAATGAATGAGGACGGTAAGAGTAAGGCAGGGTAGTTAGAGTACTTTCAGTATTCATGACCTGTCAGAGTAACTTTATGACCTAGCAGCCAGCTGCTATAATTCCAATAATGACCTACAGATGCCAAAATAATCCAAATTTATCGCTCCTTTTCCTGTGGTCAGCCGATGAGAGGAGCTGCTCTGGCCTGTGGTGATCAAGGTCTGGAAATTCACTGCAGGAGAAGGGCTGCCAGGCTGCCAGGGATGCTGACAGGATCCCTACTGTCCCCCTGGGAATCCCTCCACATCCACATCCAAATCTGCATCCACATCTATATCCACATCCACATCTGCATCCATATCTGCATCCACACCCACATCCACATCTGCATCCACATCTGCATCCACATCCACATCTGCATCCACATCCACATCATCTACATCCACATCCACATCCACACCCACATCTGCATCCACATCCACATCTGCATCCACATCCACATCTACATCATCCACACCCACATCCACATCCACATCCACATCTGCATCCACATCCACATCCACACCCACATCCACACCCACATCCACATCCACATCCACATCCACATCCACATCCACATCCACATCATCCACATCATCCACATCCACGCCTACACCCCCATCCACGTCCCCACATCCACACCCACATCCACACCCACATCCACATCCACACCCACACCCACATCCACATCCACATCCACACCCACATCTGCATCCACATCCACATCTGCATCCACATCCACATCCACATCCACATCCACACCCACATCCACATCCACATCCACATCTGCATCCACATCCACATCCACATCCACATCCACACCCACATCCACATCCACATCCACATCTGCATCCACATCCACACCCACATCCACATCCACACCCACATCCACATCCACATCCACATCCACATCCACATCCACACCCACATCCACATCCACACCCACATCCACATCCACATCCACATCCACACCCACATCCACATCCACATCCACATCCACATCCACATCCACATCCACATCCACATCCACATCATCCACATCATCCACATCCACGCCTACACCCCCATCCACGTCCCCACATCCACACCCACATCCACACCCACATCCACATCCACACCCACACCCACATCCACATCCACATCCACACCCACATCTGCATCCACATCCACATCTGCATCCACATCCACATCCACATCTATATCCACATCCACATCATCCACATCCACGCCTACACCCCCATCCACATCCCCACATCCACACCCACATCTACATCCACATCATCCACACCATCCACACCCACACCCACACCCACGTTCCCACATCCACACCCACACCCACATCATCCACATCTACATCCACATCCACATCTACACCCACATCCACGTCCCCACACTCACATCCACACCCACATCATCCACACCCACATCCACCTCCCCACATCCCCATCCACACCCTTCTCTTGTTTTACCCAACACCCTGAGAAGAAAATGAGGAGCAGCTTCCTGATGGAAGAGAAACCTCCCTCCATCAGGGGATGGTGGCACATGAGGATGAGCACAATCATCCTGACATTCCCCTTTTCAGGAGCATCCCAAGCTTGTACCTGCTACGTCTCCTTTCCAGACATCCTGGACTTGCCCCTTTACTGCCAGCCTGGGAATGAATAACTCAGCCAAAATCAGATTTCAGGTATCTTGGCTGAAATTTTCAGCCCACAGGTCAAGTCAAGCCCCAGCACAGAAATATCTACAATAGGATATCTGAATTCTCCCAGAGAAATGAATTTGAAGAGAGAGTTGGTCTTATCTGCCCTCATCCTGTCTCACTGACACTGCACTTTTCTTCTTGAGTCTTACAGAACAAAAAGATAAAACCAAAACCAACCAACCAACCAAAAAAAAAACCCAACCAACCAAAAAAACAAAAAAACACCAACCAAAAAAAAAAACTCAAAGAAAGAGTTGATTACTCATAACAAAGAGCAAGAAAATGAAAAAAAGCACTTCAAAGTGGTTTTAAGGGTGAGCAGAGGGATCAAAAGAGGGAGAAAAATGTCTGCTTCTAGCAAAAACACACACAGTGCTGTGACAGAAACTTCTGTGCTTTCTTAGAAGCAAGAATGAATCTTTTCCCTTCCAGAGCACTCACCCCCCAAAAAGTAATGCTCATACTACTGTTAATAATGCAAAAAAAATCAAAGTCCACAGCACTACATCCTGTTCATGAGGAGATTCCTGAAACTGGAGGAAAGCAAGAGTGTCCTGTCTTCCTAGAATCACAGAACCCCAGAATGGTTTGGGCTGGAAGGGACCCCAAAGCCCACCCAGTGCCACCCCTGCCATGGCAGGGACACCTCCCA
>JACBWW010000010.1:32142250-32149221 GCA_020086605.1 Lanius collurio | reverse complement strand
GTTTCGACATCTACGTTTTACAATCTGTAAAAATTATTTTCTCTAACTTTTTCTGCACGTTGTTTTCAAAGTTGTTTTACTGCGTATAAAACCATCAGGCTTTGGAACCACACATGGGCTTTCTGCATAAAATATTGCCTTATCTTTGTATAAGCAAACTATTTTAACTCCCTAGAGCTATTTAGGTAACCATTTGCCGTGACCTCTGAATTCTTATCCTGAATTATATTTTTATGTGCTATATAAAGGTACTGTTATGTTACTGTTTTTATTCCAGGTGCCAAAAAGGACAAGTTTATTGCCAACTGCTCGCTCTGTGTCTATTTTTTTTTTTATTTTTTTATTTTTTTTTTTGTTTTAAAGACTTAACTGACCCAGCAGTCGAATTTGTTTTTAATTCACACGGGAATGGTTTATGAGGAAAATCACATCTACTATGAAGAAAGAATTAAACAAATCAGTAATATTTGGGGAAAAATAATCATCAGCCAAAAGTGTCACCTTGCTGGCATGACTGAAAGGCCCTGTACCAGCACAAAAGTGCTCTTCTTGGTGTTATGTTTTGTTCCATCCCAAAAATGGAAGCAAAGCTACAATCACAGAATCACAGACTGGTTTGGGTTGGAAGGGACCTTAAAGGCAAATATAAACTATTCACACAGACAATGAAAGTAATAATAGTAACAGCAACAATGACAACAAAAATAGTAGTAGTAGTAGTAGTAATGATGATGATGATGATGATGTCTTAAACCACTTCAAATTTCACGTTTCCTAAAGGACTCACAAGCTGCTATGGAACCAGAATGTATGGAGATGGTTTTCCTACACTACTACAATATGTGGTGTTCGGGTGGGATCTTGGGCAGGAATTGTTCCCTGGGAGGGTGGGCAGGCCCTGGCACAGGGTGCCCAGAGCAGCTGTGGCTGCCCCTGGATCCCTGGCAGTGCCCAAGGCCAGGCTGGACATTGGGGCTGGGAGCAGCCTGGGGCAGTGGGAGGTGTCCCTGCCATGGCAGGGGTGGCACTGGGTGGGCTTTGGGGTCCCTTCCAGCCCAAACAATTCTGGGATTCCTCGACACCAGAGAGGGGCAAAGGAAGGCAGCACCACGGCAGCAGTGACAGAAATGATGGCACTGCTTGGGAGACCAGGCTGGAGTGGGCTGGGATGTCCCAAAGGGAATTTCCTGTGCTTTCTGGCTGCTGCCCATCAGAACTCTGTGCTGCTGAGAGTCCTGGGCTGATCCAAGCAGGGTAAGAGGAAACTGCCCTGGAGAAGCCCTTGGCAGCACAGGATCAGCACGAGGGCTGCTTGCAGCAGGTTAGAGCCAGGAAACTCAGCCTAAGCCAGACCACCACTGCTGGCTACCAGGGAGGATGTTATCTGCCAGCTTTTCTCATCCATAATGAGAATTAATTTAAATAAAAGAGGAACTGCATATCAGACCCCATTAATGAAGGGATACAATAAGAACAGATCTTGACTGCAGCCTATGTAACAGCGTAGAAAATGTGCTTCCCACAAAGGTTCTACTATCAACATTTCTGAATAATTAATTGGAAATAAAAGCACTTTGAAGCTTAGCAAGGTTCCTTTAATGCTTTTTGAATAATGTGCAATATTCAGCAACTTCTAGCACAATGATGTGTGTGGAGTTGTGTTATCACATCACACTCAGGTGACCCACGAAAGACAGAACTCCATGGAACAGTAAAACATAACCTCCTACACGAAAATAAAAATCAAACATCCTCGTAGATGAAAACTAAATTTAATGTGTGTTCCTGAGGGATGGAAAACGAACCCTGGGAAGGGCTATATTGCCTTGGATTGGTGCAATGAGATGCAAAATGCATATGAAAGGCTTTCATTTGAGCTGATAAAACCCGCGTGCTTTGGAAACGCAGAGCTCTGCAAGGAGCAACACTGAGGTCTGGTGTCAATTTAAATGCACTGAACACCAGGAAAATGCCCCCAACTAAGGCTTCAAACTTGTACAGCACATTTCCACTCAACCCAACTAGATTGCCTGTCACATCTGACATGGCTTGTCAAAAGTTATCCTTCACTGCTCATGGGCAACATAGAGGGTCAAAAGACCAAATACAATGGTCCAACCCATCCCATTTTTTTTCCTTCAGAGCAGCAGATATTGAACTCGAAGATGACAAGACAGAGCAGGTTGAAGCGGCTGCCAGAGAAAGAGAAGCTGTCCAGAGGCGCTGATCTGAAGGAGAAAAACCAGCCGGTCTGTGCATGTCATGGCCGGGGCTCGGGCACTGACAGTCTCACACAAAAGGCACTGAAAAGCCACGGAACTTGAAGTGGCCTTTGCAAACCATCTCAGCCTCTAACAGGGAGAGCGACGGTCACCCCGCCGTGTGAAACGCGCCTCGGCCGCGATGCAGGGGGAAAGGACATCCTGCCTTTCCTTAATCTGCAGCACTATCAGCCTGAGGGGATTTTTCACTCCCTGAAAAATTTTTTAAGAGTAGCCTTTTCCTTCAGAGTTCATTTTTATTTCAAAAAAAGGCTTTCTGAAGCAGCTCAAAATCTTTATCGTGTTTTCAGCCGGGGCTTGCTCGTGCCAACAGAAGACATGAAATGGTAATTCATGGGATAGCAACTTACTGACAGCTGCTAATACAGAAAGTACCACAGCCCTGTCACAATTAGTAGCATTATGTGGAAGGACAGATTTTCCACAATATCACTGAAAAACTGTGGCCACGTGCTGCAAACACATCACTGCAACAAATTTCTGTGCAGATTTCCTTCAGTGTCCAGTGCCCTCCTAATCCCCCCTGCAAACAAAGTCACAGTGAGAACCCTCTCTGTTTCTGATTGTCTTTGAGCCTCTAAGAATCCCAACTCGTTCCTGTTTTCTTTCTCCACAATAATTTGAGTTTCATGATTTCTCCAGCCCCACACAGCGACCATGACCTGGCTGAGATCCTCAACCCTTGTCCTGCCCGTGGGCAACACCCACTGAGATTGCCCTGAAGAGCAGCCACATCCAGGTACAGGTTAATAACAGGGCATTTCCAACCCTAATCCTCCCTCTGTGTCACCACCTTTGTGCTTTATTTACCTCAAAAGTAACATCAGCTTAAATTAATGAGGGAAACTGGAGTTGCCACCTACGAGCAGATGTAGAAAGTTCATGTTTGCTGTTGGTGGCAGAGCTGGCTGTAGACTAGAGTGACATTTTTAATACCTGGGTGGCTAAAATATCAGTATTTGAATAGGAAATCTTGCATTTTACACCCTTCTGCAATTCAATGTTTTTCAATCTTTCTGGGCTGCGCTCAGTTTTGCTGGATAACCTTTCCATCTAATCTACCATGTGTCTCACTGAATTTGAGCACCTTATATGTATTCAAATACTTGTATTCGAATACATATTTTCTTTCACAGGTTTGGGTTAGGTTTTTTGGAGGTTTTTTTTTTTTTTGGTAGTGTTAAAGGTCCTTCAAGTCACTTCAATTCATATATAAATTCATCCATGAGCCTGCTGGAGTGTCTCCAGAGAAGGACCATGAAGGTGATCAATCCTGGGTGCCCCCCCTGGAAGTGTCCCAGGTCAGGCTCAGTGGGGCTTGGAGCCACTTGGAATAGTGGAAGAGAAGAAAGTGGAAGAACCTCATGGCATGGAGTGGCACTGGATGGGGTTTGAGGTCCCTTCCAGCCCAAAACATTCTGTGATTCTATGATGTGACTGTAGATAATTCCCCATGCATGAATAAACAACCCTTATGAATGAAACAAAGCAAATATTTCAGATACTTCTAAGATCTTCAGTTCAGGAAGCACAAAAAAAAAATTGAAATCTAATTTGCCAGTTCTCACATTTACCTCTCCAAAGTGTTTCTCACTCCTTTTCCCCTGACCTGGTGTTGGGGGATGAGAACAGGGAGCTGCCAGCTCCTGGCAGGGCGTGGGCACTGCCAGCTTCCCTTCCCTTCCCCTCCCCATCCCAGCACTCTCCTGGTATTCATGAGCTGCAATTTAATTCAAGTGCACTCGAGTTGCAGCAAACACGGAGCTGCTGAGAGCGCCGGCTCCATGCAAGGAGGGGCCCTGGGTAAATATCAGCACGGGGCTGGCGTGAGAGGATAACCTGCCCACACATACACCAGCCCAATTAGCTGAGGCAAAGAGAGCTTTTATTCCCCAAGGAGTCCAAGAAAAGTCACAGCAAGGCTCTCCAGCATCCAGAGATGAAGCTCTGGCGTGGTCTGGTGTGGCACTTAAAGCTACACCCAGTGCTCCCATGAAAGGAAATTTGGAAGGGGAGGCAAGGCAGAAGATGAAATTTTATTGTTATAGATTAAAAGTGGTTCTCTATAGCACAGAGAAACATGGAAAGAAACAGTCTCACCTCTGAGGGCAAAGGAAGCAGCACCTTGAGCCAGCGTGACTGAAATCCCACCATCAGAGAAGCCTTTGCTGCTTCAACAGGCATCAAGATTTTAATGTATAAAGTCAAAAACTCTTTTACTACAGAAAAGAGGAATTTCAGTCTTAAAAATAGCCACTGAAAGCATATTAAATTAATCTGATTAACAGACTTTTCCTGGATATTATTATCAAATACAGCCCAACCAGTGAAAGTCTGAAAGAATTCCAGGCATTTCAAATATGCAAATAGTTTAACTAATTTCTAATGACTGACTCCATCCTTAATTTACTTGCCTTACTAAATCACTCATTTTCAGAACTTTCTGAAATACAGAACACAAGGAAGCCCAAGGAAGAACGAGATGGATGAAGGTACAACAAACAAGGAAAACCACGAGTACTCAAGGAATTAAGAGCAAAGAAAACCTTAATAAGAAATTAGAAAGAACTGCACTCAATAGAGTTCCTTCTTTTAACAGAAATAAAATTCTAATTGGGTGCAGAGTCTGACACTGTAACACTTCGGGTTTTCAAAGAATCAGAGAATGGTTTGGCTTGGAAGGGACATTGAAGATCCCGTGGTTCCGGCCCTCCTGCCATGTTTTGGAAGAAAATATTGTAGTTCAAAAGCTTTCAAAAGCAAAATTACCTGGTTTAAGAGGAAGAGAACATGCACCTTTGTGGTGTGCCCATTAAAAAGGCTCAGGGATTTCTGAACCAACAAAGCTTGCCTAAAATATGCATTTCTTTCCCCGTGTGGCGGCTCCCCCGTCCCCTCCCGGCTGCCCGAGCCGCAGCCGAGCCGAGACCACCTCGGCGAGCAGCATTTCCCCACTGCTCCAGGCTAAACTCTGGCTGTGGAGAGAACCAAGAAATCCAACAGCCTCTTTAACATCCCACAACGAATTACTGACAAGTCATTTTTTTGCTCCATATTGCAAGTCAATGTGGCAACGCTGGGGTTTTTTTTCCTATTACAAACATGCACCGTGCCTGGGCTCGGAGCCGTTTGGATGCTGATACAAGATTCATAATGGCTGTCAGAATCTGCAATTTTTCCTTTTGTTTTATGAGGTCAGGCAATATTACCTGCACTGATGTATTCCATTTCCCCAGCTGAAAACCTTCTCATTTGAGCACGACAGGTTGAGGGAGTCATGATTTTGCAACCTAGCATGTGAAACACAGCACGAGGGGGCAGGTGCCTAACCCCACGTTCTCCTTTTGCTCTTGTCCACTGGCAACAGTAAATTAAACTGTCAAAAACGGAATTGTCCTGTCATCAACAAAGCTATAGCTTCACAAGTATTGCAACATCAGATATATTTCTAATTCTGCATTTCCCTGCACCTGTAATTTCATCAGCAACTCACGCTGGCCCGTGGTGAGAAGCTGTCCAGGGGACACTGGTGGGCTCCTTGGGAGGCTTGACACGGCATTTCGGAGACAGAAATTAATGAACAATATCAGAGATTTGTTATATAGATATAAAAAAGAGCTCAGCACGAGGTGCTGACCTCCTGCATTGCTCTGCAGCTCAGAGGAGGCCCGAGTGCTAACGGGGTGGGACACGAGGCACGAGGAGCTGCAGCCAAGGACCACAACTCAAACGTGTTTAAATGCAGTAATTGCACACACAAAGTGCACTCGCACTCCCAATTTCCATCTTTGCCTTTTGGCCCCTTCAGAGTTTAAAAGTTTCCTCTCCCACTGAAGGGCTTTATCCCAGCACACGATGCCCCATGAACTGGTGGCAGAAACAACAGTTTTTGGGGAGTAAATCTCGGCCACTGCATGCTCAGATTTGGAACATCCAAATCAGTGTTTCCTTCCGCCATGCAGCTCTCCAGGGCTGATTTTAAAGAATCATGATCAACTACAATCTTCCTTTCAGAATTTAAGGGTGCTTTCAGTTTCCACTTGAAGCTCACTTGTACCTTTTTTTCACCCTGCTTTCCTTCTCTTGGAATAAGTTAACCTCACATGTTCTATAGAAGTACAAACTGCCCAGAAAATACGCATTTTTTGCAAAACTAATTAAAATATTGTCAAAGTATCATTTAAATGCATAAACTAAGCACAATATCCAGCAGAAGGGTTATACAAATTACCATCATTAAAGTGAAAGGGAGCATCTCTCCCGATGTGCTGATAAACAAGGAAAAAGGGCTTGTTATTAATTCAACGTAGCAATCAAATATTGTTTTAGATTACCTCTATAAAAATTCCAAGCTTATCAATCATTAAACTGTGGACAGAAAGTTAAATTGAGATAAGAAATCATTTCCCGCAGCTTAATGCAGTCAAAGTGACTCAATATTCCTTTATTAATTCTCATTTAATATCACTTTAAATTGCCGCCATTATTATCCTATGGTAGGCGAAGGGCTCGGTGTAATTAGTCTGTATTAAGCCCTTTTTATTTATAAGGAGCCAAATAAACAAACCCACTTTAATTACCTGGGTGCCACAATATTGATCTGAGCATCAAATTTTAATAGGCCTTGATTTGGAGGCTGCCACGGGTTGGGTGGGTGGGTTGTGGCCCCCGGGGCCCCCCTCGAGCTCG
>JACBWW010000010.1:32119750-32137250 GCA_020086605.1 Lanius collurio | reverse complement strand
AGTGCCACCCCAGTGCCAGCCAGCCCGGGCACCGCACACCCAGTGCCAGCCCAGTGCCAGCCCAGTGCCAGCCCAGTGCCAGCCAGCCCGGGCACCGCACACCCAGTGCTACCCCAGTGCCAGCCCCGGCTCCAACAGGGCTCCTCTCAACAGCGGGCACCACAGGAGGGGATGCTCTCCCCCGAGATGGTTCTCACTTATTTCAGACTGCGTTAACCCAAGCTGGCAAAAAACCCCATAAAAATAGAATGAGACAGAGGAAGGCAAAGTCCCTTTTGCTCTTAAAAAAGATGAGGAGCGTTGTGTTGTCCTGATGGGTCAGCAGCCACCAGAAAATCAAATCACAGCTGTAGGGTTTGGGGAAAATGAAGGGAAGCCAGGCTGATTTTTGCTTTTTTTCCTGGATTAGCAAACTGAATCAACCAGTCAGGGGGTGAATTGTGACTGTATGGGCAGCAGAGGAGAGGAATGCTGAGCAGCATGCCAGGGCACAGGGAATGGCTTCCCAGTGCCAGAGGGCAGGGCTGGGTGGGATCTTGGGCAGGAATTGTTCCCTGTGAGGGTGGGCAGGCCCTGGCACAGGGTGCCCAGAGCAGCTGTGGCTGCCCCTGGATCCCTGGCAGTGCCCAAGGCCAGGCCGGACATTGGGGCTTGGAGCAGCCTGGCACAGTGGGAGGTGTCCCTGCCATGGCAGGGGTGGCACTGGGTGGGCTTTGGGGTCCCTTCCAGCCCAAACCATCCTGGGATTCTGTGACTCTATGAAATAATTTATTTCTCATCCTGCTGCTACCCAGCTGACGAGGGGCAGGTGACCCAGGCAGGTGACCCAGGCAGGTGACCCAGGCAGGTTGCTGAGTGGCAATGCAGATGTTCCCTAATTCAGTTCACTGCTCTTACACTTACTTGCTCATTATTTCCAATATTTTCCCAATTAGAATCTCATTTTTTCATTTAAAATTTTAATTAAATATATTGTTAATAGAGGTTTAGTAGATGCTTTTTGCAGCATCTCTTAAAACTTTGGGCCAACACAGTGTTGGTTTTTAACTGTGCTGTGGTGGGGAATAAAAGGTATTATTGGGTGGGTAATCAACTTCAGACAAACCAAGGACACCCAAGAACCCAAATCTCAGACTGTTAAAGCTTTAAATATCAACCTCTTCTCGTGACAATAAAGAAGTCACATGGCTTTTAATACTGATGATAAAGAAAGGCACCATATTTATTTATGATGGGCTCAGTAATTCTACCTGGATGCACTTTGCTTTACGATGGCATTATATACTACAGATATTTGTGCACTGTAACTCCAGAAAGTGAACTGGTTACACACTGATGGACGTGGTAATCTACCATAAAACATGCATTTCTAATTTTAAGTAGAGCTCTCCATGAACCTAAACACGAGATGCTTTAAGATACATTATCTACCCTCCAAGATACATTTCATAATTTGTATGTGTTAAGTAATCGCTGGCACTGTAATAAAATAAATTCTCTCACACTGTCTTCCTTGATTTTTTTTTCCCCCAATACTTCTTAAAACTTTTTAACTTCCTTGCAGCAAGCTTAGCAGTTAGGAAATTAAATGCAAAATGGCACTTCAGCCTAGTCATAAAGTCGTATTTTTTGGTTCAAATAAGTGTCACCTAAATCATAAAACCCAAATCAAATGCAACTAACCTGTAGAAGACACTAACCCAAGCAATTAAGTAAATGGAGAAACTACTGAAAAGTTAGTCTCTGGAAAAATGCCTTTGGAAAGTCTTCTCCCAGAGCTGTCTGCCTTGGACTTGGTGGTTGATTAATCTTGATAAAGCCCTTCAGAGAACAGCTGATGCTGTTTTACTGAGACTGTTGTGTTAATGCACAGCAATTGTTTCACACACGGACTCCCCGTAGTGAACCTCCATTCTCTGCCACCTGCAAGCTCAAGGACTCAAGCTCAAGCCTCTCCTCAGCACCAAGACCACCACCTGAGGAGCTCCCAAGCCTCACTAAAAAGCCAAACATCTTCCTCTTCTCACTGACAGAAAAAATAAACCAATAAACCCATAATCTGCAAGGTCCACAGTGCTTCCTGCAGAACCATGGAATAGTCTGGGGTGGAAGGGACCTTAGAGGTCACCTCATTCCACCTCCCTGCCATGGGCAAGGACACCAACCTGGCCTGGAACACCCTCCTTGGTCCCATCCAAGTGCTTGCAATAAAAGATTTAGAATAAACCAAAGGAAACCCAAATCCCATCCTTTCCCAGATTCCTTTTCTCCTTTAACCCCTTGCCCTCTACTGAAGGCAGAGACCTCCTCCCTGCTCAATCCAGCTCTCCCAGCCTCCACCAATTTCCTAAAGTGTCTCTGGTGTGACTGCAAGTGCTGGAGCCAGTCCCTCAAGTATCCTCAGACTAAAATCATCAGGCTTTTTAAAAGAGGCAGGACTCTGTCTGTAGATCTCCTAGGCTGAGATCTCATCCATTTTCTCCTGGTATTAATTGTGCAAACCATCTGTTCACTTTTGATTTTTTTTTTCTTTTTAATTGAAAACAAATGCAGAAAGTCATTGAACACTTCAGTCTCATTTGCTAATGGCTCCCTGCTTCCCTCAAGGAGCACACCAAACACTTTGCTTGGTCTTCCTCTTATTCCTGACGTCCTCATCAACGGGTTTCTCTCTGGCTCTTGCTACTTCCATCTGGATTTTCCCTTCCTTCCTTCCTTTGGCTCTGTACACTGGTGCTATTCCTTTTGTAACCCTCTTTTTGGAGGTGAGCTGCCCTTTTTCTCCTTTCTTTCTGGGGTTTAAGCTCTTTGAAGGACCAGTCTGTGATGGAGCCATGCAGGTTTCCAGGGATGATCTTCCTCTTCCACACACTGGAATTCCCTCCCCTTTCATTCGAGGCAGATCTTACAGTTCTGTCCTAAACCTCCCTCCTGTAAGAACTCTGCTTTCCATCTGGGATTATTATTCCCTGTTTTCTCCAAGGGCACCTCTTTGAGCTTGCAGATTTTCCTGTTTTTTTCTCTGGGATTGTGGATCAGCACCTCCACAGCCACTGATTCCATTCTCCAGCTTTATGTCATGACTCAAACTCACTAAATCAGAATAAAAATCCAAGGTCTTCTTCCCCCCTCTATTTACAATATGAGGCTTTAAATATAAACATGGTAGGAGAGATTTTACTGGAAATACCAGATTTACTAGTTAATCTCAACAAAATTATGGTATTTCTTAGGTCTGAAACTTTTAAACAGCACCTAAAATCAAAACTCCTCCAGTTCACCACTCTGGCTTTTAAAAGTGGAACTCTCCCTCTGCCTGGTGCAAGTTTAAATGGGGGAAATATATCCCTAATTCCACAAATCCCCTCCAAACAAAAACATGTGGGAAGTAAAGCAGTGTTTGGTTCACCAAATTCCCACAACCAATGCAAGTAGATTTGCATGGTTGCCTTCTTTCCTCTTACATATTTCCCTTTTTCTCTTATTCCCTCTTTTATGTTGGTGGGATTAAGGCAAAAGGAAGACAAAATAATTTGCTCTAGTGAGTCTTCAAAATTGCCCTTTGAAAATAAACTTATTTCATGCTGAAATCAGGAATTAACAACCCCGACCTCACACTCAAATGAGTTTTCTGTGGGAAAAGTTTGCTTATATGTTACAATTTCCCTCACAAATATTTTTTGTTCAAAATAATTGTCTATAAAATCATAAAAATGCAGCCATGAAGCTCCAAGAGAGAAGAGCAAAGATACATAAATACAGCCCAGCCCACAGGGGGATGATCAGAGGATAAAGAGTTTATCCAGACAGCATTTGGGAGACCCCCTTTATCCTGAGGGACAGGGACAATGAAGACATTCCTGAAACATTTGAAACCCATTCTCTGAGAACCAGAGGAGTTTTCTGCACCACTTGATGGCTCCTGGGCAGGGAAGGCACCACAGCTCCCTGGTTGGGATGCAAATGAGAACAAATCCTCACAAAAATAGGAATGTCTGCATTTTTTAGGTACTTTTCTCTCCTGGTTGTGTCCTCAGCACCAGCTGCACCCTCCAAGAACAGCCTGGTTTGAGGATTTAAAAATACTTCAACCAGAGTCTTTAAATTTGGGCAAACTGTACTAATGCATCTGAATGCTCATGATAAAGCTGACCTGAGGGTTAATCTATTTCACAAAGCCTAAAGAAAGATCAATTTGCTCCTTAAAACTGCCACAGTAAAATTTAACACTGTATTTCCAACTCTTATGGCAGTTAAAGGCTTTAGGAGTGAATTATTCAAGGCAATTCAGTGACACTGATCCCATTAAACTGTTCTGAAGTTCAAAATCCAAATTTTAGTTATTTTTCCTACAAAAACAGGCTGATGTCAGAACTTTTTAATTTAAAAAAATTATTTTCTTACTTGATATTGGGACAGCGATGAGATGAACAGACCTGGAAAATGCAGCAATTTTTTAATGTGATTTAAGTTCTATTTCCTCCCCTCTCATCACCCAAAACCCCAAAAGGGGCAGAGCAACCTGAAAATAAGTGGGAAGCAGAAATCCCTCACGCTGAAAAATAAATACACCTAAAACCACACCAGACAAAAGCGAGATTCAAACCTCAGACTTTCCCAAAATACAAACCAAAGCAGCCTGGCTATTATATTTAATATCCAGCCCCCTTCCAACACACCAAGGAAGAGGCTCTCCATTTGAGGGATTTATTATGGCTTCACAAAGTGGTTTTTTTTTTTTTTTTTTGACAGCAATTTTTTTCTGGGAATAACAGCAGTGGTGTTTGGAGCAGGCTGTGAAGCTCAGGGTGCTTGGCCTCTCTGTTTACAGCCTCGCTGCCACTTCTCGTGCTGCCTGAGCAGCTCAGCTGGGAATAGTCCAAAATGCACCAACACACATTTGTGCCTCCTCAGAACAGTTTTTCACGCTGTTAGAGAGCATGCCAAGGTTTACACTTAGAATTTATTTTTCAGAGGTGCATAATTATAGAAATTGCCTTCAGCCTCAGCTGCCCACACGAGTGTCCACCCAGACACCTCAGGAAGCAGCGAAGCGAGGAGCTTTGGCAGAGATTCTGCTCTGGCTGTGACGAGGGGCTGCAGCAGCACAGGATATGGAGCTTTCCAGTTCTGCATCTGCACACAGAATTGGACAGAAAAGCCTATTTCCCATTCTCCAAAGCTGTGTTTCCTGCTGGAGCCGAACACTCTGCATTCCTCCCACTTACAAAGAGCTGAAAAAAACCTGCTTATGCTTTTCCTCTGCTGCCATCACATTCCAGTGTCACATTCTCTTCCCATGTTTACCCATCTGAGGAACATGGGAAGCTTGAAATGAATTTTTTGGGGGTGTCCAGTAATGCTAATCTGACATTTCTATTATTTCTGAGCAGCCCAAATGATTTTGGGACTGAGCAGAAGCATACCAAGCTGCTTGCAGGAAAAGCAACATTTCCTGTGATATTATCAATTACATTTTGCCCCAGAGCAACTGGAGTTGCCTCTTCAGAAGGTGCCACAAGCCAGCAGGGCTGGGACAGACCTAGAACACAGCACAGATTTCTTTTTTAAAAAAAAGAAATACCCATAACTCATCCTCTGATGGACCCTGAACGTGGAAATCCCCTCCTTTCACCTCCACAGCATCAGTTCTTGCACTCAGGAGGTCAGAGTCAATCACACTTCTAGAAAGAAATATTTTCTGACCCTCTGAGGGGGAGTCTCTCCCTACAGAGAAGTTCTGGAGCCTTCTGCACCTTCTCATTGTTACTACAGCTCCTATATTAACTAAAATAACCGAAGTCTAATTACAAAGTGACATTAATATTGCTGGATTTCATATGAAATATCCTGGTAATACATTTGAATAATGTCTGCCATTAAGACAGTTCTGGCCACAAAGACTTTAGGGTTTTTAGTGTTTAATTTTAAAGATCCAGGGGGCAAAAAAGTTTTTGTCCCTTGAGGAAAGCCAAGCTGAATTCAATGTCTCACTGACAGAGATGCAGCAGAAAACAGAGCTGCACCTTCCAGAACGTGGCCATTGGACTTACAAAACATGTTTGGTATCAGGTATTTCTGCACTGCAGTTACTTACCTGAAATCACCTCTCATTGCACGAGATAAATCTCATTATGCTGAGGTCTCACACGGCAGAAGAAACTCAACAGCGAATTTCAGCCACCTTGTGAGAGTCAAATTATCCTTAACCACACAACTGTGGAATTACCTGCAAGGAAACACAGGCTCCAGGCATTCAGGGGGGTTAAACTCTCAATCAGCTACTTGGTGGGAAACTGCAGGTGTAAAACCCACGTGAACACTCCCCAAACTGGCCATTGGGTATTGATGTGTGATGGAAACCAGGAGGTGCTACAGGAGGTTCCTTGGTGGTTCCTCAGCCAAGGATGGCAGAAATCCACGTTGAAAACTTGGTCAAGAAGCCTCGTGCTGGAGGATAAAAGCCTCCAGTTATTTTTAGTCAATAAAAGGGAAAAAAAAAAAAATACCCAAGTGTGCCTGACAAGGAGGGACTGGAAGTACCAGAGGATTTTGAGACGCTAAGACAGAAAGCTTCTTATTTCATTCAATTTGAGAGGTGAAGAGGGAACGGTGCCACAGTTTGGAGGCAAGAATAAAAATTCCATGAAATAGTCTCAGGAGACAACTGATAGCACTCATCCATAGTTGGTGACACTCTGACTCTTTCATGAAAAAGGCAATTTTGCTTCCCAGAAAAATATTCTGGCACTGGGGATTCAAGAGGACAAGGCTCTCAAGGCGATTTCTGACTTTCTAACCCATATTAATATCTACAGTTATCAAATCCAGAACTTCAAACTGTGACTTTGTAACAAAGAGGATTCTCAAAAAAGCCACAAAAAGCTCTCTTTTGTCATGTATTTACAGCTGAAGAAATCTCATCCATTCAGCCAATTCTTTCCCAATAAAATGTGCTATTTTAATGCAGCTGAGCACAGAAGTCTTATCAGGAATGAAGTTGTATTATACACCTCAAACCTGTGTGAGCAGTTGAGGATCCTCTGAAAATCATTTAAAATAACATTTGATTTTACAGAAACATTAATCACTTTAAAAAATCCCTTGTTTCAGCAGAGTGGGACAAAAAAATTGAGCAATGTTTTAGTTTCTAACATAATGTCTAAATTCCTCCTTCACGGAGTATTTTTGTTCATTTAACCAGGTGCTGTTTCTGAGAGATACAAAACTGATCTTGAGTGTGGCACCTGGAATACCTGAAATTCCACCTCCCTCCTTTAAAAAGCAACCCTGAGGTAAACTGTAATTAAATAAACCCATCTCCCCAACGAGGAGTGAGAGCAGAACACAGGGGAGGAGGCTCTGGAAAGGAGAAGTTGTTTTCTAAAAAAACTCACCATAAAATGCAAAAATTATCCTTGGACAAGCTGGCTGAAAAGAAAATTTCCCTCTTCCAAAGCAAGGACAAACATCCTCAAACTTTGGAAATCAGCTTTTCTTTTTTTTTAAGAGGTAAGACTTTGCTGGTTTATTTTTCTGCCATTGGAAAGAGATGGAAAGAATGAAAGAAAATACAGAATGAACAACGCTTGAAAGAACGGCAAAGGCAAACATTCAGTGTGGATTGAATTAATTTTGTATTGTAGCCTTTCACACTTGTGAGGAAATTAATTCTGGGAACTACAAGATGAGAAGCCACTGGCTTATTTCCAGCACCTCCTCACAGTCATCTGCTTGAAAATCAGCTTCAAAATTGTGTATTTATTTTGGATGAATTACCAGTTCCTAGTGTTTTGAACAGCAAAGACAGAGAGCTAAAATATTGACATTAAAGACTAGACACCAGCAGAAGAAGTGCTAATTGTTTGCCTGCAAAATTATTTTTCCTAGAAAGAATAAATAGCAAGGAAAAAGGTGGTGGAGGTTTTGGAAATCACTCAAACTTCTGCCCAAAGAAATGGTTCAGCTTCTGAAACAAACTCTGACCCACTCCTTGCCAAGGAATTGCTGGGAATGAGGTACTACAGGAAGGATTTGACTTTCCAAACCAGCTCAGGAGTGAGCAGCTGGTTCAGGTCACTGGCACTGAGGAATTGGTTTTGGGAGACTCCCACAACTGTTCATCTGAACTGTAACTGGTGTCTCAACAGGAATGTGGGCTGATGATCTGAATGCCCAAATTTTAAACAAATATATTCATGCAAAATGTATAAAATCAGTGTTTTAGTACATGAAAAGCTGACACACAACACTCAGCTCAGCAGTCAGCAAATGCTTCACCAATTTGTGTCGGGTCTGCCCGCCTGAGGAGGTGTCCGGGGTGCAAGACAGAGCTGGTGGCTTCAAGTGAATGAAATTTAATTCCTATCTCTAAACAGAATCACAGAAACCCAGACTGGTTGGGTTGGGAGGGACCCCAAAGCCCACCCAGCCCCACCCCTGCCCTGGCAGGGACCCCTCTCACTGTCCCAGGCTGCTCCAAGCCCCGATGTCCAGCCTGGCCTTGGGCACTGCCAGGGATCCAGGGGCAGCCACAGCTGCTCTGGGCACCCTGTGCCAGGGCCTGCCCACCCTCCCAGGGAACAATTCCTGCCCAATGTCTAACCCAAACCCACCCTTCTTCCCCTCAAGGCCATTCCCCTGGGAGATGTCCCTCTCCAGCCGTGCTGGGAGCGCCCTTTGGGGCACATCCTCACCCAACACCCCGACCCAGCACCGTTCTGAGCTGCCCCCCAGCTCTGCTGCCCCAGGCCCTCCCTGCTGGGCTGAACGAGAATGAAGCTGTTCCAGTCTGAGGCCTCAGCCTGACATTTCCTCCTCACTCCCAGCCCACCAAGCCGTGGCTGCTGGGATGGAAGCTCTGTTTGTTCCCGACGTGTTGGGTTCAGGAACTTGTAATCTGCACCCAAACATTTTGCCTGCCTGGCAACAGCAAGGATTTCTATTTGCATGGTAATGAGACATTTTATTTGACAAGGTGTTGAAGGAAAAGATGCAATAATTTTAACAGCTGGGTGTTACACTTTAAACCCATTCAAGGAATCTGGGAAAAAACACTGCTTCAATAGCAAACTTTATGTGAGTGGAGCGTGGAGCAGGAAAAGGGACCAAATGCTAATGAAAAAGTAATCAGAGCAGCCACCTGTATTCACTGAAATGTTAAACTACACATTGCAAAGGCAAACTATTGTGTTCTGTTCCTCTGGATCTGTCTGCCATGAAGTAAGGAAGGCCCCAAAGACAGACAGACAGACTGACCAGGGAGATGGACATGGTGAGATTTCCCCCTCCCTTAACCCCAGACCAACATGAACTTGGACTCTACCTCCAACCAAGATTCCAAACCTTAGCTTTAAATAATCTAATTAACCTGAAGTTTGCTATCCACTTTCTTTCCTCCTCTAAAAAAAGCAAACTTTCCTTTTATTTTAGAAAAACATCCTCATATTGAATCATCCATACTGTCAAAAATCTGATGTTATCTCTGACCTCAGACGTGCAGCTTGAATAATGAGATAGGCATTTGACCAGATGATAAACAGAGATCTTGTTTCCTCTGCAAGAAAGCACCAAGAAATTCAGCTGAGGCCACTGCAGCAGAGATGTTTGGATGGGTCAGAGAAATAAAAATCACATGGAGCCACCAAAAGAGCCAGAGCATGGGAAAATGATGTGAAATACTTTCCTAGATTGAAATTTAAAATAGATAATACTAGATAATTTAAAATAGATAAAAGGCCTGCCCACCCTTCCAGGGAACAATTCCTTCCCAGTATCCTGCCCAGCCTCTGGCACTGGGAAGCCATTCCCTCTTGCCTCATCCCTCCAGGCCCTTGTAAATAAATCAGGGGTTACTTTGCACCCGATGTCACCACACACACCAATACCTGCATGAACACCCCCACTCTGCCAAAATACCGTAAATTTTGCTGTTTAGAGACAAACCCCATGAATTTGTCTTGTTAAGCCTCCTTTTGCCCTTTCCTCCAGCGAGATCTCTTATTTTCAGAGTGAATCAGGGTCCCCCGAGCCCACTGCAGGAGGGAGGACGAGCGTGCAGCCCGAGGATGCTGTGATTGGGGAAATCCCCCCAAATCAAGCCCCACTGCAGCAGAGCCTGCATCTCCCTGCATCCCCAGCCCCGTTATTTTGAGTCATACATTTCATGTGAAGCAAAGAGCAGAAGCAATTTGTGTAATAATCCGACAGAAAGTTAAACAAGAGCGAGCAAACTGCAGGAAATTCATCACGGCAGAACACGATGGCAAACAAGAGCGTCCCGAGGAGCAGCAGCCAGAGCTGCACACAACAATGAAGCAGCAAGAGGAATCCAGTGTATACAAGAGGGGAAGCAGGGAGAGGGCAAGAAGCCAGACACATTCCACATGACATAAGTAAATAAATCAAAGGAAGTGAGATTAAAACCTGAAATAACTGGAGGAGGGGGAGAGCTATAGCACCTGCATTGAGGTGTCCGCCCCACGGAGATTAATATCACACAGGCTATGGAAAGGCTGATTTGTGGTGGCTGAGCAGGGGAAGGGAGAAAAACATTCACAGTTCAAAAGCAGAGAGTTAAAAAAAGCCCCACCGGTGTCACTATTGCCTGGTTTTCAAAGGGCAGCGAAACACAACAGCTCAAAGCAGCTCATGCTAATTTGGATTTATAATCTATTTATATTTTAGTTTTGTTTTAATCTGTGGTTAAATACGGCAAATGTAAAAAACAGTTTGAAAACTGATTTTTTATGTATGTTTTAAAAAGTTTTAATTTAAAAACATTTAATTTTAACCTCTAGTAGAAGATGACTCTGCTCTTGGCAGGGGGTTGGAACAAGACGAGTTTTAAGGTCCCTTCCAACCCAAACCAGTTTGGGATTCTGTAATTCTTTTCTCTAATATTCCAGCTCCAGTTTTACTTTGCAAAACTTGTTGTAGACGTACCAAAAACCCAAACCAGTAAAACCTTGGTTTCACTGGTTCTCTTATATTATTTTTTATTCTTTACCCAGTAAATTGAAGTTTCAAATAAATATTAATTGGTCTTAGGCTGGGTGAGAATTTTGAGATGTATCAATATCACCAAGTCTTCAAATGCAAATCAAGTTTGCTTTAAGCATCACAGCCTCATTCCTAACAGGAACAGCAGGAGCACAAAATTATATGAAATAGTGTTTTTAAAAATATTTAAGGCAGGCTGTGGTATTTTCCGATATTTCTGCCACTCGAGGCTCTGATGTAAAGGATGGAACACAGAGGTTGTATTGCTGAATGTATTTTGGAAGTTTTGGCCTTTTCATAATAAATTCTTCCTAATTTACCTGTAGCTGGGCCCACATTGCTAAAGTGAAGAAGGAGATAGTGAAAAAGAGAAGAACTTTTATTTCTGTATTTCCTAGGGTGTGGAGCACAGCTACAGCACAGCTCAGGTCCAGGCCATTTCTAGGTATTAAGTGGAGGAGATTAATGAGAGGCAACTACTGAAGGATAATGTAAATAAAGGCCAACCAAAACCACAGCCAAAGCCATCAAATGTTACTCTATAGACTTAATTTTGGCTATTTATAAATCACATTTTAAAAATCAAGTGGCTGTGATGGGATCTCACACTGGCACCAGCAGTGGCATCGAGGTGGCTGCTCTGTGGGTGGAGAAAACTGCTGACTTTTAGTAATCTTGTATGAAACAGATTCCTTGCCACTAAAGTAATAGTCAAAACAGTCAGGAGAATAATTGTATGGAAAAATATAAAAACTGCCAATCCTCCTTTCCCTCAGGTTTTCCAACCACCTGCTGGCAAACTGCATTAGAGGGGCTTTTCTTTCTTAAATATAAGAGCCTTGCGAGAAGTAAATTAAATAAATTCAAAGCCCCCTCCCCATTTCCTAGAGCATTTCCTGATGATGGGATTTCCACGTTAGAAAGTGGCACAAGTGCTTGTGCCACCCCTTGGTCCCCTTTGTGTGTGATGCTGGGGAGGCAGGTGAGTGCAGGGAGCTGCAGGTAACACACTGGGAGCTTCAGCTGCACGCCACAAAATTAATGAGCAGCTTTGGAGTAATAATTTGTAGACTTCACAGAGAACCAGGGAAGATTATAAATGCTGTTCACCTAGAAGAAGTAATAGAGAATTCAGTATTCAGTACTGAAGAACAATTTGTAAGGGAATAAAGTCCAGCCTGAGCCATGACTGCTGTCTGTTGACAGATGGCAGAGAAGCGTCTCCTCCATTCTCTCTCATTAAAATAATTATGGCAATGTGTGTTAGACTCTCTTCAAGCCTGGCATTTTCTCAGCACATACAGGGGCATCAGCGTTGCAGGAATAAGGTTAAATAATAATGGAAACACATCTCTGGCATGCAAAGGGCATTTGATACTAAACTTACCTGCTTCCAGAAATAACAGCAGGGAGAAATTTGTTACCTTGGAATAAATGAAATGGTTTCCCTTGTTCTAACAGGAGGTTAATTAGAGCTCTCTGCTAACTTGAGAACCACGTCCCAAATCCAGGTCAAGCCCCGGTTCGGCTGATGAGCCTCTGCCTTATGTAACTCCTCAGAACCAACCCTCTTTCTCCTTTTTTTTTTACCTTGGCTGCCAATTGCTCCCTGTAAAACTGCAAATCAGATGCAGTCCAGTGTGAAACTTCTTCCCAGCTGTCAAATAATAAACCTGGGAAACCATGGGATGAGAGAATTTAGGTTATGGCAGAAACATTCCAGGTTCAGGTGCACCCCTTGCATGGGCACTGCATTTGGGTCTGGTGCACTGGGGGGGACTGGGAAGAGCAGAGAGTTAGCCCAGTTATCCCCTGTGCTGTTAATGACTCCGGCAGGTAGTTAGTGACACGAGTTAATTACCCAGCCCTGCGAGTCCCTGTCCCCACCACGACGTGTGACACGAGCGCTGCGTGATGTCACGGTGAGCAAAAATCACCTGGTGTCAGCACTCCCCTGTGCTGCTCCTCGCTGCTGTTCTCCCCAATATGATTCACTTTCATTATTTATGAGACTTGTCTCACTAACCCTCAGCAACGGTTCCAAATAATGATAGGAATCTGTCAGTGTAGGATTGTATTTCTCAAAACAATAACCACAGTTCCTGGAAATGTCAATATGTCAATTGAGGGTAACACATCTCTCAATAAACCAATATTTTGTAAAAACAAAACAAAATCTAACGTGGAAAAAAAAAAAAATCATGCACAGAAAACAGAAATTTGAGCTCCATGGAGCTCTTCTCTTGCAACGCCCAGCAGAGAAATTCCAGCTTCCTGCCAGGCGGTGGAGACAGAAAGGCACATTTTTGTTTTCCTCCAATTAAAAACCGTGAAACATTCAATATTTTAGCTCTTCATACTCATGAAATGCCACGAGGAAGGAGATGAGGGACTTGACCGAAGTCGAAGAACTTATGGTACAGCAGAAGCCAAACCCAGTGATCCAATGTGCAGACAACTGAACCAAGGACAAATCAAGTCCTTGAGCAGTTCCATCCTGAACCCAATGATTTCAAAATTTGGAGCCAATCAAATGCATTTCTGCACCACTGCTGCAGTCACCCTTTCACACAGCTGTGTTTTAGCCCAAGGCAACAGGAAGAGAGGTGAAGATCAAACCTCTGCCTTCAGTGGGAAGGCTTTGCATTTCCATCCAAACACCTCTTAGGTTCTCAGAGGACAGTGCTAAGCAAATAAATGTTATTAACTATGTAGTTCTGAAAGCATTTCTGCACCTCTATGAGATGTCTGCAGAACCCCAGGAAGGTTTGGGTTGGAAGGGACCTTAAAGCTCATCCCATTCCCTCTCCTGCCATGGGAAGGGACACCTTCCACTGCCCCAGGGGGCTCCAAGCCCCATCCAGCCTGGCCTTGGGCACTTTTAGGTTACAGGTCTGGTTTGTTTTTTTTAAAAAAAGTTTTTCCACTAAGGCTTTATCCCATCCAAGTTCTTGCCCATGAAGGAAAACCAGTACAGTTTACAAAACACCAGTCTGAGCACAAAAGGAAATGGGGGAAGGGTTTTCTCAGATTCAACAGCAGCTTTAAAATACAGACAGGAAAACCTGAAGGTATTTCAGGTGATGCTAAAATTATCAGAAATTTAGAGACCATTTGCCATTTCTGAAATTCCAGGATGTTGAAATTTCTAATGCCACAAGTGGAAACATTAAAAAAAAAAATCACAGGAAAGAGAAATAAAGTTCTACAAAACCAAAGTTCTACAAAAAAGTGTATTGATTTGTTAGAAGAATGTTCTACTAAAAAGCAAAACTGTTCTAAAGCACAATACAAAGAATATTAAAAGCACTAAAATTTCTGTTTCCCACTGCAATACTCACATCCATCTGCTGGGAATAGGGAAAATACAGCCTATCTATTTTGAAGAATATAAATTTATCACAACAGCTGTAAATCCCCATCCCTGACACAAACTACAAATAACTACGCAGCCCCTTCCTAACAAATCATCTTGAATTTAATCTTTCCAAACCCAAAGACCATCCTATTTGGCTAATACTGTACATCTTTCTCCACCACTTGCATGGAACTTTGGTCTGGAGTGATCCATTCCTTCTGGAAAAATCCAACTCGTAGAGCAAAGATTATCAAAGCTGTGAGAGCTGATCGAAGAGAAAATTAAATAAACATACCGGCTTCACATGACACTACATGCAGCACATAATGTTAAACAACAGGAGGTAGAAGTGCTAATTAAACAGTTTATATCCTTCAAAACGTACAATCTCCAATGATCAAGGAGCATGAATTAGGTAAGTAAATATGAGGGAGCCTGGAATGACAGCCTGACACTCTGGGAGCCTCTGCGGGGAGCGGGAGGGGTGACAGGGACCTGCCAAGCCACGGCACAGCCTCTCCAAAGGGAGCTGCAGAAATCCCTGCCCTTGGGAAAATCAAAGACCAGGCTGAAGTGCACAGCAGAGGAGGTGGGCTGTGTTCAGCCCTAAGAGCACGAGCCTCTGGTCACAAGGCAACAGCAGTAACTGGTGGTTCCTCAGCAGATTTTACCACATGGTCCTGAGAGCCATCGGGGGCTCCTCCAGAGGCAGCAAAAAATGGGAGAGAGAAACATCAGAAGGCTACAGAGCTTGAGACATCAAGGGCTAGAAACAGGCAGGGTGAGATGGTTCCAGAGAGAAAACAAGTGGAAAAGCTCAGCCATTAAGGAGCACTCTCACTGTGTCACCACTAGCCCCGATGCCAGAGGGTGTCAGCAAGAACAGACACAGCCCCTCACTGTGTCCTCCATCAGGAACAGGATAATGGGTTTGTGCTCTGCAAGGGACATTGCAACTGGTCCAGAGACAGTCCTGACTCATGGCTTGTTGCTCACAGAAAGCTAGAAAATAAATTATAGAATAGAATATCCTGAGTTAGAAGGGATCCACAGCATGATCAAATCTGACTCTGTTCAGGACAACCCCAAAAATCCCATCACGTGTCTGTGTTGTTTTTCCTATTCTCCATTTTCTTTTCTGTTCTTCAGGTATCTCCTGTTGCTTCCTCTGATTAGAAGCACTTCTCCAGCTTTCCTCTAGAAACAGTCTTTTCCCTAAAAAAGTGTCACCCTTGGCACTGCTGAGTCTGGATGAACCCAAGTCCATCACAATTACAGTGCTGGAAGTTTCACCTACCCTCCTGCTTCCTCTGCTAAAATTTCATATTACATTTGTTCATACATGTCAAATATTGACAAAGCCCTGTTCCTTCACTACTCTAATTATCCTGTCACCCCTCAAATACATCTCTGTTGCTTCCTCTAACTCAAAACTCCATTTACTCTCATTTTCTCCACCTTCTCTTCCCCTCGTGGCCAACTCAAACGCTTTCAACAACCAACTCCAGAACTACTTGTCCCTGCACCTGCCCAAAAGTGTCACTTCTGCAATAAGGGCACCCAAACTGCCCAGTCTTTGCTTCACCAACGTCCTGCTTTCAGCTGAGTGACCACACACCTTCCTGGGCCTGTGGAAACCCCTTCCCCAGCTGCCTTCCAGTCCCACAGGTGACAGCAGGGGAACTTTCCATCCTTCTAAAACAGCCACATTTCAGTGCCAGCAAAGTGCAGTGGGCAAGAGACTAAACCAGATCTGCTGTTTGCTACTGAACTTGCAGTCTGCAGCTGCACTGACAAGATTTCACGAGTGACAGGAGCTGTATTTATCATAGAAACAAATAGGAAGCCCCAAATGAGAGAATTAATCTCTCTCCTGCACATATGCTGCCTTTCCCAACCCTGTACACATGCAGAGCATCTAGTTTGAGCATGGGCTGGCACACCTATCAATCCACAGCAAACTTATCATAAAGCAATCAGAGCTTAATTAAAGGCAGAGAGAGGTCAATATGTTCATATGCAAGATGATTCACTATGATGTCACTTGGGTACAATCAATTAAAACGCACAGGATATTTTTTAAATGGGAAAACCTGAGTAGGGAGCCTGTTGTCTACCCAAAGGTTTTGCTATGCTTTAAAAGCTTCATTTAAATATTTTTTTTCCCCTTATTTATATGCACAAAAGTAACGGTTATATCAGATATTCATAGGTGATTTAGATGATTGATACCAATTTCTCTTCATAATATGACTAGCAAATAAAAAACACAGCGGTTCTCATATAAAAAAATAATGTGTGACAAGGTTTCCTAAAACATTTCTATTTTGGACCTCACAAGCTAAATTGCTTTTGCTGGCCCCTTCCACCTCTCAGCATGGTTGACAGACAAATTGATCGAAACATCGGAAAATAATATGCTTGCAAAATTTCTCTGGGTGAGTTTTCAGTCTTTTGAATTTTTCATACCAGAACAAAATGAAAGATTGCCTCCTTGATTTTTCCTCCATTATGCGTCCCCATCTTATGTACTACAGGAACATACAATACTTCAAATAGCAGCAATACATTGTAAACAAAATGTAGAACATTTTTCATAGAACACCCAAGCCGTGCAAAGTTAAAAGACTGGGTAGCAGGAATCTTTGCCCTGCAGATTATGTTGTTCAATTATAATGAATTCATACATTTGAAGTTGCCTTAGGGCCTCTCATTAGACTTAGGGGTGTTTATTACAGGAAATATTGCTTGTATCATTTAAGAAGCAAGAAGGCTGGATGATTTGATTAGAAATGTTGACAGTTGAGGTGTGTAAAAAATATGTCATTCACCCACATTTTCCCCCCACTTTAATATTAGGATCCTTCATTTTTTATGAATTCTTTAACCCATTCCTCCCTTCCCTGCAGCCCACGGCACAATCTGCACTCGGGATCGCTGGTTCTTCACCAGGAGCTGCTCATGTGAAGAACCAGTCCATGGTTTCCACCTGGTAACAGGAGAACACAACCATTCCCACTCCCACTCCCATTCCCACTCCCACTCCAATTCCTATTCCCACTCCAATTCCCACTCCCATCCCCATCCCTGTCCCCAATCCCATCCCCATTCCCACTCCCACTTCCATCCCCATTCCCTTTC
>JACBWW010000010.1:32096529-32119353 GCA_020086605.1 Lanius collurio | reverse complement strand
TCCCATCCCCATCCCCATCCCACTCCTACCTCCATCCCCATCCCCATCCCATCCCCATCCCCATCCCATCCCCATCCCATCCCATCCCATCCCATCCCATCCCCATCCCATCCCCATCCCCATCCCCACCTCCATCCCCATCCCCTTTCCCATCCCCATCCCCATTCCCACTCCCATCCCCATCCCCATCCCATCCCCATGCCCATCCCCATCCCCTTTCCGATCCTCATCCCCATGCCCATCCCCATCCCCACTCCCATGCCCATGCCCATCCCCGTGCCCATGCCCACCCCTCCCAGGGCTGCAGGCATGGCTGTGGATCGCCCCTGGCTCCCCTGGAACTGGGAATTATCCTCCCCACACAGGCAGGATCTCACCACCCCCTTCCCCTGGCACCTCAAGGAATTTTACTGAATTACCTGCCCCTGCACCACACAGCAAACCTGAGAAAGAACTCAGCTTTTGGGCCAAATCAAACCTGTCCTGACAGAATAACTCAAATTAAGGCAGCTGGCAATGCTGATGAAGTGGAAGGGGTTGATCAGAAAGCTACAGGAAATAATAAATAAAAATTATTGTTTGTTCATTCCGTAAATTTTTTTTTTTTTGGTGGAAAATGGATCAATATTTTCATACTCTTGAAGGGGAACATGCAGCACTTTTAATTTCTGTACAGGGCAAACTGATCTCAGAATATGCTTTAGATGATGAGTAATTCCAAAAAACATCATTAATTTTTGGACAAGCTCTTGTGAAACCCACTAGTTTGAGTATTAACATCTCCAAACTTGCAGTAATTCTTACAACAGCTTGAATTCATGGAGTGGTTACTACTGTTTTACCAACTTTTTAAATTATTATTTTATTAATTTAGATTAGTGCCTCCCTGAAAATGAGCATATGAAATGTGTATATAAAACAATGCACCGAAACTATTAAGTAATTATAAAGACTGATAACACAAGTAAAAAAAATTCAACTTCTGGGTCTACCTTGTTTATTATCTGTAGTTTGCCAAGCTCAAATTTGGCTTCCATTTTCCACACTAAGTTCAGCCAAAGAAATTTGAATTAAACCCAGCTTTACTTTGAGAAATTTTAGTAACTTAAAATGTGTATTTGAGGAGAAAACAAAGCTCTTACAGACACTTTAGACTTTGGATCTGATCACAGCACCATTTAAAAGCACTAATGATTAAAAAAAAGTATCAAAAGTGATGCATTTGCATATTTATATCGTATTTATACGTATTTAAAGGGAACCCAAGCAACTGCAGGTTTGGTGGGGACATTCTTGCTAACAGAGAGTTAAAGAAACATCAATGGGGTTGAAAGTAATTAGGCTAAAATATGTGATGTATAATAACAATAATAAACTTGGAAAGATTTCTGACATGACCAGTAAGTGCTTTCCTCCTCCAAGGACCTGGTATTTGCCAGTTCATCCTGTCTGCAAAATATCACAGAATGGTGGCAGTTTGCAGCCAAATTTCATTTTCCTACTGCAAGTCAACACAAACTGAACTTAAAACTCATTTCAGTAGTGATTTGCATTTTTCTGTTTAGTTTTTTAGCTGCTAACTAGACAGACACAAATAGCTGCTTCCATTGGAACAGATGTGGTTTTAACAGATATTATTATTTTTACTGCATTTTTATCCCTCACATCTCTCCTCTGAATAAAATTTAATCACACCTTTAAACGCTCCAGACAAAATTTCAATTTTTGATGATTATTTTATATTCAGGTGTAGAGCAGGGTCAGAAATTTGATTCCAAAGGGCAGGTCAGATGTGTTTAGGACTCACACCCTTTACATTAAGAGGCTCCCCTCCCTCCCACAGGTCCAGAGCCCTTCCCAAGTTGCTAATCTGCATTTAAAGACCCTTCCACCTCTTAAAACGCTTAACTAAATACTTGAAGGTGTTAAACCCACAAGCTGCCTCCTGTCTCCAAATATGTGCAGATCTAACAGTGGCATTCTTAAGTTAGGAGCGACAAATACTGGAAAACCTCCACAATTTGGCTTCCATATCTCTGAATTGGTATTTCAGTGACAGATGTTTGTTGCGGCAAAAACCTCTGTCAGAACAAAATTAGGTGATCTATCATTTTAAGATATGGTCTTCATATACTGTTTACTCGAAGATATCACTTGCCTCAAGCCAATTTTGACCAAGAACATTTTGTGATATGGAAGTGATTTGTATATCATCATTTTTGTGATAAATGTAGCTCTTGAACACAAAATAACCCACTATTCCACAGTATTACAGTTAAAACTCCTTCCCCAGTAAATCTGTACTACTGCTTTTATTACTACAAAGATACTGTATCTCGACTTCAATGCATTTCCCATTTTTATTCACGAAATAGGCTCGCCTGGTTCCTGGGTTTCACAGCAGGGAGCTTGGGCCTGGCCCCTGTTCCACAGCAGGGATGCTGCTCCAGTTTTGGGGGGTGCAGGAGGAGCACAGCACCCACCACAGCACCCATTCTGTATTTATTTCAGCAAACAGGGCGAGGGGAACACAAAGAGATGCAAAACATCTTCCAAATGACAGTGCCTGAGTTGTTTGTGCACGTCCAAAATTAACCAGTTAAGTTCATTAATGCTACTTTAGGTGTCTCACCTCAAAGAGTCCCAACCCTTGTGATTCATGGGTGATTGGAATAAAGCAGCCATCTCCACCTCAACCCTTCTCCACAAGGGCAGGGAGGAGACACAGGCCAACCAAAAAGGGCTAAAAAACCACCATGTGTTGGGGAGGATGAAATAAGGAAACCTTATAAATATGACTGCTTGGCAAAAGATTCTGGAAATATAAAATCTGTAAGTGAAATAGAAATGAAAGCCAGCTTTGAGATATAAGATACCAAGCTGTGAGTTACTGTACAGCCAAAAAACAATGAGCTAGCCAGCTGAAGGAGAATCTCTCTTGATTGAGCAATGTCTTTAGCAAAGAAGAGGATGCTTCCGCAAACAGAAAGGTCCAACGGTCAGAGAGACCCTGCCAGTGTGGCAGGGAAGAAAAAAGTAGTTTTAGAAAATAGTTTTTAGGAGTTAAAATGTAACACAGTATGGTAATGTAATAGTTGTGATAGGTTGTATGTAAATTCTATAAGGATTTCTGTCTTCTACTGATTGGATGTTGTACTATTGCCATATTCAGTATAGGAAGAGATATAATATCATGTAACCAGAGTTTTAGCTCTCTTAAGCTCTCTACTCTTACTCTTACCCTTACTCTCTCTCTCTCTCTCTGGGGCATGCCCTAAACTGTGGCAGCTTAGGCAGAGCTCCTGCACCCACGACCCTTGCAAATAAACTGCATGTTTCAGGAGCTGCCTTGAACTGTAGAAATCATCCCAGAACCGACTGAGCACAGCGCCCCCTATAGATTTTCTACATCCATGAAGTAAAAAAGCTGAGACAAATCACAGGTGGAGGTGGATGAGACAGAGCAAGGACATTCCAAGAGTCTGAGTAAACATCCCTGGGCCTGAACAAACCACATTAAATGGAGGAGCTGAGGAGCTCCCACCACCTCTGCAGAGGTGTGACACCTTTTCAGGAGCACTGCTGAGCCTGGCAGCTGATTTGGACTATAAATTACTAAGTAAGCCACTGAATAAGCATAATTTAATAATGAGCTCGAGCCATCACAAGCCCCTGGTTAAGCCAAAGTCTTAGGGACAAGGGGCTCCAGGTTTAAATCCTTCCCAGAGGAATGGCTGTGCCTCAGGAGCTGCTGGTTTCACCACATGTGGAGCAGCAGCCTGCAACCAAACCCCCTTTATCCTGGAACTGTGGGTACAGAGCTTTTAGCAGGATGATTTTTGTGCTATTGAATGACAAGGGCCCAGCTTGCTGCTTGGTAAAGCTGGATAGTTACTCACCTGCAACTTTGCTGGGAGTGTAAATTGAGTATAAACTGAGTATAAATTGATATAACTTGAGTATGAACTGACAAACTGATCCTTCTCTTCAGAGCACCTTCCCTGGGATCACCTCCAACCTACACTAGGGCTTGGTCTACAAAAATTCCCCCTCTGCTCCCCTGCCCTGCTCCTCCATATGGGAACAGCCCTGGCTTTAATCCACGGTCCTGGCTGGGAATATCAAGCATTTCCTTTGACCAAATGAACAGGTACCTTCTGTTTTCCCTGGCTCCTGTCACATCTCCCCTCCTTCCCTGCCCTTCCAGAGGAAAAAGGGCAGGCACTGGGCTGGGAATGCAGGAAAGGGGCTGATCAGGCAAAATGCCTCTTCCCAACTGGGTGGGACTGGCAGTGGGAAAAGTGAGATCTTCCTGACACTCACAGTTCACCACCAGCAGTGAGAAACTGCAGAACACTCAGGCCAAGGGATCAGAGTTTGCTACTTTTTAGCATTAATTTTGGCACACAAACACAAGACTGACCCTATATTCTTCCAAGAGCAGAAGTTCAAACACTCAGAACACCTCACATTAAAAAAAAAACCCCAACCCCAACATTTTTTAGAATTTGAGGGGGGAAATTGGTATTACAAGAATATATTTACAAGCAGAATCCTCACTCTACATCAATTTTGAAGTCTTCCCCCATGCAGGATTAGCTACAAACACACCATGCAAGAGGATCCTTTTGATAATATAATTTCAGGACTGCTGGTGTAATGTGAGCCAATTTTCCTTTCGTTTTCAAAGTTCACAGAAAAATGTGTACATTACATCCTCTGATCTTTCCACTTGTTGAGATCAATATGTGCAAGTCCTCACAAAAGGGAAATTCTCCTTCACAGCTGCATCGTGGCTTAAATGAGAGAAATTACAGGTACAGAACTGTAAAATCTGCCATGATGTGCAAAAATGACAAATTTTGAAAGCAAATCTTCAAGCACGTGTTAAAAGCATGAAAGGAAACCCACACCTTTCACCAGGGAAAAAGGTGGGAATTTTTACTTCTCAGGGAGTTTTGACTATGATTAGTTTGCCTCTGTCACAACTGTGGAAAACAACAATTATTTCTTCTTGCTGTTACATCAAAACCCCAACCAAGACACCAGGATTTGGCCTACAGCAACGCAGCCACTGAGAGGAATTTTTGCCAGGGTTCAATTTGCATGATAAACTGTTGTTAACAGATACCATCTGTTTTTAAATTTAGTAAAAGGGCCCATATTATACAGCTCATTACAAATATTAGTAACTCTTAGACAATGACTCTTGTAGAGTGTGGGTTGGAGCTAATGAAGTAGAAAGCTTAAACAACAAATCATTTACAAGTTTTTGTACAGTAGTTCTAATGCAGGGAGTTTATAATCAAAGGAAAATGTAATCACTTATGTTAAGCAATCCATGGACTTAGTCAATGTAGCACAAACAGCCATTATGCAAAATTATGACATTAAAGGGAAAAAGACTATTGCAGACTTTGCATTTTACAGTGTCTGCTACACAGACTAATAACTTTGAGAGAATTAAACAGGTGAGGCCCCTTGCTTCCAAAACAGCATCTTTCCATCAAATATCCAAAAGATATTCAACCTGGCCTGAGATTTGCTGCCCTGAATTAGACCTGACACTGGTAACAAAGGGGATTCTGTAATGGACATGGGCTCTCACAATGCAGTGCATTAATGGGCATCATGGTGAACATAATCTGTCAGGAACGGTCACAATAAAGATGTTCTCCTGATTAATGTTCCACTAGGCCTGTGCTTAATAATTTATATAATTTGTATTAACTTTCAAATTGCCATCACTGTGGTGGACAAGGAAAAACACACAAACAATTCAATATAATAATTTCACCCAGCAAAACATTTTACGTGGCAATTAAAACTGCTGGGTTCATACAGGAGTAATCGTTCAGGATTTACAGAGATGAATTATTGTGAAGCTAAGCTGCATATTTAAACAACATAATAAGAAACTATTTCTAAGAGGTCATAAATACTTTATAAATTACATTAATATTGGTGTTTGGTATTACTGCATTTATATTCTCACAGACTGTGTATTTAAATATTACTCCCATAACAGTGTATGATTCTATAAAATTAACAAACTTTTAAAATCCTGACAGTCTGCCTTATAAAAGTGTCTCCATTAATTTTTCTATACTTTGAATAAAGAAATAGTAACGTTACAGTAGTAAAAAATTGTCATTGTGCATTCCTTCACCTAATCCTTGTTTTTATACATGGAATTCAGCACACTGCACAGTGAGGATGGTGGGTATTGGTCAAGAATATCCTATGCTATCCTATCAGGATGATTAATGAAGGCACCTTTTTCACAGAATGTCAGACTCTGCCTTTTTAACAACTGACCTTTCATAGAATACTACTGAACTCATAATTCCACTTTTGTTCAGTTTCTTATTAGTGGAGTTAAAATTAATACTTATGGGAATGATGGCTAAGGTGATGCACAGTAAATCTTAGAGCACATCAACCTTCTGCACCGACTACCAGAGGAATAGCACCTGCATTTGTCTACCTCAATAGCATAAGTATTCTAGTAAAACTCTGTGTCCTTTTAAAAGACAAATTAGGTCAATATTCAACCCTCTTTCAAGCACAAAGCTGTACATATGGAGAGAGATCTGCAAAGCTCAGAATCCTCACCAAACAGTTCCTACTGTACACAGAGGGGGTGTTCATCCTGCTGCACTGCTGGAAGCTTCCAGGAGGACAGGGATATTCTCAGGAGACATTTCAGCCACACAGCCTGGGAGCTGTGGGGACTCACTGCCAGTATGGGCACAGGCAGCTCCATGCCCTAAAAGACATCTTCCAGTTGGGACAAACAGCCCTGTGCTGTGCCAGCACAAGGATTTTGGGTAGGTCACCAATGGGATGAAGATAATCCTATTTTTGAAACCACTACACCAGACAGTTGTCCCAGGTGGACAAAGGCCCCGTTTCTTTGAGGTGTTTCATACCCACCTCGCTGCTCTTGGGGTGTCACACATTAACTGTTCATTTACTGCCACTCCTGGGGTGTCACACATTAACTGTTCATTCACTGCCACTCCTGGGGTGTCACACATCAACTGTTCATTCACTGCCACTCCAGAACACCAAAAATTACTGCAGAATGAGCCAACTCCCAGGTGCTGCACGAGTGTCACACATGATGCAGTGCTTGGGTGACATGCAGAGTACAGGACAGGGCTCTGCAGGTCCCCTCTCCCCCAGGACTGCCATCCCCTGCCCCCCAACCTGCCCCCCACCCTGCTCACCCATCACAAACAGCCACCCACCCCAGGGCTGGACCCCAGCTCACTGTGACAGATCCCTGCTGTCACTGCTCCCTCCCTGCCATGTCCCATCACTTCCCTCTCCCTGGAAATTGTTTCAGCTCCCCTACAGGGCCCTCCCAGTCCCCCCCAGCACCTGATGAAGACAAGAGATGAAGGCTGACCACAGACACCTCCAGCCTGTCACTACTGCCACACCTCCAGGGGCACACAGGGATGCTCCCACTGCTCCAAGGAAACCCCACAGAGATGGGAACAGCCTCACACCAGGTACCACAGCAGTGCTGGCTGGACCAGGACTGTCCTGCCCAGGCAGATGTGATGCTGCTGCTCCATTTCTCAGGGCTCTGTGCCATTCCTGCACCCCTCACTGCCCCTCAGCACAAACCCTGGCTGCTTCTAAGCACAACTCACACAGTTCTGAACTGAGAGAGGACGGGTTGAGATCAGAGGTTGGGAAGAAATCCTTCCCTGTGGGGTGGGCAGGCCCTGGCACAGGGTGCCCAGAGCAGCTGTGGCTGCCCCTGGATCCCTGGCAGTGCCCAAGGCCAGGCTGGACATTGGGGCTGGGAGCAGCCTGGCACAGTGGGAGGTGGATCCAGATGAGCTTTAAGGTCCCCTCCAACCCAAATCAATCTGGGATTCTGATTCTAAGATGCCTGAGCAAAAGCAGCTCAAATAAAACACACTGGAATGTGTATTTACAGGAGCACACAAAAAAAGCACATGAGCTTGAACCTTCAGGAAGGACATTCATTAACACAACTGGCTCTATTTTTATGCCTTTTTAAAACCCTGCCACCAACTCTCTTCCCTCATCATTACACATCAACATTCCTAAACCCCGAAGCCAGAAGCTCCAGACAGTTTCCTACCCTTGAAGGTATTTTAAGATGATGAAGATAAAAAACTTTTTATTGGAACATGAAGATCAAAATCCACGCTCTGGCAGCATCAGAGCTGATGTCAAACACTTAAGACCTAAAAAACCTGGCAGCAATTCTGTTGTAAAACATGCAATAACAGCAGCAAACTGCAGATTAATTTTTTTTTACACATTCATTGGCATTCACACGAGGTCCATTCACATCCATTATGAGGGAAGGCATCTGCATTATGGCTAAATATTGCATCTTGCAAACAAAGCAGCATTTGTGCTGCTTCAGCCTTTGCAAACCAAAGAGGGCTTCACCCTAAATGAGGTTTTCTAGAACAAAGCTAGAGGACACTGGATGGATTTCAACCTCCCCTTGGAGCTTGGGGGTTGTTTCGTGAGGTCAACTGTGGCATAATTTAACTGTTCCATTACTGGAGAGCTGAAAGCTGCCCCATGACTGGAGACCTCCAGCCATGCATTACATCAATATCATAGCTTGAAAAATAAACTCCTCCAAAAATGTTGAGGTTTTTTTTTTTTCTGGAATCAATTTTACTCCTATACCAAAAGAAAAATATTTCCTTCTCCTTTCAGGTTCCAGAAATGCCTTCACACCAGGAGAAGGATGGGCATTTTCCCCACACAACAAACAACATTTCACAACTTTATCATGGTTGAACAGTCAGAAGTTGCCTGAGAAAAGAATCACCTCTGAAAAGTAGGAAAAATGTACTGAAATAATGAGTCGTGTTCACTTGAGATGTGAAGCCATTCTCAAACAAGACTCCCAATTTAGAAGTGCTGGGTGAATAAAAAAGGTGTTTCTCAATTAATGTTCACAGATGTGTCTTCTGCAGCCCAAAACAAAGCAGACTTTCCAATTCAGCCACTGCCACTCTGACAGAGCCTGCAGTTGTGTGAGTTAGAGTTCCCTTGGTCATAAATCATCCTAATTACTATGGAATTTTGATAACCAAGTGATAGACCTGAAAGAAATGCATGGAGTGAAGCCAAAGTTACAGTGTGAATGCAGGCAGAGCAAAAAGCTAACACAAAAAAGTGGCAGAACCAACAGGAGTGATTTCATTATTTCTGCAATGATAATACACAATAAATTAGTAAGTGCTCATTCTGATGGATCTTTTCAAGATTTCCATAAAAATAAGAATTAAGTTGCAGCAAGCTTTTGGAATAAATATCAACAAGCAACACAGTAATTCAGCAATACCTTCAGTGATCCAGATGCTAAAGCCAACCCAAAGCAGCCCTTCATTGCCACTCCTGTACAAGTCACAAATACCAAACAACAACAACAAAAATCAGCAAATCTTTAGTCCTAAAAATCCCTAAAAGTGACTGGCTGACACTGCTTTCAAAGTGTGTAATTTCACTGTACAAGCAATTTTGTAGCCTATAAAAGAATTCAATATTCTAGATCCACATCAGAGGGAAGCTCAGTCTGCCTCATCCCAGATGTGAACACAGTGCTACCAGCAAGTAAAAAGGGTTATCAAGAATGTATATTTTTGTTTTCCTTCAATTTTCTTATACCTGGGGGTTGTTTTTTTGGCCACTTGACATTCTTTTTACTGTGATTTATCCTCACTTCAGCCAACAGATCCCTTGTTCATTTTCAAATCACCTGCACACACTGGCAATCCCACCTATCAGGAAGGTTTTTTGTTCCTGTCTGCTTTTGTTATTGCTGCAAGCCCTACAGAAAAGGATTCCAAGACTTATTTCCCAGAACGGGCAGGAAGCAGGACACGCTCTCACAGCCCTGAGGATATCCTCTGCTCCACACTGGGACATAAATCTCAAAGCCCAGAGGATATCTGCATAAATGAGGAGCATCTGGACAACCTCAGAGGCACAGGCAATATTACCCAGCCTGCAGAGAACTCCTGACCCACAGGAGTTGAGAGGTGATCCCGACCATGACCAAGGGCAAGCACAACCAGTGCCCCAGCAGAGGAAAATGGGATTGGGCTGAACACAACCAGAGCAGCAAAGGCAGAAAAACCTCCAAAAATATTCAAGAAATCAATAAAATTCCCAGAAACTACTGTCTCCACCTTGGTCCCTGGCACCACCAGCCAAAGAAGTTAAAGAAAACCAGGCTGTTTCAGGTAGAGGTGGAGAGAGATGAGAAAGGCCATGGTGCAATGATCAGGTCAGTGTGGACTTTGGAATTCCAGAGGTACAAACAGAAGACATTTTCTATATTCTTCAGGTGTCCATTTAAAATTAGAACAAACTCTTCTCAGAGGTGAAGAACATTCAGGAGCGTGAAGAATGACTACTTCCAAATTATTGAGGTATTACAGCTCAAATTGCCTTAATGGGAGCTGATTTATATTTATGGCCAAGTTTCCTACAGCCTTTAAACTTTCCACAACTCCTCCCCCAAGTCAGATCATTGAACTTGAAGAGTTTAAAAAATAAGGCAGGAAATGATCTCCATCCTCCTTTGTCCTTACAGCCAGGCATCTACACACCAGGATGTTTCTGCAGTTATCCAGCTGAAAGCTTTTGGTCTGCACAGCTGTATTTTATACATTAATAAAATCAAAGAATCCCAGAATTGTTAAGGTTGCAAAAGACCTTTAAGATCACAGAGTCCAACCATCAACCAGAACCACCATGCTCACCTTTAAACCATGCCCTCAAATGCCACATCCAGATGGATTCTGGACACTTCCAGGGATGGGGATCCCACAGTTTCCCACAGCATCCCAAGACCACCAGGGCTCCGTGACAAGTGACCAGCAAAACCCTGGTGCCCTTCCATGATCCCTACACCAATAAATGCAGAGCCCTCTTGGCCAGGGGTGTTCTTAGGGAGCACCACAAATGCCTTTTATGTTCCCACCCAGGAACACAAAAACTCCACTCCTTCAGGGAGACTTGTTCTCCTGGGCAGTTTCCTCAGATATAATCCTGATCCCACTTCTAGGAACAACCCAGACATTTCCTGCTGGAGCAGGAAGGACTAGGAGAGCATTTGTCTTAAAGAGAACTTTCAAGGCCTTTCAGTGATTTCACTGCCTAAAGGAAGAAACCTGGAATATCAGTTTATCACCCAGGTGAGCAATCTGGATGGACAATCTACTGTAGAGTCTAAATTTTACTAAGGTAGGCAGCCTACCAGCTTGGTCCTGAAACATATCAAGACACTTACTAGTGTGGGTCCATGAATGTGGAAAAAACTCATCTTTTGGAACATTTTCCTTCAAATTCTGGACAGGCTTTGCAGCAGGAGTAGAAAGCTGTCAGCATCTTTCCAGCTAGAACTCTGTCAGCAAGCACTGGGCACCATCCCTGCCCACAGGAACCAGCCTGGCAGCATCTGCCCAGCATCCCCACCATCAGACCCGTGTGTGTGTGTGTGTTTTAAAGCAGCAGCTGCTCGAGAGCACCTCTGAAACAATAAACTCCTGCACCCTGGCAGGCTGTGACACTGATGGAGCATCGCCAGCAGCAGGAGCCACAGAGAGGCTGTTCATCATCATCACCTGAGCACAAGCAAAACCCAACTGTGGGATGACAAAACCAGGGGGACGGGCATCAATAAAGCACAGGAAAAACAAATGACAGGAAAACAACTGACTGGGAACCTAAAGGACAAAGTTTCTAACTTAATCTCATTATTTCTTGCTCTGAGCTGGCAGAAGGAAAGTCCTCTGCCACAGCCTGCAGACAATCCTGACTTCATGTCTAAATCTATGTTATGAGGATAATAACAGGAAGATAAAACACAATTTAAAAATCTATTAGAACAAGTGACAATTTACATAGCAGCAGCCTAGGGCAATAAGTCCCTCAAAGGTCAAAATTAACCAAACAAATTGAGAAATGCTCCAAACCTCATCTGATCAGCTCACCACAACAGTTAGTCAGAAACTGAGAAGCAATCAAAAAGCTTTTACCACCAGCAAGTGCCCATTTTAATAAGCAACAAGGCAAGTATGAGTATTTATCATTTGAAGGATTTAAGTGCACTAAACAACTTTAAATTCTTTAAAAGCCAACAGGAATTTATTTCTGCTTACCCAGAATCAGGGAGAACCAGCCAAGATGAGCTGGTGGGGTCGATCTACAAGAGATCCATCCTTGGAATCATTTTCATTTAGTGAAGAAGCATTTTAAGGAATTTGGGAAAGTTAGGTTTAAGTCAGGTAAGTCCTGCAGGCTCCAATGAAACCAACCCAACCCCAGATTGATGGAACAATTCCTGTTTATTCCTGGTAAAGAGAAGACAACTCCCCATCCCACAGAGAGGTGCCTCACATGACTGCCAATCTGATCAGACTCTGAACACTCTGATAGAAAATGAGAATGAGATGTGAGATGGAAACCAGCACTAAATGTTTAATATGATCAGCAATTCACAATTATTTCTTAAGTGTCTTTTCCCCGATAACTTTTTCCACTGCATGATCTTAGTGAGAAGATAATGTGAGATGCTGCTTTTGAATAAGTTATACATTTCCCCTTGCTTTACTGGAATCTCACAATGCCACAGTATTTTTCCTCCACAAAACAGCAGTAGCCTTCCAAAGAAAAAGTCCTTGACCAAAATATCAGAGGATATTAAACTGAGAAGTGATCTACTGATGCAAATCATTAAATCTATTTGCATTTGCTTACTGAACCCTAACACAGAAATTAAACTACATAGTGTGGGAAAAGAGCTGGTTTTGCATGGTTAAAAGGAGACATCTTGGAAGATCCGAGCTCTATGTCATTAATTTTCCTTCTTCCCCTCATTAACAAGTAAAATGTTTTCACTGCTTGAAAAGTTTTAATAAATAGGAAAAAGCAGGGCAGCTGACATAAGTTTTTAATGTAATATACAAGAGCTTTTAATATTTTTACATATATTAATGTAAAAGCTAAAAATAAATGTTAAAAGGTTACATTTGTGAAGAAAGAAAAATGGCATTTACAGTTACAGGGTAAGGTTTTAGAGTTTAACTCTTTCTCTGCCAGCATGGGGCTCTGAGGAGCATTTGCCATTCCCCTGGAAATCCCTGGCATTGCAGAGAGGAGCCATTGCAGAAGCAGCTGGGGGTTAAGGACACACATTCCCTCCCAGCTCTGAGCTCCAGGGTGATTTACTGGGCTTTGTCCTACCAAGTCTTAAATTCTTTTTATAGAAGGAATTACAGGAGGCATTTTAAGAACAGCCATAATTAGCACAAGCACTGGCAGGGTGAGATCTTTTGAGTTTCACTGAAATGTGTGAGCCAAAGTGGCCAGGGAAGAGCAGGAACTGCAGCTGCCAAGTCAGGCTGGAACTGGGCAAAACCATCCAACATTAAAAAGCCACAAGGAAGGTGACCAAGAGCTCGGGGAGGGGACTGTTCCCCTCTCCCTTTGAGAGAGCCTTGGAGAATTGTGCCCAGCTCTGGGCTCCTCAACATGACAAGGACGTGGAGCTGATGGAGAAATCCAGAGGAGGTAACGGAGCTGCTCCAGGGCTGGATCCCCTCTGGAGCCAGGCTGGGAGAGCTGGGGGTGCTCACCTGGAGAGGAGAAGGCTCCAGGGAGAGCTCAGAGCCCCTGCCAGGGCCTGAAGGGGCTCCAGGAGAGCTGCAGAGGGACTGGGGACAAAGCATGGAGGGCCAGGACACAGGGAATGGCTTCCCAGTGCCAGAGGGCAGGGCTGGATGGGATCTTGGGCAGGAATTGTTCCCTGGGAGGGTGGGCAGGCCCTGGCACAGGGTGCCCAGAGCAGCTGTGGCTGCCCCTGGATCCCTGGCAGTGCCCAAGGCCAGGCTGGACATTGGGGCTGGGAGCAGCCTGGGACAGTGGGAGGTGTCCCTGCCATGGCAGGGCTGGCACTGGGTGGGCTTTGGGGTCCCTTCCCACCCAAACCATGATTTCTACCAGGCAGTGACTCCTGACACTGATCTGATGTCTTCAAACCTTGAATATTAACACAGACAGTGATGTGTCTGTATTAATAATAATAATAATGATAATGATAATAATAATAATAATAATAATAATAATAATAATAATAATAATAATAATAATAATAATAATGCCCAGTTCCAGTGAGCAGAACACAAAGTTTGCTGCTCAGCTGGGGTGTGTTTGCAACCCTCATGGCTGGCCAAGATTCCTACACCAAGGGATGTTATAACAGCCCAGTGATCACGTTTTACAGTGCTGATATTTTAAAATGGCAAAAATAACAACAAACTGTATTAGATAATATAACTTGTGCAGACACCCACTTGAAAATACCACAAATATGACTCTTTTTTCCCAGTGTGGAAGATGTAGAGCTGTAATAGTGCTGAAAAATGATTCCACCAAAGAGGAGTGTGAGAATTTGTCTATGCAGCATCATCTCCTCGAGAAATTTCACAGAAAATAAATCCTTTCCTGATGCCCTGCCCTGTGCTGTGCCACAGATACAGTGCCTGGTGTGTCTTTCCTAAAGCCAGGAGTAATTCAGGCCAGGAGTGGAACCTTTCCACTTCTCGTGCCAGAGGTAGATTAATGCAGTGGAGCATTTTTCCATTGCAAATCCGTGCTGTAAGGATGGGAAAATGGGCTGCATAATGACATGGATTATGTTTCTATTATGTACCAGAATCAGGGGGTGTTTTAACCATTGCAACTCTTCATCTTGGGTTTCTTCCCTGACTTCTGGGGTCCTCAAAACCACTTAGATACATAAATAGTGCTGGGAATAATTTAAAGCCACAGAGGAGTTTTTGGATTAAACAGAGGGGTGTGAGCACAGACACACCTGGGTGTGGATAACAGGAACCCCTCCTGCAGCTCTCCTTGAGGCAGAGAACTGAAATACAGAAAGTTTTACTGACAGGTGTCCTTAACAGCAACCCAGAGAGCCCTGACCACCAAATGACAGGGGCAATGTGCAGGGTTTGAGGAGAACCAGCACTGCAGGGGGTTGTAGAATCCCAGAATGGGTTGGGTTGGAAGGGACCCCAAAGCCCACCCAGTGCCACCCCTGCCATGGCAGGGACACCTCCCACTGCCCCAGGCTGCTCCCAGCCCCAGTGTCCAGCCTGGCCTTGGGCACTGCCAGGGATCCAGGGGCAGCCACAGCTGCTCTGGGCACCCTGTGCCAGGGCCTGCCCACCCTCCCAGGGAACAATTCCTGCCCAAAATCCCACCCAGCCCTGCCCTCTGGCACTGGGAAGCCATTCCCTGGGTCCTGGCCCTCCATCCCCTGTCCCCTCTCCCTCTCCATCTTTCCTATTGGCTCCTTCAGGCCCTGTGAGGCCACCCTGAGGTCACCCCAAAGCTTCTCCTGTCCAGGCTGAACACCCCCAGCTCTGCCAGCCTTCCCTCCCAGCAGAGCTGCTCCAGCCCTCGGATCAGTTGGTGCCTGGCTCCAGCAGCTCCAGCTCCTTCCTGTGCTGGGCCAGGGCTGGGGCAGCTCTGCAGGTGGGGGCTCACCTGGGCACAGGGGCAGAATTCCCCCTTTCCTGCTGCCCAGGCTGGGATAAGCCCAGGGCACGGGGGGTCTCTGTGAGTGAATGTGGCCAGCTCATGGCCAGCCTCTCATCCACACAAAAATCTTAACTTTTACTTTTTTACAGTGAGCCCTCAAAGGCTTCTCTGCCAAGATTTCAGGAGAAAACCACAACTGAAGACTTGCAAAACCCTCTCCTATTTGAATCTTGCCATGCTACCTTTGACAGATAATAGAGATGCAGTCGTGCTGTCAGGGAAAATAACACAGCTAAAGTCTAGTATTGATTACAGTGGAGTTGCTCAAGATTTGCTTCAGCTTCAGTGAGAGAGGAACGTGGGTTTTGCTAATCATGCAGAATTAAATTCAGCAGCCAGACCTGACAGTAAAACTTTGCCCACAAACCATTTCTAAAACCATGTGAAACCACATCTTTTAGCTGTACTACATGTCAGACTAAACTCTAAAAACACACTGAAGTTATTTTGTTTAAGTTTTGGAAACACCACTTCCAATAAAAAGTTTTCTTAGCTTAATGCAGCATAAAAAATCTGTAGCATCTCCACAAGAAACTAAGAAAAACCCTAGCCCAGTTTCTTTTTAATAAAAGGAGGACTATGCTATATAATAACTCTTCCTGCCACATCCATTGAATCTGCTGAAATAAAGATTGATGCCTGGATATTTGTAGAGACTTCTACCAGAGAAGGTAATATTTCTTTTTTCCTTTCTTTCCTGTTTTTTAAAATATACTTTCCTGTTATTTTGAAGTAATTTGAAGTAACAAGCATCATCTCCCTGTTACCCAAGCATCTGCATGTTTTGTTTCCAAGACAAGTGGCAGAAAACTGAATGAGATTTGTGAGAGCTTTGTGCCATGAGTTAAAAGATACACAGAAGTGAAAGGTTCTGAAAAAGAAACATAGATGAGAGTGATCTTCTTCTGGTGACTGCTCCACACAGGCACCACAACCAGGCTCTCACTTTGCCCATCAGTATAAAACCAATGTTGTCAGCATTGTGAGGGGCTGAAAGGCTAAAATCCCTCGTGGATTTGAACAAGCATCACCAGAAGAACCAGGTGACCTCTGAGCCAAAGAAGCACCTTGAAGGTTTGGGGAACAAGGTACCTCAGAAGTAAAGAACAGCTGGAGTGGTTGCTGGACGGTCAGTGGTGTTTTGACAAAGAATTATGGAATTGTTAAGGTTGGAGAAGACCTCCAAGATCACCAAATCCAACCATCAACCAGCACCACCAAGCATGTCCTCAAGATTGGACCCACCCAGGGATGGGGACTCCAACACGTCCCTGGGCAGCCAATTCCAATGCTTTACAATGCTCTCCATGAAAAGTCTGTTCTTAAATTTCACTCTACACCTCCCCTGGTGCATCCTGAGGCCGTTCCCTCTCCTCCTGTCCCTGTTACCTGGGAGCAGAGCCCGACCCCCCTGAGCCCCCTCCTGTCAGGGACTTGTGCAGAGCCACAAGGTCCCCCCTGAGCCTCCTTTGCTCCAGGCTGAGCCCCTTCCCAGCTCCCTCAGCCCCTCCTGGGGCTCCAGCCCCTTCCCAGCTCCCTTCCCTTCTCTGCACAACCTTTCCTTTCCCTGCTCCCCCTCTCCATTTGAGCTCATCCCAAGCCCATCTTTACTCCATGTTCCCTGGCTCATTCAGGTTTTATCCTGCACCATTTTAATTAGAAAATCTCTGTTTTTACACAACAATTTCCAGGAAGAATTGAAGGAGGAAGAGCGGAGCCTCCTCCAGGCCACCTTGCCAATAATCCTCTACTCACGTTAAGTCACATCAGATGTTCATGGCAAACCAGGAATCTCTTCCAAGCAGCAGAGCAGCCACACCTCCACCTCCTTCAGGGGGTTTTTACTGTGCCCCTGAGCTCCACTAAGTTTCTAAGCCTTGGCGGATGCTCACTGGAAAAATAGGAGGAGTGGCACTCTCCCAAATGCCTCCCACTTGTGGCATCAAAGTGAGATATCACTCACAGTAAATTTTACAGTATGAGGAATGAAACAGTTAGCAAAGTTGACATTTAAACCATCACCACTGGCTATGATTAAATACCTCAGAGATGAACAGAGTGGTTCACACCTCTCCAAGTTATTGTTCTAGGCTCTTATCAGACTCCCTGCCCTGCTGCATCCGCTGCCTTTGCACACACTTGAGATTTCCCTTCCATCCCTAATAGCTGGAAACCTGCTTAAACTGAGATTCTGGAGAGTTTCTGATAATGTTACAGTGGCAGAGAGAGATTGACTGAAACCCTGGTGAACCCCTTGAACTGCAGATTCGCCCTAAAAGGTTTAGGCAGATCAATAACACAGGAAGGGCCAAACTGGCTCCTTGTTCCTCCTCCTCTGATCTCTCTCAGTAAGATGGGGGGAAATGAAACATTAAAGAAAATTGCAAATAACCTGCAGGGAACACAGAGGGCAGATGGGATCGTGCTGCTTCCAAAAGAGGGCAAAGGGAAGGCTGGGTGCAGTCCTACAGCAGCAGGAAAATGCAGGCTTTGACCATCCAAGTGACAGCACAGCCAGCCAGGCTGCCCAACTTTCCTTCCCAAACATGCAGGAAGCACCCAACACCTTCTCTGCAGTCTCCCAAATTCCACTTCAGGTTCACACCAGCAAACACACCCTTCCCCAGTCCATGGAGGAGGAGCAGAGCTGCAGGGGCTGTCTCTGGCACGAGGTGGGAGCTCAGGCTCCTCTGGCAAGCTCAAGCTGATCCTACACCCCAGGAGCCCCAGACTGCAGGAGCAGGAGCCCAGAGCCAGGAGGGGCTGTCCCCAGATCATCCCCTTCTTGGGCTGTCCAAGGGTGGCAGTGACAGACCACAGCTGCTCAGCTGAGCTTCACACTGGAAAACTTCACTCATGGCAACATCCTCAACTCCCAAGGTCAATAAATAATATCCCACATTAGGGCTAGAGCATCATCTGGGATCTGTGCCCTCCCTTCACATGGCAAATTTAACTTCCATGTCCCACACACCCATCAGTAGGAGGATGGTGTTCACCTCCCCATGCACAACAGGATTGTCCAACCACACACTGGAAGCTGCTTGGTTTCCCTCAAAACATGTCCTACTACAGCCCTTTTACTAAACCCCTCAATTCCCACCATATTTCCCTGCCCCAGCACGCCTGCAGCCCAGGGAACCCCTGCCCCATGCTGACCAGGCAGGGAGCAGGGAAAACCAGGGTGGTTTTCCTGAGGAAAAAGGGAATTCCTGAGGGAATCTGGAATTTTGCAACACAGGGAGAAGCTGCTCCCTGTTGCCATGCCAATGCCAGGCCAACAGCCCCCATTTCCAGGGCACCCTGGGTTGTAATCACCCAGCAGAGGGAAAGCCACGGTGTGTGCCACTGCCCATGGAAGGCAGGAGTGGGACAATTTCCTCCTCTACCTCTGGAATGAGACAAGGCTTCATCCCTGTGTAGGAACACCACAGCTGACAGCAGGACAACAAAAAAACTAATCCTGAAACGCCAAAGCTGCTGAAGACACTTAGAAGTACAATAACAGTAAAAGAAAGGGAGTTTTTCTTTTGGACATGAGCAAAAAGTGCTAAACATTTGCAATATTTCAGGCAAGAATGTTGGAGGAATATTGATCAAAACTAATCATTAGATTTGTGTGTACTGGAAGCAAAAACTACAACAGCTGATGCAGCATGAAATAAAACAAATTATATACTATTGTTATATATTACATATAGTAATACATATGTAACTGTTACATATAAAATGTATATAATACATATACACAGCTTATATGTATTTAGTTTTTTTGTTTGGTTGGGGTTTTTTTGTTGTTGTTTTTTTTTTAAATATGAACTGTGAAGCTGAAGTTCTTAAAACCAGACAAATTTGTCCAGATGATGATGTCAGAACTTCAGGGACTTGTTTAGATCAGGGCATCCTTATCACAGAATCCCAGACTGGTCTGGGGCCCTCAAAGCCCACCCAGTGCCACCCCTGCCATGGCAGGGACACCTCCCACTGTCCCAGGCTGCTCCCAGCCCCAATGCCCAGTCCCAGGAATGGGATCCACATCATGGATTTCACAAGCCTGGATAAAGATTCCTCCTGACCACAAAACCCATCCCACTGTGACGTGTCTGGACTTTCAAACCCGGCAGCTTCCCCAGGAGCAGAACAACCTCAGGTTATTACAATTAGTTTCATCTCATTAATAGATCAATTCCTTTCAAGCACACTGAAACTGGGTTTTACTTTGTTGCTTCTCCTTTTAGGCTCCATTATAGTCTGTGTTCTTAAGTTTTAAGGAGAGCCATCAGTGAGGAGGTTGTAATCTCAGGTGATTAATTGCACAGCATTTTACAAGCTGTAAAATAGAGCGAGATCTCCACAAAGCGATTATGCCATTAACCAGGGGCTCTTATCAGATTTTTCCTACAACCACTGGGTTTGTCTGACAGATTGCAAGTCTTAAGTATTTATATATTTCAAAGGTTTACTTATTTTTGTTGTTAAAAAACCCTAAAATCTCTATTGATTCTTACATGCAATTCCACATGAGAAGTCCCAAGCACCGTGGAGCAGAATACCAATATTTATTACCAGACTTGTGCTCATTATGGTTCTCTCTGACAGGGGTCCATTAAAATCAATTTTTATGTTTCTTATGGTTTTTTTTTCCACCCAATGTTCTTGCCATGGCGTTTATTAGCCAGTTAGGAGAAACACCAGGCACTGCTTTGTTTTTATTTTATTCTGTCGAAAATAATGAGGCCAGATTTAACAACTATTCACTAGCGATGAGTAGAAGAGATTAAATGTTATACTTCAGCACAAACATTTACAGATGGCTTTAAAATTTTTAGAACTTTATCAGTGCTAAAGACAAAAGGAAGTCCCACCTTTCTTCTTCAGATGTAAATTCTTAAAGTAATCGTAAAAATGCTCTTCTTGCCTTTGACTTCTGAGCTGCTCCTGAGTGACAGACCCTCTAATGTAACAATTTTTGCACATAAATCACTCAGCCTGTGAGGTTAAGAGTTATCAAGATGCCACGAATGCCTCAAGATGGAGTGAAGTCAGCTCACCACTGAGAAAAACAAAGACCAAGAACAGGTAAAAATTAAAAAATTAGGAAAAGCATCTGAACTGTCCCACTTCTGCTGAAGAACAAGATCTCGAGACCCTTCAACCTGCCAGCACGGCCACGTTACAGGTGAGCAGGCCAGATGTTCTGGTAGAAAAAAAACCAGAGTTTTTCACCAGAAGTTCTGGCAAAAGAGAAAAACCCATCCCTAAAAACAGCTCTGACAGCACCCAAATCATTTTCCTCCTCATATTCCACCACTCACTGACATTTGCCCCTCACAGGAAGATCCTCATCCCCTGGGTTGTTCTCCAGGCAGATTTTGCTCTGCAGCCAAGGCAAGTTTCAGCTTTATCCTAAATACCCCTTCATTTCCATTCCTCACCAGCAGAAATCCTGTATTTAAACCAGGAAGAAAGTGAAGCTCCTCTTTCCATATCACTGGAGCTGGCAGAGCTGGGAAATTCAGCAGCTTCAGAGTTTTCATACAGGAGGCAAAATCATATTTCAACCACAACACACATTATGCTTCACATTCCTGATTGATTTTACACCCATTTCTGTTACAAGGAGAATAAAAGAGGAAAGCAGAAATCCTACAAATCCATGGAGAATTTCAGGTGCAAAGACAGGATGAAAAAAACACAATGTGGAGAAAAGGAAGTCAAACCTGTTTGAGTCTTGTCAGTGAGAGCATCGATGCAGCAGACTGTGGAAAAGTGGAATTACCAAGCCCAGTTGAGAGACCAGTCTTAGGAAAGTCTGAGACAAAAAGTCTTGATTTTGGCAAAGAAATTTGGCACAGAAATTTAGCATCTAATTCTGAATGAATTCAAGGTTCCTTCTAAAAATGTCACTGAGCATTTCCTCACAAACAAGGGAATCTCACAGATCTGGCCAGGACAGAGGGACTCCAGCAGGTTGAACACAATTCCCAAGGAACAGGCAAATGCCTCCTCAGGCAGGCCTGTGGCTGAGACAGCATCTCCACTGCCACGTGGGATCTGTTCCCAGCTCCACAAGACATCACAGCTCTGGAAAAACAACTAAAGCTCTCATAAATACCACACAGTAATTAAAATGATCAGTCAATCCCGCTCCTATCTGTTGGAGCACAGATCAATATATAAAAACATGAAAATAGATGTAGGTCTGCAAGATTTGGGAGGTGTGCAAAGATGTTTTACCCCTCAGTGACAGATTTATATGTGTGTCAAAAACCAGGGCAGGCAGGAGGCTCTTTCAAAACTTAAATTAAAAATACTTAGGGTATTTCTTTAATTATTTTTTTGATGCAGCAGAGGAATTGATGTATTTTGGAGCCCTCAAAGGCACTGGAGGCTCCTCCTGCCTCTCCCAGGAGCAAGCACTGAGCTCCCAGCACGACTGGCAAAGACAAGCCCTGAGATCCTCTGGGCAATCTCCTTCCTCCAGCACGAGCATAACCACAGGATCAATAGGACATGAACTCACCCACTTGGCAGCACACTCATTTTGGGAAGTTTTATTTCATGCAAGCCCATTTCACACCCAGATATCTCGATCTTTCCCACGGGGCTGAGCAGAACCACGTGTTTCTCCTTGCATGGTGATCCTCCCTGTTTGGAATTCACCTGTTCAGAGAAATAAAATCCTCTTTAACTGCATGAATTTTCAACAATGAACAGGTCTGAGTGGTTTTCAAAAGCAGTTGGAAAAACAGCAAGAAAACAGCAAATTTCAGGTTTCCTCAACTACGGCTTTCAGTTTCAAAATTCCAACTTAAAATGATCCATCCTCAGAAGTCAGCACCTAAATCAAAGTCTCAAAAAAAACATTAACCAACAGCACAGTGATCTTCATAAAAATGTGAAACAGCAGCAGTTTCATGGCTGGTTTATCAGCTAAAATCTGATGTGTTGTGACACTTATTTAAAACAGGATTGTTGTGACAACAAAGTAGATTCAGTGGTTTAGAGCAGCAGTGTTATGCAAATAACAGCTGGAACACAAATAGAGTATGTCTGCTGGAAAAGAAAAACATATGAAAAAAATCCATCATTCCTTAGGAAAAGCAGCATATTTTTATTCCCATTGTTACCAGTCTGGTTTTACGATTACTGATAGGATGTAGTTGGAAACAGCTGCCAAGTATTTCTCAATATTGGACA
>JACBWW010000010.1:32056965-32096181 GCA_020086605.1 Lanius collurio | reverse complement strand
AGGTGTCCCTGCCAGGGCAGGGGTGGCACTGGGTGGGCTTTGGGGTCCCTTCCCAAACCATTCTGTGATTTATAAAGAATTTTGATCATCTCCTGCATCAACTTCACCTTCATTCTCCACTTCCATTTTAATACCTACAAACCTGTGTAAAAACATCTTGTAATTTTGGTACTAGGTAAAAAAAAATATGACTTTTAGAGAGGAAACATCTCCTGCCATCTTCTGGAGTTTTCCCAAAGAAATAAAATCGTAGGTGCAACACTTCTAAGTTTACCTCACCAGACTGCTAAATACAGAAAATTCAAATATTTTTATGTTCTATCGGTCCTAACATCTCCAAAAACTCCACTGGACATTGGCCTGACATCCTGGAATCCAATTCATATCCCTAATAATGAACAGAGAAATAAAAAATACAGAGAAATCTTGAGAATCTAAAAGGTTAAAAAAAAAAAAAAATCTGTAGCAAAGCACTTCCATGCTCCATGTTCTCCCAGAAAACAAGAAGTGTTTTCCAGAAAAGTCCAGAGAGCAAACCTTGCTTTTCCTTTCAGCATTATGGAGCACCAAATCCTTCCCATCAGAGCCCTACCTCTGATGGATCTCCCCTCCACGGGTTTTTCCCATTCCTCACTCTGCTTTTACAATAAAAACCCACCACACCAATATCAAAATACTGACAATAATCCCCTCTGCATCTGATTTAACAGGGGATTTCCATTCTACAGCACGGAAGACCCCAGGAATTTTTTTCCCCTCCAATATTTCTGAGAATTAAGGCAAAAATAACATATTCAACTGGCAAATCGAATGTGGCCTCAGAATCCTGAAAGTGGATTTTTTTAAACCAAGAGAGTCCTGCATTAATCAGGGAGATGTCCCAATTCTTCCAGAAGGAGTCTCTTGATCCTTTATAGATTAACAGAAAATGTTAATTGAGCTACCTGTGAATGGAAACACAACCAGCAGCAGGAAATTGCATTGCAATTCTTTCCCCTATTTCCCCTGCCTTCTCTCAGACCCCAAAATGGTCCTATTGCCACCATTTCTGGCCAAGCCACCGCTGCACATTTGGAAATGCTCTGTTTAGTTCTTCCACCCCACCCAAGTCACTTGTGTGACACTGCAGAACCCACCCAGGTGCCACAGGAGGTTTTCCACACAACCTCGCTCCCATGCTGGGCTAGGAGGTAACCACACAAAAAATTACTGTCAGAGGACCCCAAACTGCACAAATAATGGGGATTTTTAGCCACAAAACCTGAGTTTCTGAATGCATTTATCCAACAAGATCACTACCTGCAGGGGATTCCCTTGGAGGTGCTGATACTCACCCCACCAGAGGTGTGACCAAGCACCACCCTGTTCATTGGCTTCCCATTCTTCATAAATTTACCCTAAAAACTTCATCACCTCCCAGTCTTCATAAATTTATCCTAAAGACTCCATCCAAGTCCTGACATTTGCATTAACAAACGAGCTAAGACTCCCCAACACCTGCCCTGTTCTGATGGTGCCACAGAGCATCAGGGACTCTCCAAAAAGCAGTTCCAGGAAATTTTTTAGTGTGAGGATGATCAATAAATGCCAGGGAAGCTGCTTCTTCATCCTAATTACAGGAAACAAAACACCAGTCCTGAACTCTGTAAGAGCCCTTCTTTTGAGTATCACTGTGCTCTCAAACCTGCTTGCTATTGATTCAAGTTTGGAATCAAAATTCAATCAAAGCTTCAAATATTGGCCTTAAATTTAAGGGGAATACTTCAGAGTTTGGTAATTTGCTACTTGGTTTCAGTCCCCCTTCCTCATGCAGTAAGTTTGCATCCTTCCCCCAACAAAACCCTTCTCAAATCCCATCAGTCAAAGCAAAAATCCATCATAAACCAATGTTTGCAAAATGATTTTGTGCCAAAAGCTGCTGCCACCCCACTGATGGGGCTGCTCATGCCAGTGGGCCACCCATCCAAGGATTTCATTGAATTATAGTTCTCTCAGCATCTCCTTAATGGTTTAAAGCTTCCTGTATTTGTTTTACTGGGTTCTGCCTGTTTATTTAAAAGGAAACAATCCATTGTACGTTAAGAATATGGGAAAAGATATTAATAGTAAAGGTAATGTATTTCTGCACATATAGTGCAGGGTGGAGGGTGAGTTTCCAACTTTATGGGGCTTGTCTTAGAGGAAAAAGCCATTTTTTAGTGTTTCAAAGCAGAGAGAGATTTAAGGACTGTGAATAGCACACAGGATCCATGCAATCAGAACAATCTTACAATCTACTCCTGTTAATATCTTGATTAATCATCTATATTTTCACCTGCCAAAAGCTACTGTTTCAAGAGAACAAAGAGTTTATGTTCTACAAGTAATTTTACTGCAGGGAAGAAAGAAGGGGAGAGTTAGGTGGCTGTTTCACACCAAAAATAGTTTAATATATTGGACTATTAGTATCACTTTGCTACACTGGAATAAAAGCGAGAGAGAATGAGAAACATTTAATTATCAGTCTTTTTGCTTATTATGAAATGTCTCATTTCTTTCCAAGCTAAAATACAAACTTTCCTAAAAGCTGCTTCCCTCCTTGAAAAAAAAAATAAAAGGAGTCCAAAGATTTCCACCTAAATAGAATGGAGTGAACTCCAAATGGAGTGAACTCCAAAGGAATATGTGGCTGTGGCTGCTCCAATCCTGGCCAGGGATGGACATTGGGGCTGGGAGCAGCCTGGGACAGTGGGAGGTGTCCTTGCCATGGCAGGGGTGGGATGGGATGGATTTTAAGGGCCCTTCCAACCCAAACCAGGTTTGACATCTTAATCTGGACAGTTGAAGATGAAAGAAAGTTGTCCTGAAAGACAGGAAGCTTCCTGTCCAAAAAAAACCCCTAAGGGATGGCTGCTGCCCTCTGCAACCCACAGGGAACTCTGAGCAACATCACTCATTCCTTAATAGAAAAATAATTTCTGAGCCAGGTAATGCTCAATTCCAGTAGCACCACAGTCAAACATCACAGTGTCCTTCAAGCATATGGAAAACCACCAGTCCAAGCAAATTCAAGTGCCTCACAGGTTTTAAATAAAGGCAAAATTTAATTTTTCAGGAAAAGAAGGTGTTGCAGTCATTCCTTAAATTCAAGAAGAAAGTCATGGGACAAAACAACCCCCATGGTAGCTAATTGGGTTTAATTTTGTCAATATACCAGCCAGAAAGTAAAATAACTTTTAAAATTGCCTTTCACATTCTAAAACACCAAGTCCTTTCTATCCTGCAGCAGCCTCCTGTGAACTAAACCACCCCTGAGCTGGACACAAGGCCCCTCTTCCCCTCCACAATCACTGTGTCTGCTGGGTTTCTTTCCTCTTCCTGCAGCACCCAAAACAAACTTTCAGCTTTCCAGAATGAAGCCCTGGAGATGCAGGTCCATGGAATTGTGTGTTTGCTGTAAGAGTGATGAACACCTCCCCAGCTGAGCAGCAGGGCTGGAGCCCGGGTGAGGCTCTCAAAGGCTGCACCAAAAGCCTGCAGTGCTCTCCTGGTATCTCACTGCTTCTCCCAGTCAATCTAACCCTGGTTAAGCCAAACCTGTAACTTCAGAGGGAATGAAAAATAAACCTCCTCCTTTCCTGGCTCAGGGACGTTTGGAAAGGAAATGTCAGCCAGCCTGGAAGCAAATCCAGGGTTAGTTTGGGGTGATGCAATTTCTTTACCTTCCAAAGAACTAATCCCATAAAAAAGGTGAAGGTACAGAATCAAGCTGCATATTCTGAACATACACAAATACACACTGGCAAAACCACTCAAAATCAGTGCCCCTCTTCCCTTATCCAAAGGCCCACTTCTCACAAGCTCCCCAAAAACCAGGGGGATACGTGTTCACACGGAGCAACATTTGCTTTCTACGGCATTTAAAAAGTCTTCGACGAGAGCAAACACGTAATTCTTTATTAAACAATCAAAGACAACAAAAGCAAGTTTCTGTTGTCCCATCGCATTATCCTGCTAATCCTCTTTGGATGGCAACCAAAAGCCCCCGAAATGCCAAGCTAGGGAAGTGCCTTTCCAAGCAGTGGTCGCCTCTGGCTCTTTGGCTGTGCCTTCAGTCGACTGCTTTGGCAGGCGGGAGCAGCGACAAATTCCCAGCACCAGGGCTGTGCCTGACTGCTTTATTTTACTGGAAGGGCACTTTAATTGTAATAAAGCCATTTTAACTCCTCTGGAAGGGGCAGGTGGGTTACTGCTCCTGCATTCCAGACTCAACAAGTGCAGTTTTCAACTCCATCTGCTGCTCGTGCCAAGCCTGGATTGGAGCCGGCATCAGCAGGTACTTGAACACCAGACCCCAGTGGGCTGTTCAAACAAGAATTCTGATGGATCATTTCCTCCAGTACTTCTCCAAAAACAAGTAAACACATCCTGCATCTTTCCCCAGCTATTATTTACACAGGAAATTTAAATGGGATGCAAGCACAGCAGCCACGTGGCACTTANAAAAAAAAAACAACCAGCAGAAGAGTGACTTTAATATTGGGTAACATTTCAAGTTTTTATCACTTAAATCCACAAAATTCCTGATCTGCTCCTGCTTGCCTTCTCTGCAGAGCTGGAGTCAGGACCAGCTAAATAAAAGATAATGCAACTAGGCATAACACAATAAAAGATATTACCTTCCCAATGCATTATTGCTGCCAATTATAAGAATCACTTCAACTTAATTTCAAAGGCACAATCACCCTCAACTGTAACAGTCTCTTTTTTAAATTTCAAACAGTATTACATTAAGGCAATAACTCACCTTCCAGCTATAATATCAGTCTCCCTTATTGCAAAAACACATTTCATAAATACTTCTCATCGACAAGTCAAGCTAATTCAGGTTAATTTTATTGTATTTTGGTGCTATCTCACATTTGTGTGCAATTACCTTTATCATTTTATTGCCGTGCCAGAAAGTAATCAGAACAATTATTTGAAAAAGGAGGGGTATAAATTCTAAATCACACCTGCTGGCATTTTTGATAAAATAGCAGCTTTATCTCAGGAAGTGGCAGGGACATGGGATAAATCATGCATCAGTCAAGTGTAGCTGACCCCCAAGTGCATTGCACAATATCAGGAGTGCTTCAAAAGAAACTTTCCTATATAATCCATCATTCTTTATAATACCAAAATAGCTCCACCTGAAGAGTAGGAGCTGGAGAATAATAACAAAATAAATCTAAGCAATATGAACAAAACCATTAATAGTGCTCCTTAAGCTGAAGGAGAGTCAGGAATCTGAGTTGTGTGTGAGGAAAGAACTTCACTGAAATTTTTGAAGTGGGCAGAGCAGCAAAATGTGTCTTAGGAACTCACTAAAAACACAAAATACAGGGAAATAAACACACACAAAAGACTTGTGTAAAAATACACGAGTGTAGTCTTGGCACACACACATCTGGATTTTCCTACAGTTATCCATCCCTGATTTGGGATAAGGGTTTCACTATTAACAGAGCAAAGCATCAGGGTCAGGACAAGAATCTGCTTACAAATTTAAATTTAATCCAGAGAGGAACAGAATGACATTTAGAATTCTCTAACGAAATCCAAAAATTGCCACACTGTCGTAAGAACACCAACCCAAAAATCCTAAATATGGAGATATGCTGAGGTTTGGTGACCCAGAGCCCAGCCACCTTTCAGCCTCTCCCACCCAAACCCACAACTCATCTCTGGTCACTGCAGCAGACTCGGGGACAGAGCAGGAGCCACAGACAGTGATTATGGAAAATCCCCACGTCTGCCTGCTTTCCCAAACCATTTTTCAGCAACCTGCTTAAAAACTGTTCAGCACATTGCATGGGTGATAATTGATTCCTGCAAAGCCCATGGCCAGGCACATGCTGGGTGTCACCCCAACGTGGGGCTGTGCAAACTGATCCCACACCAAAAGCAGCCCCAAAAGCACCAATTACATCAACACATGAATATTTAACAGGCATCCAGAGCACAGGGAAGTGTCTGCACAGTCCCCACAGTGGAGTTGGGCTGTTTTACCTCAAACCTTCTGTCTTCCCACATATCAAAAGGGGAAAACTCCCCTAACAGCTCAAGCTGCACCTTTCAACTCCACGTGAGAGTGGGGGAAATGAAAAGGTTAGATAATAAATTATTAGTTTCATGTCACTTGCCTGCTATATCACACCTAGGCTGGAAGGAGAGGGAACCAGGGATTCTTCCTACCAAGTATTTCTCTGCTGAAAAATGTTTGCAATTGGAAGATGCATAAAAATCACTAAAGAGATGACTGTTCAAAAGAAAAAAGTGAAGTGAGAATTTATTTACCTGGATTTCTTCCTCAACCATTCTGTTTTAAAAAACAAAACCGATTTGCTTTTGTAGAAAAGAGGTAAACAGCACAAACCAGCAAAGAACTCCCTTCCTCAGCCACATGACATTATGTAAAGCAGATTAAAACCACAAGAGATGCCACTATTAAGACATTTAGAGCAGGGACAGAAGTTGCCAACAGAAAGAGTTAGGAATGCAGGTGTGCTTGTACCAGAAATGTTTTCCTAGAGGAGCATCACTAATGTTACAAGAATAGATATTCCACACAAAAAAAAAGGCATTTGTGTCTTCAAAGTTCATTCCAGCTATTTCAGAGAGACAGTTATAGACTAAAAATGTGCTGATGCCCTTCTTTCAGCAGCACAAATTGCCTGAATATCTGGATAAACATCCAGGTTTCCTTGTTTTATTGCAATGCCACTGACTTACATTTACATCACTGAAGCATCAAGCCTCAAAATGAAGCCTGTTTTTCAGGGAGGTGTTTATTATTAGGGAATGCAAAGAGCACCAAAACTAAGAGAGTAGCTCTGTGCTGTTATTTATGCTCTGTGGCAGATGGATACGTGCTGGGGAAAGGTCCACTGATGCCTGTTACCAACCATGACAGAACTACAGAGATTTACAATGCAGCATCAATCTTGTCAACTGGATTCCTAATCCTGACTGCTGGGCACTGGGGAAAAAACAAACTATGTTCCGTGAACTCTTTTGTAATGCTGGACTTCCAGTGGACACCTCAATGCCAGGGGACTGCACTGGAAACCTACTTTTGGAAGGAGCCTCGATGCCATCGTGGAAGAAAAGGCTCCACCTGGAAGGGAAAAGAAAAAAATATCCCAGTTAGTTTATTAAATTTGAATTCCACAGGGAGAGCTGAATATCCAGACTTTCACTTCTCCTATAACCACCTCTGTATCAGTTTTTAACTGAGCTCCAAGTTTCAGTACACAGAATTTCCAAAGGGAGTCTGGCTCTTTCCAAACAACGTGGAATTTTAATGTTAAGTCACCCACTCGTCATGAGTAAAACAAAAAAATCAACAGATGGCACATTGAAGAGTTCTTCACAACAAGCACTGCACAACTCTGATATTTGGAATAAGAATGCCTCAAAAGATAAAAGTATTAATTGAATAATTTTTTACAGGCTGCCATGTACTTCTAAGTGACTGAGTAAAACAAAGAGCCTTTTGTAATTTAGGAAATGCCACATTTTAAGGCATGAAAGTGATTTTAAAGCAAGGGTTTGGGATATATTCTGGGTTTAAAAGCACAGATTTCACACCACTGTGTACCTAAAACATTTTAGCTTCAATTATTATAATTCCAGCCTTTAACATTATTTATATAATTAAGAAATACAACTGGTTCCTTGCTGCTCTCCCCCTGGAAATAAAGGACATTTCTTATTTCTTTGGCATTTAGCTCCCCCCTCTATGGTTTTTTTTTCAGTGCCACTTAGCTAAGATCACTCTGTCTTTGAAAGATGTGGTATAAACACTGTATTTTTTAAAACTGGGGAGATTCTGTGCCAAAGCTCAGCCTCAGAATCCTGCCCCACATCCAGCCTCAATGGGAGGGCTCCTCTTACAGCAGGGCACTCGCCCTGCCCTGGCCAGGGATAACTGCATCCACTTCAGGAAGGGTACAGCCCTGAAAAACAAAATTACTCGAACATCCCAGGCTCTCCAGGACCTCTCCAACACAAAGTCCAAGGCTCTGACAGAACTCATGGCCACTTCCCAACCACTTCAAAGCAAACAGCAATATTTCATCTTAATATTGCACCTTCCTTATTTAAACTGTTTAAAATTAAGAGGAGTAATTAGTATTTTAACTATAGCAACAAGGCAGGCATTGCAAAGAGAACTCACTGCATTTTTAAATGCAGGTCAGGCAGATGAGCAATCTAATAGTACTACTTAAAATATCTGTCACAGAGCTAAAAATAAAATAGCAATTTATTTCTATCAGTTCAGAGCCGTGTCTTTCAAAGCACCCAGCAATGCTCAGTTTTTTTAGATCTTCCTGAAAAGTTAAGCTGAAATTTCTGCCTCAATAATCAGATTTATCCAGAAGCTCATTTCAAACCCTGGTTGAGCTCCATCTGCTCACCCAACAAGGCTTTCCTTGGCTGACAAGAACCTGAGCAAAATCAGTAATGTCCAAGCCATGGTGGTTAAAAGCCCTGTGACCAGAAGCCAGACTGAGGAAAACCAAACTTCCCAAACCCTTGGAAAGTCCAAACCATCACTCCAAAATGCACCTCAACCTTGCAAAGACTGTCTTTTTGGAGGAGGTCAGTATTTCACATGGAGATGAAGGGCTCTCCTAAGGCTGACCTCAAAGGCAAGAAGCCAAAACCCCTCTGGAACGACACACACTGACCCAATTCAGTGACAGCATTTCCATGGCTGAGACACCAGAACCAAACCCCAAAGAACTGAAACCTTCATGCCAGCAATTGCTTCATCAAAATGGAGGATCCCCTCCTGTACTGGCAGAGTGGGATAAACTGAAGGGATTAATAAGTAGTATAGAAAAAAAAATAAAAATACAGAGTCATTTGTCAACATCCTCACTAGGTCAGAGCTGCCTGAGAAGGACCAGGGATGTCCATCTCCATCTCTCCTGCCTCAGCCCACCTTGGCCATTCCAGCAAGATGCTCCCAGCTCCCCACCACCTCTGTTCCCAGCCAGGAGCTGTGCTGAGGGGGCAGGATGCTCCCAAGACACCAGGGAGGTACAGAAACCCCTGCAGGTGCTGAGCAGTGCAGGACCAAACACATCCCACCCCACCCTGGGAGCATCCCAAACCTCTGGGTGCGTCTGCACACCAAAACACAAAGAAACCTCAGAGGTGACATCAAAAACAGATCCCTGAAGGGCAGGACACTTTCTAGCCATGTTCTGCTGAAGATCTAGAACAGAAGTCCTTGGGCTTTGAGATGCTTCCCTGCCTCTCTTCCCACAGGACTGCAGCCTGATGAGTAAATGTGATGGCACCAAGAACTCCGATTATTAAAAAGTATTTTTTCTCAGTTCATCAACTTGTAAACACTAAAGGAAGATTCTCCTTGAAGGATTAAGTCCATGAGATCCTCAACAGAGCACTCTGGTTCAACACCAAAATTAAACACCAGCCATTACACCAAGTGACTGTATGAACAAAATTCCACATGAAAACATTTAAAGTACATTAGATTTTTGGTCAAGATGAAAGCCTGAAAAAAAAAAAAAAATCCAGCAATCTATTCTAATTGGGTTCCCATGGTAACTGTACAATTGGGTTTTTCAGTGTAACATCCCAAAGGCCCAATGCACACTTGTAAAATATACTTCAAACAGCCGGAATTGTTTTTACATTACAGCACTCCCAGGAAGATCAATTACTATACATCCCCACCCTAACTATTAGTGGCAGGAGATGTTAACACTATTGGCCATATTAACATAAGTCATGTAAAAAACCCCACATATCACCATCATTATATAAAACTAATTACACACTTCAGATTCATCAAACACGTTCCGAGTAATAAACCAATACCAGGCTTGTCACCAGATCATGTTTACTGAATGTAAGAAATCAACCCCAAATATATGCCAAGCCATTTTTGCTTCTCATATTGATCCCCAGGATAAACAGAATCCATCATTAATAATTACATTATAAGATGACCCAGAGGGTTAATCATATTCTTAGAAAGTCTCGCTATGGAATCAAATATAACGGCACAAAAAGGCAACTGAAAAGCATTTAAATCCAGGGCCAGGTGCATTAACAGTAATATAAAATAAAGTACATTAAACTCATGCAATCAGTGAAAATAGCACAACTGGTATGTTTTAAAAAAAAATAATCAAACAAGCATTTTTTACTTCCCTGGCAGGGTGGGCAGGCCCTGGCACAGGGTGCCCAGAGCAGCTGTGGCTGCCCCTGGATCCCTGGCAGTGCTGGACATTGGGGCTGGGAGCAGCCTGATCTAATGGAAGGTGTGGGAACAGATGTTCTTTAAGGTCCCTTCCAACCTGAATCATTCTGGGATTCTATGATTTATTTTAAAAGTTTGTTTCAGCTGAAGCACTTTGCCTTGTTGCACCTCAATTTCACCTTCCTAAAGCACAACCCTGGCCACAGAACTAGATTTTACTTCCATCCTGCTGCCTAAACCTCAAAGTTAAAAGGAAATGATGATCCAGGCTGACTAAGCTGGATTCAAAACCAATTAATTCCTTTATATTCCAGACCAAAAAAACCCACCAAAAAAACCCCAAACCAACAATTGTGGCTGTTAAATTCCATCAACCAGAAATCTTCATGTTTCATGAAGTCAGCCAAGAACCAGAAGTATTTCTGGTGCCAACAGGAGACCGTGAAGGGGTTTCCCTTTTGCCCCCACCCTTCCCCCTGTGTCACACCTGCTGATCCTCAGATCCAGCAGAGCACAGGGAAGGGAATGTGAAGTTGTGGGAAGGGGTTCTGCAGGACACAGGTGACAGCAGAAGTGTCCTGTCCCCAGCAGCAGCCCAGGGCTGCCAAGGCAGGCTCGTGCTGCCCACATACTGCCAGATGCTGAACATGCATCTGCTGGTTTTATTATGTGAAACAGAAAAATTAATCTTTTAACAGGGCCTTAAGTATACTTTAGCTGTTTATTAAAAAGTGTAACTAATTAACAGACCTTCTGCACACTTGAATGTACAAACAAGCCAAGATAAGAGCCTTGTTTGCCTTGTGCTGACTGATCTAAAGCACTCAGATAATTTCAGGATTGCTGCTGATGATTATGCAGCAGCAGCACTGACAAGACAGCACTAATTCTTGCTATCTGCTAATGCAGGGTTACCTGGAGGGACCTAAATCTGCACGTGGAGCATGGAGATGGCAGGATCCACACAACAAAACCAACTCTGACTCCAGTGGGCTGTGCTAATACATATATTAAAGTATTGATTGCATTCATCTGCACTAAAAAGAGGCATTTGTATAAAAATGAAAAGCTAAAATGCCTCCATCAGATCAAAACTCAAATTATTATTTATTGCCCACTACCAAGCTGATCAAGACTCCAGGCCATTGGTCAATGCTGCTATTTTAATATTTAGCTCCTGTTTCACTCAAAAAGCAGAGGAGGATTCAGAACCTTTGTTTTAATGAATTCCCCTCTTCTTCTTTGCAATTAAAGGTGATTTGTTCAGGTGTTATTAATCACCTTCAGAACCTCAGCTGCATGTCCAAACTTTACAAGTGACTTGAAAAGATACCTGAAATTATCTGTATCATTTGATCTGGCCCAGTACAAACTGACAACAGATGGTCCTGAGAGCCATCAGGACATGGCACTTTAGCTCTGCTCAGACAATGCAGTAAACAGGGAAACAAAACAGGATTAGTAAAATCATCAAAACAGCAACATATTCCAAAGAACTTGTCCAATTACCCAGCTTCATCAGAATCCAAACCCACACAACCTTTATTGGCCTTCAAATACCTTTCAAGCAGTTACCTGGACCACAAGCAGCTCAGATTTAAAACTGCATTTATGAAAGGTGCTCCAGCAGAGGTTTGGGTTCATAGCTTGGTTGTTCCTCCAGCCCTGTGAGCTGGCCCAAGCACACCTGAGCTGGGTGATAATGGCAGGAATACAGGGGACTCAACACAGGGTTTTCTTCCATTAGCAAGATTTTACTCATTATACCCACAGATAAAATAGCACCATTGCCAATCAGCACCATTCCCAGCTATCAGCAAAGGGAGGAAATTCAGGTGTGGAATTCTGCTGTAAGGACAGCAAGCCTTTCACTTTTTAATTAAAGCATTCATGAAGTCAAAGCTCCCAAACCCACCCCAAACACATGCTGAAACCTCTCAATACCTAAAAGATTCCAAACCTCCCGAAATTAAAACTTTATCCTCCATTTCCCCACTAGTTACATTCTCCTCACCAGTCCAGATACCTTATGAACACTGGGTAAACGAGAGAATTGCACAATCCGTCAATAAAATAAACGTATTTTCAACTCCTGTCCAGATGACTCAAGTTGTCAGTAAAAACTGCCACCAGCGCTGTGCTTGCAGAAAAATGTCCATAAATGCATTATTGCGACTGGCAGATCGATGTCCATAATAAAAACAAATAGAGTTAACAAGTGCTGCCTCCTCCGAGTTATGCCCCGGCTGGGATGTGTTTCCAGCTTCCCTGACAACTTCTGGGAATGGGCAGCACAGTGAGAGGCACCTGCTGCTGCTCCAGCACCACGAGCAGGGAGCACCCCAGGGCAGGAAACCCCTCAAGTACCGGAGGGAATATTAAAGCCTTCACAATGGATTTAGAAGTTTCACATGCACAGAATTTGAGGTGGGAACAGAGCCCCTGCTCAAAAGGCTGATCCACCTGCCCATCATCATGCTGGGAAGGAATTGTTCCCTGGGAGGGTGGGCAGGCCCTGGCACAGGGTGCCCAGAGCAGCTGTGGCTGCCCCTGGATCCCTGGCAGTGCCCAAGGCCAGGCTGGACATTGGGGCTGGGAGCAGCCTGGGACAGTGGGAGGGGTCCCTGCCATGGCAGGGGTGGCACTGGGTGGGCTTTGGGGTCCCTTCCCACCCAAACCGTTCTCTGATGCTGCTCTGTGAATGATGAAATGAGAGATGTTACCAACTCACAAGCAGAAAGGCTTTTTCTTTCAGAAATTAAGCACAATTTAGGTCAGCTGTGTCCCAGGCAGAGCAGCTGACTGCTCTGGAGGCTGCTGTTTAATTTTAAATGGCCCAACACACCTGAAGCTCCCATTTGTTCCCATGAAGCTCTTGCAGCACCAACACCTGAATAACCACCCTGATGAAACCACCTTGCAGCCACCAAAAGGTGAGGATGTCACCAGAGGTGGAGGACAGGGCTGACAGGGAATTCTGCACTGCCAGACCAGCCAGCACCCTGAGGGTTAATTCACAAGCATCAGCTGTTCTCATTCCTCTGAAACCCTTATTGTATAGGAAAAAAGCCACTACAAAAACAGCCAGCCATGTCCTTGACATGTTCTCCTTTGCACTTTTGGCATCACTGCTTCTCCTAGGTGCTTGCCCTGTCACTGGCCAGTTTACCCAGAACTGCTCAGGGGCACCCTTTCCACCTTCCCATAACAAACTTCCTGCTTCTCCTGCACAAACCCTTAACTGAGCCATGCAGGGCAACCCCAGGGACCCTCCCAAAGGGCAGGAGCTTCCTCCAGGCTCTGATGCCCTCAGTGATGCCATTATCTGATCCTCTACACACGTGAAGCATTAAACGGTGGTGACAAGTTAATTACAGAGTTATCAAGAGGTAAAGTAGCCACAGTAACACAAGTTGCACTCTAACTACAAGTTTCCTATAGAGCTTCTGTTCAGTTGCTGGAGTAATTGGTGTAATTAACTTGTCATGGGCCAGAATGCAGACAGGAATTGCTAAAGCCACCTCACAAGCTCACACAGCCACAGCTTCCTGCTAAAACTTGACACTTTCGGTGGAACTGTCCCTATTTGCAGCGTTTCTGTTTGAAAACAAAGCAAACAAAACTTTCACTAGCAGAATTATGCCACAGACTGACAACATTCACAAGAAAATGACGTTTTTAGATGTTTCCCACATTGAAGGGGTGGGTTTTGCCCCAGAAAGAGTAAGCCTACATCCCCAATTGTTAGTCTCCAGTGCATCAGGGAGACAGACAGTGCTCAGAAGCCAAAACCTCCAGCAGGTTTACAAGGGAACTGTCATTCCAACAGACCCCTCCAGAAGATGACCCTTGTGCAGGGCAAGCAAAAACCTGGATACAAAAGGTAGTTGAGAAATGACTGTCAGAGCCCCAGTGTGATCCATGCCTCGCCTCGGTGGTGGTGGCACAGGAGGAGCTGCAGCAGCACCAGTGTAATGCCCCAGTACATAAAACTGAGATTTTTCAAAGTGAAACACTTCAGAGACTGGACCTCACCATTCAATAAGAGCTCCACCCCGCAAAAATAAAGATACACAGCACCAAAAAGAAGGTTTATTTGGGAGGAGCAAAAAAATTAAGTAGTTCTTTACATTTATTGTGCTTTAAAAGCTGCATGCAGTTACATTATTGTAACTATTTTAAAACACCTGCAGATCTTAGCTTTTGTAACAGTGGTAAAAGGATATTTCAACCTTAATATTGATTTGTTATGTATTACAGAGTGGGTCAGGCTGGGAGGGACCACAGGGGGACTCATGCGGTCCCACCTCCTGCTCCAGCAGGGCCATCCCCGAGCACATGGCACAGGACGGTGCTCAGATACTTCTGGAATATTCCCAGTGAGGGACACTCCATAGCCATCCCGGGCAAGCTTCTGGGCAACTATTTCGGCGCAGTTTCGTTCTAATCTGCCCGGAGCTCATCCAGCAGCACCGCACCGCGCCCGCACCGTCCGGGACTGTCCCCAGGGAGGGACCTCCGGCCCTTCCCGGGCAGTAATTACCGAGGGAACCCCTAAGAAACCTGCTGTGACCCCAGGCCGCTGCCATCCATCCCCCCCAGCAGTACTCCAAGGAAAACCCACACGTTTTCGGAGGCCGGGCTCCCCGCGGGGGCTCAGCATCCCCCGGCCCCCACGCTGGCACCGCTCGCCCCGCGGCCGTGCCCGCCTGCCCACCCTCCGGGCCGCCCCCTGCATCTCCCAGGCTCTCCCCGTTAGTCCTGGCGGCCTCTGGCTGTCCCTGGAGCTCCGTGGCTGTCCCTAGCACTCTGTGGCTGTCCCTGGAGCTCTGTGGCTGTCCCTGGCAGTCCCTGGAGCTCTGTGGCTGTCCGTGGCTGTCCCTGGCGCTCCGTGGCTGCCCCCGGCTGTCCCTGGCAGTCCCTGGAGCTCTGTGGCTGTCCCTGGAGCTCTGTGGCTGCCCTTGGCTGTCCCCGGCTGTCCCTGACAGTCCCTGGAGCTCTGTGGCTATCCCTGGAGCTCCGTGGCTGTCCCTGGCAGTCCCTGGAGCTCTGTGGCTGTCCGTGGCTGTCCCTGGCTCTCCGTGGCCGCCCCCGGCTGCCCCCGCCGCTCCGGCCCCCCGCGCACCTGCCCGCGCCCCGCGATGGCCGCTCCGCGCAGGCCGCGCTGCCGGGGCGGGGCCGGGGCCGCCCGGAAGCCGCAGCCGGGCGGGGAAAGGGAAGAGGCAGAGCCGGGCAGGTCCGGGGAGCTCCGGGAGGGATCCAGGAGGAGCCGGGTCCCCACTCCTCGCTCGTATGGCCGGACCGAGGGGGCGAATCGGCGCCGATGGAGCCCGCCCGGGGCTGCCCGGCCTGCGTGGCTCGGCCGGGTCACACGCGTGGGAGAAACGCGGAGTTCTGTGAAAATCCATCCCAAACCAGCGATCTGTGCGCGCTGACACAGCTGGGGTTGTTCGTGGGGAGAAGAGAAGGCTCCAGGGACACCTTCGAGCCCTTTCCAATGCCTGAAGGGGCTCCAGGAGAGCTGCAGAGGGACTGGGGACAAGGATGGAGGGGCAGGACCCAGGGAATGGCTTCCCAGTGCCAGAGGGCAGGGCTGGGTGGGATCTTGGGCAGGAATTGTTCCCTGGGAGGGTGGGCAGGCCCTGGCACAGGGTGCCCAGAGCAGCTGGGGCTGCCCCTGGATCCCTGGCAGTGCCCAAGGCCAGGCTGGACATTGGGGCTGGAGCAGCCTGGGACAGTGGGAGGTGTCCCTGCCAGGGCAGGGGTGGCACTGGGTGGGCTTTGGGGTCCCTTCCAACCCAACCCATTCCACGATTCTGGGATTTGCAAAGTTCTGGGTAAAAACCTGGGAACTGGAGCTGAGCGTAGAAGGAGAAGCATTTGGTAAATACGATTCCTTAATGGAGACCTGGAGGAGATAAAAAAGAGCGAAATGCCAGAGGAAAGTGAACTTATGGTGAGGTTTATTTGAGGTAATAAAACTCGAACAGGATACGAAATGCCAGTAAAGTTTGCAGCAAGAAACCACTGATTTTCAAGCTGGAGAATCTTTCACAGTCTCAATCTGAGTTACATCAGCAAAAATTTTATGAGTTTTTCCATATGATTCAGAAACTATCACAAATTGGAGGAAAGCACATGGGAAGGATCAGAACAATATTTAAGAAGTCATTGCAGAATTCTAGAATTTTTTTTACAAGGAAAATATGTAAATAAATATAGAATTAACAGCCTTGAGATAGTGCCTGTGTGTTATATCTGATTCTCAAAGAAATACAAAATAAATGTAAAATATGGTCCAAAGTGCAGAAGGTTTCCCAATACAGTTGAAAATAGTTATACTGGAGCAACTGATGTTTGCTGTCAAGAAAATGAATGATTTCCCTAGTTCTAATGGAGCTTGAATTAATGGTCAATTAAAAGGTGGTGCCACTGCGTGTCCATACCAAGGCAGTGGCTTATGGGAGGTTGATCTCACCTCTAAATAAAAAATCAAAAGCTCTATACTGCATGGGATACCTTAGAAACAGTTCTTCTAAACTGGCTGGAATATTCTCTCTGTCCTGATACCCTTGTCAGAAAAGTAGCCAGTTCCTGAAACTTTATTAAAAGTGGAAACCTCCCCAAAATACATATTAATCTCTGCCTCCTCTCCCAAGGTGATCTCCTTATTGCCTGGAGCATGAAAATTGATTATCTTTAATATGATTTTAGTTTGCATTATAACAGGCTTGAATAGGGAATGTAAAATATCCAGACTTTCTTAAATCCTACCATCTTGGGCTTAGGCAGTTGATCCACAAGTTACATGTTTGCACTATAAAGGAAAGTTTCTCTGCTCTCTCCGACTTGGCTGCATTGGAACTTGATTAAGTGTCATGTATATATAATATTCCTGTTTATAAATGAGGTAAAAAAGGTGCTTCTGACCAGTGTTCCCTCTGCCCTCAGAATTATGAACATCTCATTCAAATCTCTAAGCCTTCTGCTGGCCAGAGTGGGATCTTTGTGACTTCAAGTATCATTTCAACCACTGAACTTTTGATTTCCAGTCCTTTAATAGGAAGGGACTGTGCCTTGTTAGATGTGTCTAATTTTCTCCCTAGGAGAATTCTGGCATTCAGTGATGGCACATCCAGTCTAGTTCACTACTACTAAAGCTTATGAAGGAATTTTCATAACACTGACTTTGTAAAGAGGTACAAAATTTCTAAAATACTCTTCAGTCGTGTTCAATATCTTTGTTTTTCATTCCAGGCATTTTCTCTCTGTTATTATTTTACTTAAGTCTGCTGTTTATAAGACATTGCATTTCCTTTAAGTTCTTCACTTCATTTGTTAAATGCTCATTTAGTGTGGTGTTTTCAGGGACAGGATGGTATTTTCCCAAGACTGGAACATCTGTCTGTAGTTGTCTTCCAGCACCAGCACGTGAATTTGCATCCAAGTAACCCAAGACTTAAACCAACACATGAGCTTTGTGGTCAAAGATTGTGATGGGGTGGGATGGAAAACTGGAAAAAAAGGGTTTTATTAAATGCCTTGAGATGTCAATTCACAAATATTTCAGCGTGGATTAAATTCCTTGTTAAGGACTAACCTCTGGAAGCGTCTCCTTTCTGCAACATCTGCTGTGGAGGAGAGACTTGGGCACTGGAGCTCGAAGGACCCCTCGCCAGGCAGAGACACAAACAGATGGAGCTCGGGGAAGATGCAGGACTGCAAATCGCTGTGCTTTGGACCTCACTTGTAGATCCTTAATTTCCCCCCAGAGAAAATTGTCAGATTGGAGCAGAGGCATAAAATATTTCTGCCTTTGTGTGTGTGTGCCTTACTGAGTCAGAGCCTGGCCTGGAGCACTTCCTCTGCTGCTCCTCAGCTGCAGAGAGCCCCAGCAATGTCACCTGGTGGGAGTTCACTTCAACCACTCCATAAGGATTGCCTTTCACATTTGGAATCACCAGGAAAAACTGAAAAAAAAAAAAAAAAAAAGCAGGCTGAATGAAACCAGAAACTGTGGTTTCGTTTGCCAAGCTGCTTGTGTTTTCTCAACAGCAGGGATGTGTCCTGCAGATTTAAATCTGGAAATATTCCTGTCTGCAGAGCTGGCTGTTTGATCTGGGCACGTTATGTGCTTTAATTGGCCCTGAAGGAGAGTGTGTGTATGTGAAAACACTCCGAGTCTGGTTTCTTAACAGGATTTTAATAATAGCAGTAATCTCTTACACGAAACTTTTGTTTGCAGCATACTGGGGGCTTGTCTTTGTGTTTTAATTGATGTGAAATGCTGGGAAGCACCTGGGTCATTGGGAATCACTGGGAGCTGCAGCTTGCTGAGTGTGTGAGGGCAAGGAGTTAAATTTTGATGGCTTGAGTTATGATCTGTAGGTAAGAAAAGAGGTCCAAGGGTTGTTCTGAAGATGTGTTGTTTTCTCAGCTCACCCTTCAGTCTGAGTCAGAGCAGTTGGGACATTTCAAACCCCTGTAATTCGTTAAATTCAAGGGATTTGAGATAAAAATCTGTACATTTTAAATTGCCATCATCTTTGAAATACTTTGTGACTCTCACTAATAAATCTTGTTCTCCCTCTTCCCCCAAAATATTCTCCAAGCTTGTTTGATACCACTTTTGCTGTGGAAGCCTGGAGTCATCTCTACTGCAAAAAACAAAGAGTAAAGTAGGAGTTGGGATATACTGAGCAGGAATATGAGTGGTTCCTGTGCTGGGAGAGGAAGGAAATTGGGTGGTTCGAGGTGTAGAATTACTGGTAAGTTAAGAAAATTTATTTTAGTAGGCAAAGCATTTTCAGTACTTACGAAGAAGCTTGGGATTGGGAGAAATATGATTTCCTGTAATCAAGGTGCTGGGAGTTGTTTGCCAGCCACTAATGCCTTTAGGGAAATCTCCTAGCAAAGCGTGTAAATGAAAGGGATATTAGCAGAGATTGGCTTCATTTTCTTTAGGGCAAAACTGTAAAAAGTTATGGTGTTTCATATGCCCTACTTGAGGTGCTTTAGCTATCTCCTGGCTGCTCTGTTCCTGAAGTTGGTGGAAAATGTTTTGACAATACTGGTGAAGCTAACCCGGTATAAATTTTATCTGTTGTGCCACAGAGAAATTTGTGTGGTGAAAAAGCTTATAAATGTTAAATAAGAGGAATTTTGGGTCAATAAGACCACTGATGAATCTCCTGTTAAATTAAAGGTGCCTGGAGTCCTATATTTAGTGGAGCTATTGCCGAATTCCAGCAAGGATCGAGCATTTCCAATAATTATTACAGTGAAATTTACAGCATATATTTTTTTCCTGTTGACATAATAAGCATATTTGCAAGAAAACACATCCTTCAGGGGACTGGGTTCCCATAGCCTGGGCAGAGGTGGGCCCAGCCTCATAATCACAGATCACAGAACCATTGAGGGGTTTGGGTGGGAAGGACCCCAAAGCCCACCCAGAGCCACCCCTGCCATGGCAGGGACCCCTCCCACTGCCCCAGGCTGCTCCCAGCCCCAATGTCCAGCCTGGCCTTGGGCACTGCCAGGGATCCAGGGGCAGCCACAGCTGCTCTGGGCACCCTGTGCCAGGGCCTGCCCACCCTCCCAGGGAACAATTCCTGCCCAAGATCCCATCCAGCCCTGCCCTCCTTCAGCTTAAAGCCATTCCCCCTTTCCTATCTCTACATGCACTTGTGAAAATACTCATAATAATTACTTTTATTTTGGGTGAGGATTCCTCTCTGGGTTCCTCGCTGTGCCATGGGCAGGTGAGGTGCCAACAGTGCCACTGCATTACAGAACTCATGGCATCGATTCCTGTTTACTGGGAGGGAGTGGAAATTAAATCAAGCTAATTCCTTTTGGTCCCTCTCACCAAGCCATGTGTGCCTGTGTGGGGTTGTGTGGAGTCACATATTGCATTCCCAGAATTGAATCCACTTGGAGTTGGTCCTAATGTGCCTCTTGCACCAGAAGAAATGGATATTACGCTTGCTGGGTTGAAACGTACGCTCAAATGCATTGGGAGTTTGATACTATTTTTCAAACTGCCAAATAGATAATGTCAGAACATTTCTGAAATGGGATCCTAACATCAAGATATACGGCCCCAATCAGCTCACATCAGGCAAAGTACAGCGTAAAGCCGGCGATGGAGGAAACTACTGCAGAATTTCCATTTTCATTCCCTATGTCAACAGCTTTGTAACTTACCTAGTAGATTGTTTTATGTTTTCCAGACATATTCTCAGTAGACCACAAACACTACATTCAGCTCAGCCTTCAGAACCCAAAGAATTAGATATGCTGTAGTTTATGAAATGGATGTTTATGAAAGTATCCTTTGTTTGAATTGCTCAAAAACCCAACATGAATTCAAACTTTGACAGCGTAAGCAGAAAATAAGAGGACCATAGTGATCTCCCAAATGTAGCCTTAACTATTGAGGTTCTCATATTGAAAATGCAATTTTCTGTCTCGATGTTTATGAATGTCTTCAAATTCCCTTTCATAATAGCCCCTTTTTGACAGGCCTTTTTCAACTCTGAAATATGAGAAGAAAGGTTGCTGCAGAGTGTAGAATATGCCATTACAGGAGGTGCACCTCTGTCCCTCAAGCCAGCAGCACTCCTTCGGAAGGCAGGGATGATAAATGCACATGGAGGAGCTCGCAGAGCCCATTGCAGAGGAGCAGGATTCTTCTACTGAATCCCAGTCAGATCAGGTGCTAAAATACACTGTGGCACTTTGGGGAGCCTGTCTGTGTAAAATGTATGAATTCTGTGTGATTTTATGAACTGGGTGTAACTCCAGCCTCACGGAGTCTTCTGAGTGCTGGCAAACTCATCCCACAGTCACTGAGGAACGCTCAGGGCTGTTACCATGGAATTGCTCTCCACAGGTAGGAGGGTGAGTTTTGTTTGGGAGAGGGTCCACACTGAAGGAATCCAGTTCCCTCTGGATCACCTGAGTGCAATTTTCACATTGTCCTGGTGCTTCTGTGAGAGTCTGGAGGCAGCTGAGGGAAGAGTCCCTCAGGACCTTCCATCCTGATCTGGGGCCTCTCCTCTGCTCTAGTGGGACCCCACCTGCAGGGCTGTGTCCACCTTTGGGGTCTCCAGCAGAAAACAGACCCACTGGAATGAGTCCAGAGGAGGCCACGGAGCTGCCCCAGGGCTGGAGCCCCTCTGGAGCCAGGCTGGGAGAGCTGGGGGTGCTCACCTGGAGAGGAGAAGGCTCCAGGGAGAGCTCAGAGCCCCTGCCAGGGCCTGAAGGGGCTCCAGGAGAGCTGGAGAGGGACTGGGGACAAGGCATGGAGGGACAGGACAAGGAGAATGACCTTAAGCTGAAGAATAATAGCTTTAAATTAGATAATGTGGAGAAATTCTGTCACTTCTTGTCTTAATAACATTTTTACATAAATACAGTGTGAACTATGAGGGGAGTAGAAATGCAGTAACCTCAAATGAAAACAAAATTAGAATGCTTGTTTTTTTTTTTTTTTTTAATCTCTGACATGAATCATCTCATAATAGTGGTGGGACATACCCAGGGTTTCTGTCCCTCACACTGATCTTGGTGGGGTCTGTGTTCAGCTCCCCATTCAAACAGCAGCCTGAGTATATAATATATAAATAGATAGGGTGTTTTATGAATATGAAAATGGTTGAAATTCCCTTTGGCCTGTGTCCATGCCCTCTCTCAGAGGGTGCTGACATCGAGGCTGGGGGCAGAGGAACACTCTGGTTAACTGGAGCCCCGTGCTGGGACATCCCCTGGCTGGGCTGTGCTGGAGCTGGCTGTTCCCACCCCTCCTGGGAGCTGACATCCCTCCAAAATGCTCCTGAGGCCATAGTCCAGCAAATCCAGGTGGCAAGTGCACAGCTGGGCTGGGATGCTCCCCTGTGTCCATCGATGGAGGCAAATCTATTCCATGCTCAGCTTTCAAAGGTGGTTTAATAATAAACATTAAAATGCCAACTGACCTGCAACGGGAGAAAAAACCTTGTTTGTGACATTAAGCACCTTCACATGAAATAATTGCAGTGAACCTGGAGCAGATTTTAAGCATAAGGAGGTCCCTGGGTGTGAAGGTGAAGATGCTCACCTTGGAAAGGTCAGGCAGATGCTGAAACCTCTGCTCCCACTTGTGACAAAACCAAGGTGTGGGGAAAGGCAGCTCCAGAGCCAGCCTGAGGAGTAAGAGGGAAGCTGTGCCAGTCAAAAGAGGGGAAGCATTTCTATTTCTGCTGGTGCTGAAAGGCCCCAGCAGTCAGGAGGAGCAGGTGAACAGATGCTTTGCTCCTGAATTTGCACATCTTGTTTAAAACTTCCCAAATTTCTCCACTCTCCAAATTTCTGTCATCCCGTGCCTGGTTTCGCTTTTTCTGGCCTTTATGGAAGCACAAGAGGAAAGCCAGCAGAGTTGAACCCAGTTTAATGGTTGAATAGTTTAATCCTGCTCTGGAACATGGAACAGAGATCGTTTTCATTTGTTTATTGTTTCAGCACTGGGCAAATACAAATGTTTCTCTTGCGTCCGTGGATATTTTTAATGCTGCTTTTTAGATGTTGTTTTATTTTGCTTGAAACTCCAAATGCATTCTTCCCAGAATTTCTGAGCTCATTCTTTTAATTTTTTTTTAAGGGTATCCTGTCAGTTTTTAAATACAGGCTTTTCATGTTGCTAATGAATTGCTTTGATCTGCAGATGAGAACTGAAGAGACACAGTTTCCTCAGCGCTGAACTTTGCCAAGAGTCTCGAGTGCTCCTGTGATGGATTCAAAAATTGGGAAAAGAAAATTCCTGACTGGACTTTCCACAGCAAAATCTTTTCCCATTGTCTGAAAACAAAATTCCCAGAACAGTTTGTCTGTGGTTTGGTGGGATGCAAGTGAATGAAGGAAGAAGGAACACAGTCTGATGAACGTGTTCTTTGTTTTATTTATAGAGTAATAGCTGGGAAATAAAGTTCTATTCCTCTGTCTCCATGCCACGTCTTCCTGTATTGTTAGGGGAGCTGGCAGGGGAGGATCTGGCAGCACAGAGGGATGGCTGGGGGAACAAACTGCCCCCGAAGTGGTCTTTAGAAATTAATCCCAAAAAGGACAATATCCAGTGATGCTGCAGGACTGGAAAGCAGTCCTGGCTGGATTGGAGGAGGTCTCCAGGCCCTCACCAGCTCCTGGGCCAGACCTGACTGCTCAGGGCTTTCCCTTGGTGGCTGTGGAAGTCCCCAGGGATGAGGAGGGCTCAGCCTTCCCAGGGAGCCCATCCTGTGGCTCCTCTGCCCTCCCAGGAAAAACATTTTTCCTGAAAATCCAGAGCTTTTGGTGCCTCTCGGTGCCCCAGTTCATGAAACACACACATCCCTGGGGGGGAAATGGGCTATTTTGGGCAATTCATGCCAAATTACACAGCGGGTGGTTGGAAGAGGCAGCCCAAGATTATTCTCCAAAACACCGCAGTTCCTTCAGATTCGGATGAGTGACTCTTTTTAGCTTAACTGCTACTTGAATTCTACAGCATATTCCAGGGAATAAGTAAATAAAACACCATTCATGCCATGGGATCAGCATACTAATTTATGGCCAGATCTGAAGCCTTTTCCCAAGGCAAAATACAATTAAAGCCAGGCAGAACTTGACCCGAGTGAGCACTTCAGCATTTGATCTGTGAATTTGACTTTCCTGCATTTTTATTATTTTTATACAGTAGTAAAAGTCTTTCTCCTGCTGGATATTTTACATTGTGCTGGATATTGAATTCCTTGCAGCAAAGACCTCACTTCTTGAAACCTAATCCTATATAGCGTGCTGTCTAAAGAACTTAATTCTTATTGGGATAACAAGTTTAAAAATATATATTTTTAAAGCATATCCATGACATTTTTGTTAACCTGGTTCTAACAGTGGTCCAGCAGGAACAGCAGAGGATGAAAAGCAAGGAACAGGCTGAGATCTAATCTGACCCAACTCATTGATTCCCTCTGTGACCTTGGGTAAGCCTTTTGACCTGCCTGGGCCTCAGTCAACTCAGCTGGAAAATTGGGTAAAGAGTGGAGCCTGTTAGAAAACCATCTTCAATTTGAACAAAGATTTCCCAGAGACCCCAAAAAAGGGAGTGGAGTCATTCTGTACAGACATAATTGATTGTCCACTGCACAAGAATAACATCCTGAGCCGTGGGATACCGTGGATGACATCTCATTCGTCCTGCCGTGGCTGGGTGGTCTCTGGGTCCACTTTTCCTGTCTCCAGAGCTGTATTTTCCCTTTCCCAGCATTGGTCTGGCCCTGCCTGCCCTCAGTGGGAAAGTGGCTAAAAGACTGCATGAGCCTAAGGAGGTGCTGGGGAGGAATTGTTGTTCCTCTTTGGGTTGGAGTTAGTGAGGTAAATTATTGTCCCCTCGATTTGGCATGACCTGGAGTGGCATCCCCTGCCACTGTGTCACTGGCACCTAAAAATGAAATCAGGGATTTACTCAGAATTCATAGATTTGTGGAATTGTTTGGGCTGGAAGGGACCCCAAAGCCCACCCATTCCACCCCTGCCCTGGCAGGGACCCCTCCCACTGCCCCAGGCTGCTCCAGCCCCAATGTCCAGCCTGGCCTTGGGCACTGCCAGGGATCCAGGGGCAGCCACAGCTGCTCTGGGCACCCTGTGCCAGGGCCTGCCCACCCTCTGAGGTTCTCCTGAGGCTTCCCAGAGCTCCCTGGCTCTCCCAAGCCAGGTTTCCTGCCGTTACCAAGAGGAAGGTCCATCTGCAATCCCACCACGAAGCCTCGTGTGTAGACTGGAGCAGGATCCATCTCCAGCTGGGATCCCTTGGCTTTGTCCCCGTTCCCCCATCCCGAGTGGAGCTGCTGATCCCAGCCCAGTGCCAGAGCCCCCCCAGGAGGGCTGGGAGCCGGGGCAGGCGAGCCAAGGGCCCTGCCATGCGTGTGGCTCCCGGAGCTGGCGGCGGCTCCCGGCCGCGTGCGGCTGCCCCGGCCCTGGCACTGTTTGTCCTGGGCACGGGCCAGCTCCTCCGGCCGGTGCCAGCGTGTTCCAGCTACCCCGGCCTCACTAATCTATTCTCCATGACCCACGCTGGAAAAATGACCGTTTCCTTCCCCCAGTTCCCACATCTGCGATTTGTTTTGCTCTCTTTGCCTTTCCCGGGATTTGGGAAGGAGTTCAGGAATGCAGAGCGCTGTTCAAACCCAGGCTGACCCCAGAGGCTGAGTGGCATTTCCCTGGCAAGGCCTGGAGGTAAATAGTGAAGGGGAAACGGGCATGTTTCTTCACTTCCACGGTATTTCTAGTTGTTTTTCAGTAAAAAATAATGATTTTCCTCTAAAATGTTGCCCACAGTAGGAGGGACCTGGTATTTCCAATGGAAACCGGTAAATCCTGCTCTGCCTGTTAATTGGCTGTCGTTATCCTTCCGTGAAATAGTTTAAACTTTAACATCAATATTAGGTGCAAACACCTAAAAAAAAGTCACTCCTACCAGTCCAAATGAAATTACTATGTGAGAATGACATTTATGTTGGAATAAAATCATCACTGTGCCTCATATAACATAATATATCTGTATATTTTGCATCACAAACCAAAAAAATCCCAGGCTCTGCTCTCTTTAAAAGTGCAGGCACAGAGAAATAAAATTTTTGCTTGAAAATATTCAATACTTTCAATGGAATATTCTGAAAAAGTGTGTTTTATTTTGAAGGCATATTTAGCAAGGAAATTTGAAAAGCAGTGAGCACAAACACAATGTAGAAGCAAAATGCAGTGAGAATTTGCAGAAAACCACAAAATATGACAGTTTGAGAGGGGCTGGAGGATGTGCAATGACCACGAATTCAACCTTTTTTTTTGCCCTTCTTTTTTTTTCCAAAGGGAAAAGGACTCGATTGACCTCCCTAAATGCATTTCCCTGTGATCCCTTTTAATTGGAAATAAGTGATGGCAAAAATTTTTTAGGCCTATGTAGATATATCTGCACCCCTGAAATAAAGAACAATAAAAACAATCCCATCTTGGGAGAGGTAAACTTGTGAAAAAAGATTAAAGGGAGATTTAACCAACAGAATTACTGTCCACAAAGATGCTTCCCTGCCTTTTTTGCAGCAATTCCATGGAAATTTGGTGTTAAAATAGAAACTAGAGCTAAAACTGGGATCTAGGTCTACTGCTCTGTATTCCTCTGGGCTTACAAGGCTAAGCAGAAGTAGAGGAATTACCCACAAATATTTGGTGGGTTTTATATCAAGGGCCTAAAATAGCTGGGTACTTATGGAATTAAAGGAAGGGAATTTTGAAAGAGCTGATTAAAGTGGCTGCTATGCTGCTTTTTGGATTAATGGCCAAGACTGAGGAGCTGGGTTTTTGTGCCTTTGGAGACACGTGATCCTGCCAGGTGATGTGGGAAGAAGTGCTGAGGTTTGTGTGCTCTGCCCTGGCCGGTGCCCAGTGGCACCTCCTGCCCTGTCCCCTCCTCTGAGGTGCCACATGTGTCACCAGAAGCCCTCAGACACTTCTGAAAGCTTTTGGTCATTCATATTTAATCTGCTGCCGTCACTCCCATGTTCCTTTTTCTGCTTTTGCTCCTGGCCAGATTTCCTCCCCCCATCGCACACCTTTGTTTGGGATCACTTCCCCCCAGATAGGCTGCATTTTTTCAAGTTCAGTGTCATTTGTCACCATTCAGTGAGTGAGAACACTTTGATGGCTGGGACCATCCACTCAGGCTGTTGTGGGGGCACAGTTGGAGAGGAAAAGTGCCATGAGCTCACCCAGCCCTGGGATGGCCCTGGCTCTGCTCCGGTGCCGGAGCCGTGGGGGGATCTTTGGGCAGCTCTTTGAATCCCAGCTCCCTGTTTGCTCCACGCACAGATAAAGGTCTCTTTCATGTGCAGGAGCCATCAGGAAAGGAAAATCCAACACTCTGGTGGAGTGGCTCCACCATTGTGCCTGGGAGACCCTGCACAGCATCACTGATAGTGCCTGTCTGTGCTTCAAAGAGCTGTGACGGTGACAGCAGCGACTCAGGGCTTGTGGCCTTGTCTGGAGCCCTCTGTCCATCGGCAGCCAAGCACCACATGGGCACAAAGTGTTTGAAATACAGGAATTTTTGGCACAATGCTTAAATATGGAGCTGTTTTGTGTGGAGTGAAAGGCAGAAATATAACTAGAAAGTGATCAAAAGTCTGTATTTTTTGTAGAAAACGAATACAAATAGTGAAGCCAGGGGGATAAATCGTTTCTCACTGAAGTCAGTGCAAAGGTGCCTTTGATTTTTACAGAAACATAAAATGATTAGAGTTGGAAAGGACCTTAAAGCCCACCCAGTGCCAGCCCTGCCATGGCAGGGACACCTCCCACTGTGCCAGGCTGCTCCCAGCCCCAATGTCCAGCCTGGCCTTGGGCACTGCCAGGGATCCAGGGGCAGCCACAGCTGCTCTGGGCACCCTGTGCCAGGGCCTGCCCACCCTCCCAGGGAACAATTCCTGCCCAAGATCCCATCCAGCCCTGCCCTCTGGCACTGGGAAGCCATTCCCTGGCTCCTGTCCCTCCAGGCCTTGTCCCCAGTCCCTCTCCAGCTCTCCTGGAGCCCCTTCAGGCTCTTGAGCCTTCCCTTCTCCAGGTGAACACCCCCAGCTGTCCCAGCCTGGCTCCACAGGACAAGTGAACAGAAAATCTGGGGTTTTTTGTTTGTAATCAATGTAGTTTGTGGTGACAAAGTTGCTACATAGAGGGAAGTTTTACATCTCCATTTTCTCTAACTTCTTGCTGTCCCTGTGTTTAACTGTGAGGACTTGTTGGTCTGTAGTAGGTTTTTTCCCACGCTGGGACACTTTTCTGGGCATGTCAAAGCACCATAACTGCAGTAGGGTCCTGCTGATGCTCAACAAGATTAAAACCAGTGATTTCTGCAAATGCTTTTGTTCTTTTTGTTTGTGACATAGGTGGGTTTTTGTTCCTTTAAAATATGTCAGGAGATTCATCACAATGAGTGTCCCTTTATCAGTGGGAGCAGAGGATAGAGAGAGCAGGTAGATCTGTTAGTGTAACTAGAACCAAAAAAAAAGGCAAAAAATGGAGAAAAAATACATTTAAATACTTCAGTCTCACCAGACTGATTGTCTTCCATCTTATGAACTAATTGAGGAGAGAATGGAAGCATAAAAGCACTTCTTGTTGGAGTTAGAGAAGTAATTAATTGATCAGATGTTGTTCCTTCAGCAATTACCTGATATTCCCCTGTTAATCAGTTGAAAATTTCGGTGTCAGTATCAACATCCAGCATCTCCCTGTTTTCCACAGTGGGTGAACAAGGTTGTTTTTTATTTTCCAGGGGACCTGTGACTGGTTTGGACCGAGGCTTTCCAGGAGTGTTTGTCATGTCATGGATGCCGAAGAACTCTGCAGGCTGGAGACTTTTCCATAATTAAACTCGGTGCAAAATAAAGGGAGATCTTCATCACACTCTTTGTATTCCTATAAAATCTGTTGCCATGGGAGCTGGCATTGAATAGCAAGGTAGTGGAAATCCAGAGTGTTACATTACGTTTGCCCTGTAGCCACAGGAGGGTCCCTAAAATAAAGTCGCCTTTTATCTTTGCTTTCTGAATAAACAGAAAACTAGATTTTTAGTGCAAAATCCTGATTTCAAGGTTATTGATGCCAGACTAAATTAATACAGTCTGTGCCATAGCATACAAAATCCCCAGCAAAGCCAGGGATACTCCTGTCTTTTGAAAGCTTGACATTTGTTTTTCATAATGAACTTAAAGGTCACCAGCTACAGATGAATCAGGATACCTGCTCGAGTTTACATTTACATGCATTTTATTTTATTCCCAGGAGCACTTTTTATGAGATCCATCACTGGAATAAAACTGTAGCGCTCTCTTATTATCCAGGTTTGATGGTCTAGAAGAGTCATCAACCTGCTGCCTTTCGGAGCAGCGCCTCAGCTCTGCTGGGATGGGCACAGGGATGGCTGCCTTCTTTCCTGAGCATCACCACTGCTAAATATGACATTAAAAAGCATCTCTCTGCTCCTGGTCCATAATTCCTCACGTCCTGACGCCCTGCTCAATCCCTGGAATGATGGCAACCCCGTGTGAGGGGGTGAGAAATGCTTTGTGTGTATTGATGCTTCTTTAATTCCCGTTTTATTTCTACAGGGGAAGCTGTAATTAATCAAACCCCAACTTCCAGAGATTCGAAATGCCTCATCCAACCCTAGAATGGATGTGTCCCATCTCTTCTGCATATGAATTTTTGTTTTTGCTCAGCCTAGCAAGTGACCTGTATTGCTGCATGGATTTTTTGAAACCAAATAACACTTTATACTTTTACCAAAATACCTGTGGAGCTGACAGAGCATGATGCATTCATTTTCCTTGATTTTGTAGTGAGGGAAAAGGCTAGCATGAATAATTCAAAAATAATGCTGAGACTGTTAAGATTTAGTACTGGAGAGGTCATCACAGTTGGGAGAATGAGCTAGGAGACTATTACTATTCCACGATCTTTGAATCTCAAGGTGACATCATTATTATTTCTCTATATCTATAATGTGGTGCTGCAACCAACTCATTGCAGTGTTTCTCATGTAGGGGAGAAAGATCAATTACATACAGACCTCAAAATGTGAACTATAAGCATAGTGTCCAATAAAACTGTCATTAACAGTCACCACAATTTTAACTGTGTGCTTCCAGGTCAAGCTGCTTTAAAAATGATAACTGACATTGAAAGGTTGAATAAAGAGCGCCCGTTCTGAAGGGAACGGGGCTGCACCCAAATAAGTTGTCATTAACAAATTGGCTAATTCCATTCTTCAGTTTACTCAGCATTTCTCTCTTTGTTTCTGGCTGTACATCCATAGAGAATGCTGGGAAAAAATAAAGTCCTGAGTTTTCCACACGATCAGCATCAACAATGGTACTGGGGATGCAGAGAAAGCATCCCTGTGCAGTTTAATTTTATTTATTCCTGTCTTGGATGAGAAACTGAAAGATGTCACCCAAATGGAAGCTGTATTGTGGTGGTGCTTTAACTGTTACCTCACCTCTCGTGTGTCTGTGGAAGCCTCAGTTATCCAAAATAAACACTCCCTGACGAGTATTGGGAGTAATGCATGCCAGGAAACAGCCGCCAGGACTTCAGAGGCGCCTTCCATTGGGTGAGCACTGCCTGTGTGTTTAATTAAACATTCCTTTCCCTTGGAGAATATCCCTCAAGATTGCAACTCTTCCAATAAACACTTCTCCGACATGTTTTGTTTTCTTTTTTGTAATTTTCAGATGAGTCTGCGAGATAAATAAGGCAGCTTTCATAATGAAATTACAGAGGAAAAGGGTTGGTGAGCCACCTGTTCCGAACACGAGGACATTTGATGTAAGTAGAGCTCAAATGTGTGTAAAAAATATGCTGCAACTCTTTGAGGCTGTGATTCCTCCTCTGGTTTTGAAGAGGCAAGCTGCTTTCCTCCTCTCTTAGTCCTTTCCAGTTTTCCTTGTGGGACTCTGGTTGCAGCACTGGGAGAACTCCTCTCTCCTGCATAGCTGGGCATGGAGGTGGTGCAGGATGAGGAGCATCCCAGGGCTGTGCCTGCCTGGCCAGGGGCTCCAGCAGGTCCTGCCCTTCCCACTTCTTGCTTCCTGTTTCTTTCCCCCTTGGCTCCTTCAGAGCCGTGATCCACAGCCAGGAGCACTCACAGCACCTCACTAAAGCCAGGGAGACCCAGCAGCTGCTCCAGGGGGTCTTCCCAGGACCCTGCTGGCTCTTGGACAGCCAACAGCTCCTCCATGTTTAGGGTCTAAATGGGCTTGGAGGTGCCTTTATTTCCCTAAGTTCTGATCCACATCACTCCAATGAATTAGGTGTTTTTACCACACAGCCACACCACTGGTTTGGGTTTGAAGGGATCTTAAATCCCATCCAGTCCCACCCCCTGCCACAGGCAGGGACACCTTCCACTATCCCAGCTTGCTCCAAGCCATGGCCAGCCTGGCCAGGAACACTTTACAGGGCTGTAAAAAGTATAAATATGACTAAGAAATCTATACAAGGAGCAAAGAGATGAAAATGGGTAAAAATTGAAGAGCCTTTGTTATTTTGCTTGCCAGGCTTTCTGGTGTGCACAGCTGGAGGGAGAGGGCACTGTGGCAGCACCATGGGCTCCAGAACCAAAAGATTAAGAGGAGATTGGCCAGAGAAATCAAAATGATAAAGGCTGGGAGAGATGTGAACCTGTGGCAGGAAAAGATAAAACAACTGTGAAACAATGTCTCTCTGATGACTACAGGAAAATTAAAGAGAGAGCAATGCAGCAGCTTCCTGGGTATCGCTTTTTTCCTGCTCAATCAAACATTTATTTTAATTTTTAGCTTTTGGAGGAAAGCCACATGACTTCAGCTGGGTTCACGCTCGCTGTGCCCCCTGAGCTGCTGGGATGTTTGTGTCAGGTTGTTGCACACCATGGTGCTCATCCTCTGCCGTGGTCAATCCTGCAGTGTCTGACCCCTGGGCCTCACACACTGCCCTGGTGTTCGTTTGGGAGGGCCAGGAGATTTGGGCATCATCACCATGGGGATGGGCTTGTTGGACAGCTGAGAACTGGAGATCACAGAGTCACAGAATGGTTTGGGTGGGAAGGGACCCCAAAGCCCACCCAGTGCCACCCCTGCCATGGCAGGGACACCTCCCACTGTGCCAGGCTGCTCCCAGCCCCAATGTCCAGCCTGGCCTTGGGCACTGCCAGGGATCCAGGGGCAGCCACAGCTGCTCTGGGCACCCTGTGCCAGGGCCTGCCCACCCTCNAGATCTTTGGGATGAATTCATCCCATCCCTGCCCTCCATCCTGGTGGGAGCTGCAGATCCTTGGGATGAATTCATTCCATCCCTGCCTCCATCCTGGTGGGAACTGCAGATCTCTGGGATGAATTCAGCCCATCCCTGCCTCCATCCTGGTGGGAATGCAGATCTTTGGGATGAATTCATCCCATCCCTGCCTCCATCCTGGTGGGAGCTGCAGATCTTTGGGATGAATTCATCCCATCCCTGCCTCCATCCTGGTGGAGATCTTTGGGATGAATTCAGCCCATCCCTGCCTCCATCCTGGTGGGAGCTGCAGATCTCTGGGATGAATTCAGCCCCATCCCTGCCTCCATCCTGGTGGGAATGCAGATCTTTGGGATGAATTCATCCCATCCCTGCCCTCCATCCTGGTGGGAACTGCAGAACTCTGGGATGAATTCATCCCATCCCTGCCTCCAGCCCAGCTCCTCTGGGGTGCCCAGGGGAGCTCCAGACCCAAACCATGACCCACAACCCTCCAGTCAGTGGCTTTTCCTTAAGAGATGCTGGTTTATACTGGGAGGGAAGACTGTGGAAAAGCCTTGCCTTGTGTGGCAGCCTTGGGATGGATCCCAATACAGTGAAAAATTTCGTCATATAAAGAAAAAATATTCAAGTTCATTACAAGTCCATAAATCTTCCAATAATAGTTAAAATTTTAGGATAAAACACATAAAAATTACTTTGAAAAACTCAGACCTAATCCTCAACTTGCACAAGGAAAAAAGTGTGAAGCATTCTACTTTTTATTTTTTTTTCACTCCATTGCGCATACTCAGGAGAGCCCTTTATTTCCAATTTAAAATAGTCCATGAAAATCTGTATTGACGTAATAGCTTATTAGGCTACAAGCAAAATATTCCCAGAACTAATTTTTAATTAATATAGTTCACTGAAAACTTATAAAAGATTCATACATAATATGATAAAAGAAATAAACATCCTCAATACCATGTTAAGTTCCCTTTCTTTGTCAAACATTGGGTTTTTTCCTCTGCTACCAGCACAATAAAACCTGCTCTTACAAAATTGACTTGTCTTTGGCAGCTCTGTCAGACGTGATATTTTCTGATCCATAAAATGGTGCTTATTAATCAGAGTCAGATTCTGACACCTTTTCTCACTTTGGGCACTGCCTTTCATAAACAGCTTTGTATTTTTAATCCAGACTTTCCCTGGAGTTGCTGTCCCTCCAAAATGCTGCCCCAGAGCTCTGGAGGCCACTGGAAATCCCCTCCCTGACCTCCAGGAGTTTTGTGCCACTCATAAAAACAGGCTGGGAGAGCTGGGGGTGCCCACCTGGGGAGGAGAAGGCTCCAGGGAGGGCTCAGAGCCCCTGCCAGGGACTGAAGGGGCTCCAGGAGAGCTGGAGAGGGACTGGGGACAAGGGCTGGAGGGACAGGACACAGGGAATGGCTTCCCACTGCCAGAGGGCAGGTCTGGATGGGATCTTGGGCAGGAATTGTTCCCTGGGAGGGTGGGCAGGCCCTGGCACAGGGTGCCCAGAGCAGCTGTGGCTGCCCCTGGATCCCTGGCAGTGCCCAAGGCCAGGCTGGACATTGGGGCTGGGAGCAGCCTGGGGCAGTGGGAGGTGTCCCTGCCATGGCAGGGCTGGCTCTGGGTGGGTTTGAGGTCCCTCCAACCCAACCCATTTCGTTATTCTATGATTTATAAGTGATGGGATTTTCCTGGAGCTGATCCCAGCTCTCTGCAGTCCCACAGAGTGAGACACCAACCCCAGGCTCCCCTCAGAGAGGTCCCTCTGCAGTCAGTGGGAAGTTGCTCTCTCCAGGGATGGTTTTCTGGCCACGTCCCTGGCAAAGGAAGGTGCATGCCAGGATTGCTGGGTGGGAAATGCCTTAACCCTGGCACCTCCTGTGAAGAGTTGGTCCCACCTGCTGGGGCTGACCCTGCCCAGTTTTTGCCATCAGAAGGCACAGAGAGAGCTCCTCTGAGAATGATGAAGGTCTGCCTTGAGCCTGGCCAGCAAGGATGAGCTTCTGTGACCTGTTTGGCACAGGAGGCTTGATTTTTGCCCTAAAAAAGCAGCTGTTCGATGGATAATATCTAATATTGAACACTGTGCTGCTCTGAGGAGCCCTTTTCTCCTCTCACTCTCCTCCAAAGTCCTCCACCATCATCAGTCCCATGTTTCATTTCGAGCCATCTTTATTTCCACCTGTGCACCATTCCCATTTACATCAGAGGTTTCCACTGTGGAACTGGATACAAAATTTAACCTGGACATCTCCATAAAAACTGGGGGCTCCTGGGGAGGGAGGGATGGGGCTCTCTGGGTGGGACTGACCCCAGCTGGGGCGTTCAGGAGTAGGGTGAGGCTTTACTGCTTCGTCCTGCCTTGTGTTGGCAGGGGCACTGTGCTGGAAGGCTGACAGCCTGGATCCACACTTCCTGCCCCATCACTCCCAGTCACTGCTGCTCCCCCTGCCAGGGCTCCACACCAAGGCTGTGTCACCCTTCTCTTCAGGTGGTGACAGCTGAAGCTGTTGATTTTTATGTGGCTCTAATCAAACCTCACTGCTTTTGTGTAAAGGAAAGACACATTCCCACCCAAAGTGTTCTAAACTTCAGCATCCTGGGACACTCCCAGGGGGCAGAAGGGGATTTGGGGTTGGAGCTCCCTGTGCTGCTGCTCCTGGCTGAGGGCAGAAGCTCCTGCTGGTGGACAGGGGAAGGAAGAAAGGCAGGGATTTATGTTTTTATAATTTTTAGCAGAAACATTAAGAAGTGAAGAGTGAATGACAGCAGCCCCCAAGGGTGGGCTAAGGGCTGTCTTACCTCTAGCTGCTGAGCCATCTCCAGGTGCCAGAGAACCTTCCATCCATGCCTCAAGAATTGCCCAAATCACTAAATTCTGTGTCTGAAAGACTTCAGGTATCTCACTGGAGATCTGATCCATTAAAATCTCCTTGGGGGGCTCTTGCAAATGCTGTCTCGTGTCCCATTTGTCATCTCAACTGCAGGTCCACTGGAAGAGTGAGGTGAAAATCTTGGCCATCTCCTGGAAAATCTTTTCTAATTAATCCAATTGAGTACCTTAGTCTGAGTCAGGATAACACTATGTATTTAATAGGATTTAGCCCTGTGAATTCTTGATATCCGTAGCTCCTATGTGGCTTTAATACACTCAGCATTTTTCAGGCTTAGGTGTTAAGGGCTTGATCCCAAAACGTTTAAAATCAATAGGTGTTTTCCTTTGACTTCACTGAGCTTTGCTTCAGCCTCTAAATATCAGTCAATACTTTCTGATCTGAGCACAGAAAAATACTTTTCAATCGTGTTTCCAAAACTCTTATTACTTACTTTGCACCACATGGCTTCTTGAATCCTGTGTGGATTTGAATAGGGAAATATTAACCAAAACAATAATGATATTATTAGCTGAAGTTTTAGCTTTTAAACTCAATAAAAAGTACCACAGGGTATTCTTTAATGTTATAGAAGAGAAATGATTAATTTAAGGTTGAGGTGCAAGACAAGGTCAGGAAAGAATTGTTGCTGTATGCGGGGAGCATTTCGAGATGAATTTGTAGTTTGAAGTATCATTTTATGATGCATTTTCTGTTTTGTTATCAGGGGAAGTATGATGGGTGACATACGAGTGATCACAGTGTTTTGGTGCAATGTTCTGTGATGGGCTTTTCATAAAAATTAGCTGACAATGTCATGAGTATACAAGTAAATTTATAGCTTTCATACTGGACTGCCATTCCCAGAGCTATTTCCAATCACTTGGGCTTTTTATTAAGTTTATTGTTCTTTTATTGTTCAGTGGAGTGTAAGCAGTGAGATTACAAATAAATGTAAGTTGCAGTGGGTATGAAGTCAGCCTTGCAGAATTAGGGAAGATGTGAGCAGAGAGAGCAGAAATTAATTTGAGTCCTAGGGAAAGGGGAGTCCTGCCCTCCCCTGGCATCGTGTGCCACTTGTGGAGTCCGAGCCTGCTGTGCCCTCCTGCCACAGGCACCACCAAACAGCCCCAAAACAAACTCTCGCTTGTGTTTCCAACATCCTGACCACTTTTCCCCACTTTTTTGTTTATTTTTGTTGCCCAGCTCACTCTCCACTCTCTTTCTTCTCTTACTCCAGCACTTTCTTGCAGCAGAACAGCCCCAGCAAGTGAGGGGTGATGAAGTTTCTCATTTTTGCATCATTCTCAAAACATCTCCAGCATGAAACCTTCAGCATTTATTTCCCTCTCCTTTTTCTCCCCTCAAACAGCGAATACTTTATCATTTTGGTTCATATCCTGACCAGCAGAGCAGAAAATCAGACTCATAGCTTTTAATGACACATTTTCAACTGCAAGTTAGTAAAAAAAAAATCATTTTTATGTGGTTCTCCAATACTTATACAGACTTGGAGAAACATAATTAAAATTTGTGTTCCTTCTTTGTTATTACTGCTGTGGACTCCACTTAAACTGGATGCTGTTTGTCTGGGCAATCAGACAATAGCTGGAATCCAAAAGCAAATCGATTTGCTGTGTGGCTTGTGCTATTACTTAAGTTATAAATAAAATGATTTTTCCCAGATGGCTCCCTGATGGCCCTGCACTCTTCCCAGTACCAGCTACAGCTTTTCATCCCTGCTGCATCTCCCTGGTGCATTCCCAGGCTGCTGCCACCTCCCTCCTGTCCTCCCCAAATGGCCAAAATCTGGCTGCAGTGGAGCTGAGCAAGACTGGAGGATTTATTGGAATGCCAAGGTGGCCCCAGGATTCCTCCCAAGGCCAGGCCTTGCCAGAGAAGCTGCAAAAGCCTGGCTTAGCTTTGGAGGACTGGTATCAAACCCTTCAGAAAGGGCGTTTGAGTTGAGGTTGGAAGGGGTTCCAAGGGTTGGGGCCCCACCCTGAGGGCTGTGCCAGGCTTTCCCCTTTCTCTGTGCCAGCTGAAGGTCCCTGTGCCAGGAGATGCCCAGCCCTCATCCCTTCCTTATCCCTCCCTCTGATGAATAAAGTCCTTGAAGCCACTGGTGAAGAATGAAGTGACGTTTCAGGTGGCCAAGTTGGCCTCCCAGCTTATTTTTCTAGAGAAAACATTTTGAAACAGAAAGCCTAACTTTTCTCAAGGTTGTGTATTTACTTCATGGGCAAGTTCTCCTTCCAAAAATGTGGGCAGAGCACTGGAAACTAAAAATATGTATCTGAGAGCATGTAACACACACTGACCCAAGCTTTGCTGTCGTTTTGCCTTTTCAAGATGACTAAAATTGTTAATCTTACATGCTATATTTTTGTAATTTTTTTCTTTTTAGAAAACAGGGAAGATGTTCCTGATAATCAGGCAACGCTCGTAACAGGAGGAAAACGATTATGAGGAAAACAAGTATATTGGAAAAATGGAGGGACTAAAAATAAATATTTTTCCATGAACACACAAGAACTATATTGAAAATTACAGGGAAAAAAAATCAATAAAAAGTAGTATATAATAGCCATAGAGTTCAAACAAAGTGCATTCATTCCCTAGTCCCTAGGAGGACCCCTGATATATATGTGCAAAACTTAATGAAAATCAGCCTTTGTCGTGTCATCAAAAATAGCAAAGCAGTTGGCTGAGTTTTCCCTACATTTTGGCTACTCCTTGCTCCATAAATATAGCACCTATTTAAAGGACCAAGCCTTGTTCCCATTAAAGTTGCAAACCTCAGGCAAACTTTGGCACAGGTTGGGGGGCCCCGATGTTTGCTGGGACTGTGGTGGGATGTGCAGTGGGGAGCTGGGGGTGTCCTGCAGGGATGCACATTTGGTGGGGTGGTCTGAGGGGTCAGACCTCCCTGGTGTGATCCTGGGGTGTAAAAATCCCACAGTGGTTTGGGTTGGAGGGACCCCAAAGCCCACCCAGTGCCACCCCTGCCATGGCAGGGACCCCTCCCACTGCCCCAGGCTGCTCCCAGCCCCAATGTCCAGCCTGGCCTTGGGCACTGCCAGGGATCCAGGGGCAGCCACAGCTGCTCTGGGCACCCTGTGCCAGGGCCTGCCCACCCTGCCAGGGAACAATTCCTGCCCAAGATCTAATCCAAACGTCCTCTCTGTCAGGAGGAACCATTCCCTGTGTCCTGTCACTCCAGGCCCTTGTCCAAAGTCCTTATCCCGATTTTTGGGAGCCTCTCAGACACACTGGTTGTATTTTCTCGGTGGGCTGCCTTCCAGCCATGGCCATGGCTCCATTTCTGTGAATAATAACACGAGCCAAGTGTATTTTACAGCAATGTCTAGGGTTTGGTTCAGGGCATACACACTCTGGACTTATTTTTGGGTTTAAATGCAGGAAGATGATCTGCTGTACTTCCACTCAGTGCCCAGGGATTTTCCTCCTGATCCCAGCTGGTCTGTGGGGGAGCTGTGGCTCGTGGCCGTGCACAGAGCTCCCTGGTGGGGCAGGAATAGAGTAATTCTGTGCCTCAGCCATCCAGGAAATATTTGATTAATTTTTTTCCTGCATATTATGCAATCACAGCATTTTTTAAGGATCCAGGCAATTTTCTTCCCATGGAAGTTTCATCAACCCTCTTTCTTTCTCTCCACTGACGCTGAATGTCCCTCAACTGTCAGCTGAACAATTTTAGGGAAGTCAAAGACAATCTGATCCTGAGCTCATTCCTGTTGGATTAAATTTAAGCTGTGAGACCCCAAGCCAAGGCCAGTTGAAGACAATGGGAGCATTTCTGTTTGTTTCCATGGGTTTTGTCAACTTTTGTTTCGTGCCAGAGCCCCATCATGAGTGATGCAATTGGGAATCTCTCCACAGGAGCCTCTGCTTTGCTTCACTTTAAATAAAACCCCACCAACCTAACATTTGTGTTTTGCTCAGGGAGAGAGGACAGGAGAGGATGAGAATGGAGACATCGAGTCTGGCTCTGAGCCAACCCAGTCTGGCCAAGAGGCAAATTTCCTGCAATGTGGAGATGTGCTAAGAAAGAAAAGCCATTGTTGTGCCAGGCCTTGCAACTTAGAAGAGAAGGAAAAAAAAAAAAAAGGGAAAACAAAGGAAAAAAAGGAAAAAAGAAAAAGAATTTTAAAAAGAGAGAGAAAAAGGTAGAAAAGTGAGAAGAGGGAAAGAGGGAGAAGGTGCAGG
>JACBWW010000010.1:32032319-32056566 GCA_020086605.1 Lanius collurio | reverse complement strand
AAAAGAAAAGAAAAGAAAAGAAAAGAAAAGAAAAGAAAAGAAAAGAAAAGAAAAGAAAAGAAAAGAAAAGAAAAGAGAAAAGAGAAGAGAAGAGAAGAGAAGAAAAGAAAAGAAAAGAAAAGAAAAGAGAAGAAAAGAAAAAAGACAGAGAAAAGAGTCAGTTAACTATAACTTCTTAAATTAGTTTAAAATTAATTCCTAGAACTTTCTTTCCCAGAAGACAGGCTGGCTCCTCCTGCACTCAGTCATTCCCATACAATGGCTGGCTCCAGGGCAGGAACCTTCAACAGCAATTTTGCAACTCCTCGGATGAGTAATCTTTACTTCTGCCCCACTCTCATGAGGAAGGGATGCTTGAGTAAGAACTGGTTGAAGGGTCTGGCCTGTTGACAGGAGAGCAGGGCTGGGTTGAGCAATGGCTCCTCAAAGTGGTGTCAGCAGCTCCATAAACTCTGCAGGAATTTCTTCCACAGAGATTTTGGGCACAGAAATCAGCCTGGGCTCAGCAGGCAGCTACTCACAGAATCATGGCCTGAGCTGGGAGGGACCCCAAAGCCCACCCAGTTCCAGCCCCTGGGCAGGGACACCTCCCACTGTGCCAGGCTGCTCCCAGCCCCAATGTCCAGCCTGGCCTTGGGCACTGCCAGGGATCCAGGGGCAGCCACAGCTGCTCTGGGCACCCTGTGCCAGTGAGTGCCTTTCACTTTTATTCCAACACTTTGCTTCAAAATACAGCCAAATCAATGATCTTGCAATTTATTTATTTTTTTTTTAGAACTTATCAACTCTAGAGGCAGAATATGAACATAATTGTGGGTTTGGTGATAAAAAGGGCACACCCTCCTACCAGGCCTCATGTTGGAAATCTTGGATTATCAAGCTTCAAGATTTCACTTTAAACTTGCAAAGTTTCTAGCTGGATAAGAGGGTACTTTAAATAGGATCTTCCTGACTGCATTCCTCAGATGATAATATTTAGAAATGAACAGTATCTGTAAGTATTTTCACCTTTCTGGAGTTTTTTAATAGGAATTAGTGAGGCTGAATCTCAGGGGACAGCTTTATTTTGTTAAACCTCTAACACATTTTGTTTCATGTTGGGTCTTTGGGAGCTCTAATATGTTTTGGGTGGGTAATGTTTCCATACATTACTACTCCATTCATAATCCATTACTTGCATAATTCCTCATTTGTGAGACCTGGAGAAATTATGGTATTCACAAGCATTTTTGGAATATTTATATAATGTCATAGTAGGGCTTAGGATATCAGTTGGCTGGAGACAAAGGCAGGATCCTCAGTTATTCTCATACTTAAGTACCAGTTTGATTCCTTGGCAAAAATGTAAATTACAGCATTGGAAGGCAAAGAATTATTGAACAAGGGGATTACATTGCAAAGCAGTTATTTCAACAGCTGCTGCCCGTGAGAGGGGATGGGAATTTGCAGGGTGTAATTTTCCTGTGCAGAACTATTGTACCAAGTGAGAATCTCAGCACAACTCAATGCACAAACACCCACCAGCTCCGTGGGCTGTGCTGGGTGGGAGTTGCTCCTCCCTGGGCTGGGAGCTGCTCCCACGAGGAGCAGGAGGAGTTGCTGGGTTTGGGGGCAGCTCCCACCGAGCAGCACTTGGGGCTCTGGGAGAGCCACAGGCTGGAGTGGTGCAGGTACAGCAGCCCTGGAATGTCTGCTGGGGCCATTAGCCCTGTGGCTCCCCCTGTCCCCACTGCCATCTCTGGCCAGGGAAGTTAATCTTGCTCCTACTTTATTTTCTGGCAGAGGCTCCTGCCTTCTGTGGCCTGAGGACATCCAAGTGTCACCGGGCAGTGAACGGGTCCTGGGGCAGATCCTGGGATTACTCTGCAGGAAAGGTTTACAGCCATAATTCTGCACGTGGCCATTTCCATCTGAGGGTATAAATGACGTTTATGGAGCAGGGAAAACACCATTCATTTCCCTCCTCTGAGGGGGAAGGCCCAAGCAGGCCAGGTGAGTGGGTTGCCACCGATCACACAGGGAACCAGGCTCAAAATCCAGAATAAATGTGTCTCCTGAATCCAATTTCCAGTTCCTGGGTAGGAGGTATTTTTCCCTGTCTCCTTCCTTTGTAGCAGGAGCTCTGTTGTGACAGTTACTAATGGGTTGCAATCACTGTGGATCTTACACCAGCACGCAGTACAACCAGCAGGTGTAACAAGGAGGCTCCAGTAAATAATCCATTTTGACATCCAGGAGAAGTTTATTTTATGTAAGTAACACTTGGTTTAGGTCTGAATCATTGCTGAGACTCCTCCTGGTTTGCTTGGGAGGGGAATTTTGGAAGGGGAACAGAGAGAGGGAAGTGCCCACACAAATACACAGCTGGAATGTAACACAAACACCAATGTGGGATTTGAAAATTCCACTGTAGGAATAAATGTTCCTTCTATAAATTGTACTCTACTCACAGGTGAAAAGCATCTTCCCATAAAGCCAGGAAACAGTGAATAATCCCTTGGAGCAGTTGAAGACAGACACAGAATGGTCCATTGTCTCATCCCAAAACGAAGGGTTCCACCCTTCATCAAGGTGTTCCCTGGGGTGGGCTGGTCCCATGTCATAAACCAAGGGCCAGAATTCTCTGGCATAGAATCCCAGAATCCCAGAATGGTTTGGGCTGGAAGGGACCTTAAAGCTGATCCCATCCCACCCCTGCCATAGCAGGGACACCTCCCACTGCCCCAGGCTGCTCCCAGCCCCAATGTCCAGCCTGGCCTTGGGCACTGCCAGGGATCCAGGGGCAGCCACAGCTGCTCTGGGCACCCTGTGCCAGGGCCTGCCCACCCTCCCAGGGAACAATTCCTGCCCAATAGCCCCTCTAAATCTACCCTTCCTCAGTTTAAGGTCATTCCTTCTTGCACCCAGATGGAAATGTGGGATGAAGGTTGTGGGAATTTGGGATATTGGAGTCCACATCACACAGCAGTGGAGGGCTCGGGACTGCAGGTGTTTGGGAATCCAGGGAGGATCTGGGGTTTATCTGAGGTAGTTTGATCTAATAGGAAGTAGTCTATAAAAAGGCTTTCGCAAACACTGGTGGGAATTAGTCTTTATGCAGAGAAAATATTGGAAATTATTTAAATTGCAGTGTAAGTATTTGCTTTTCCTGGAGTGAAATCGCAGTGTCCTTGTCTCTCCAAAGCCTCGGTGCCTTCACTGGCAGCAGCCTCATTTCACCTGACTGATAAACCCAGAGGCATCAGAGGGCTTGGCTCCTGGATTACCTTTAGTCACAGCCTTACTAACCCTGCTTAAAAATGGCCAGTTTACTTCACTGAGTTGCTAAAGGATGTTCTGAAGCTTGTTCTGCTGCTCAGTCAAAATTAATGATGCAGATCCATTGTTTTTAAGGAATATGCCCTGGATTCTTTGGTTCTTCCTGAGACATCTGAGCTGTTAGAGGGAATGTTGGTTTTTTTCTGTGGGGTTTGAGTTTAAGCAGAGCTGTTTTTATGGGAAGTGTGATGTTGCTTGCATCGATTTGGCAACTGGGGAGACGGTGTTAGTGGGTGACCTTGAAAAATGTGATAAGTGGCAAGGGTGCTGAAAGGTTGAGGCACAAATGGGGTGGCTAAAAGCATATTTATTTCTAGCCCGTGCCAATGGAGAGGGGTGAAATCCATGGATCTTTTCTCCACAAGAAGAAGCTCCTCAGTAGCCATGGAGCAGTTTCCACCACGTTCATCTCAGCTCTGCAAAGAAAATATTCACAGCTCTAGCAGGGTTGTGTGAAACCTGGCAGCAGGGAACCTGGAAGCCTCCAAGAAGAAAATGGAGGGGAAACTTTCAAAGTGAGACCCATGACTGCTGCAGTTTGTGTGGGAAATGGAATAGAAAAGGGTTAAAGATAGAACAAAACTTGCATGAGTAAAATGGTAACCACCAGTTCTGCTCTGCTGTAGCAGATGCAGGTGAGTGCTGCAAGCAACAGGGTAAGGAAATTACCCAACATTTCCCAATCCCACTGTCTGGGATGGAGCAAACCCAACCCCCAGGGTGCAGATGGTTCCTGTACCACTTAGGCATCCACAGAAATGTTTCTGTTTGCCAGAATGAAGCAGAAATTTTGGCTGTTAATGATTAATTATTCTCAGCACGGTGATAATTTAGCCATTTCCCCCAGTAAATCAGCCTGAACTCTTCAAAGAAAACTGGGAGGACCAGTCCTTATCCCTGAAGAAGATCCAGTTTGCTTGGGCAGGAGCATGGCTAATTAAGGATTTGCAGGAAAACGGAAAACATGGATAAAAAAGGAGTTTATAGAATATTATTGATGCCACCAGTTTGTTCTGTGTGAAACACACTGGGGTGCCTCTGAGCAGGCAGGGAATGAATTTATGGGTTTAGTGCAGCAGTGGTGGGATGTCCTCTCCTGGTGGATCCCAGCCAGCTGAAGGAAACAGGAAATCAGGGGACTCAGAGATGTTTGCTGAAGGAAAAAAATGGGCTGGACAAGTCTTCTTGGTGAAATATTTAAATAAAATTGTGCTTAGAGATACTGATATGGCCACTGGAAAAGGAAGAAATCCTCTACCTTGTGCTGGCTATGAAATATGCTGGAGGTTTTACCAGGGAAATATTTAGGCAGAGTCAGAAAAAAGGGAACAGAAAGTGTCATTCTTTAAGATTCCCCCAGTTCTAAGGAAAGCTTGAAACCTCTAACATTCCAAATAATCTGAGACTTCTGCAAGCAGGACTTCGTTGCTCTGACTAATTAAAATAGCAGGTGTAAGATTTCTGCAATAGTACCCATGGCCTGACACCACCTGACAATATTCCTTATTTTCCAGGCTGATATTTGCTGTGTTTCCTTGTGATTCCTCCAGATTTTGGTTGTCTTTCCAAAGTATTTCCAAAGCACATACAAGTTGTGGTCTTATCATTCTTTCTCCAGTGTCTGTTTTTGTTTGAGCTCTTCCATTCCCGTCCCTGGCAGTGCCCAAGGCCAGGCTGGACATTGGGGCTGGGAGCAGCCTGGGACAGTGGGAGGTGTCCCTGCCATGGCAGGGGTGGCACTGGGTGATTCCAGCCCAAGCCACCCCAGGATTCTGTGATTCCCTGGCACCTGGAGTAGCCCAGTGCAAATCTTTGGGTAAACTTTGCAATAAAACCAAGGGATGTGTCTAATTAATAAAGTGATTGAGAAAGCCTCCTCCCACCCCCAGCTTATCCAGATGATTGCTTTGTGATGATGAGATTTAAGGGAAAAACCAACAAATCCATAAACCTGAATTCTCTGTATTTTCCTTCTGGACTGTGAGGCTGCTGTGCTGTTGGAATTTTTCTCCATGGTCATGGAAATTGGAGAGTAGTTGTTGTTGCAGTGGCATTTGAGAGCCTCGAGGAATCAGCTGGTTCTGAGTTAAACTTCACAAAGAAACACGAGATGTTTTTGGCACGGTACTAGACACAAGTATTGTCACATTATTTCATGTTTCCCTCAATGGGAAATTCCCAAATACATCCTGTTTTTAAGTTGCATGCTAGAGGAATAATAGGCTTCTGGAGACAGATTAATTTATAAAGTGAAGAACTGAAATTCCTCCTTCAAAGATGTGACACTCATTTGAAGTCCTCACATTGTTGCAGGCACAATTGCTCCTCTCTGCTTTGTTTATCTCTAAGACTTGCATTAATTAGCCCTTAGAAAAGCTTTTGAAGAGTTTCATTCATTGAGTTCCTACTAAAATCATCTTTTAAAGCTCCATCTGACCTCCTCCAAGCAGCCCACGCTGGAAGTTCAAATTTCTTGAATACATTGCTTTAATATTTTTGTCACTGCCATCAGCTTCTTTTGAAATAATTCAGAAAAGGTAAAAACCAAAGATTCGAAATTAAGCCACATAAAATAGCATTTATTTAGCATATAATGTATAATAGAATGAAGGTAACATTTTCACTTCAATATTTCTGCCTCTTGAAACCAAACCATCTGGAGCTATTTGAGGATTTGCTGCATTTTCCACTCGTCAGGGAGGAGTTGGTCACGATTTGGTTGCTGTCATCTCTGTGTCCTTTGTCCCTTTACTCTTTGAAGTGCAATCCAGTTTATTTTTCCAGGTCTGTAGGCTCAGACTGAGCTGTGCCCAGAGAACCACAGAATCCATGGGGTTGGAAAAGCCCTCCAAGGTCATCGAGTCCAACCATTCCCCCAGCACTGCCAAGGCCACCACTGAGCCTTGTCCCCAAGAACCACATCCACACCTTTGGTCACAACTGAAGAGGACAAGGACACAGGTATTCCAAAAGAATTCCAGTCCTTGGAGAGAGACAGAGGGTGGGGGGCTGTCCCTGCCACCCCCAGGTGACACTGCCTGGCACTGCAGACCCACCCTGGCCGGGCACTGCCAGCCTCGATCTGTTCCCCCTTCCTTCTGAGTTCTCCTTGTCTCAAGGGACAAAGAGTTAAAGCTTCTTCCCTCCAAGTGAACATTCCTAGCTGGGTAATAGGAGCTCTTAAACCAGGGGGAAGAGCAAACGAGAAGAGAAATAAAGAAAAGTGCTGACTTTATTCACAACCTGGGGAGTCCAACGCAGTGAGGGAAGCATCTCCCTGCCATGGCACTGTAGCAAATTTCAGGAGGAAAATGGTTATTTCTTCTCTCAGGCCCAGCCATCTGTCACACTTATTGAGACACTCCTGCTCCACTAAGTCTTGCAAAACTCTCACAGAAGTTGGGAGAGCTGAGGTGTCTTAAAGCAAAACCCACTTTTGGCTGGCAGGAAGCAGGAGGGAGCCTGAAATGTGAGATCTTTGAAATGGAGATACACTTTCTTGGCTTTTTGTGAATCAGTCAGGACGCACAAAGCTGAGAACAGAATCCAAAAGAGAAGGAAAAAGGAGAAGTGGAGGGCTGTGGGCTCTACCATGGTTCTGCTCCTCTGGGGAGGGACCCCACTCCAGCGGGTGAAGTGGAGCTGCTGAGGGTGTGGTGTGAGGTGCCCACCCCATCTCATGGATCCTTGGAGAAGTGGTGATTTGCATTTTCTGCTGTGGAAATTGTTGATGGCTGAAAGGCAGATCAGCCTTTCCTGAGGCTGCTGTTATTTATGAGGGAGGCTGTGATATGTGACTGTCCCAGTCCGGAGCCGACTGGAAGTCGTTCTCTTCTGGAGTCAACCCAGAAATTAATTTGCTTGTCTGAAAGCCAAACCTACCTTGTCTGCTCTCACGTGCTTTATTTACTGCTCCATCTTTTTGGAGCTCTTTGTCAATAGATTTACAAATACTGTCCGTTAGTGAGGAATTCTGAGGAAGAATTTTTTATATGGGATGTTTCCAGTGATCCTTCTGCCTTCTACTTAATGTGCAATGTTTATTTATTGCCGTGTTGTATGATTGCAATAAACAATTGTAGCTGTCAGCTCCTTCTGATTAAATACCGTATTTGTTAAATAAATAAAATGATAGTAATGAACTGGGCCATTCTTTGGGTGTAATGTATGGCTTTCATATTTCTGACACTTCGGAAGATATATGAAATGCTGATGTGCAGGAGAAGGCTTGTAAATCAGGGGGAGCTGAGAAGGATTCGGATCTGCTTCCTTGCAGAGGGTCATCTTTGCCATTAGAAACTCTGAGGGCACTTTTGTCCTCCCTCTCACCAAGAGGAGCTGCTCTGAGGAGGAAGATGGGCCCAGAGGAGGCTCATGACGAGCTGGGGAAGGAAGGGTTTTAAGGCACACGAGCTCTCTCAGGGTATGCAGAAAGGTTTGGGTGCTCAGTGAGCGGGTCAGGGAGTCTGGGCAGGATCTCAGGTGGAGTCTCCATCCCTGCTCCCCACCAGAAGCACCCCCAGGTTGGCTCTGCTGCCAGGCTTGGGTATTGGTCCCAGCAGAGCCCCAACTGAGGAGCAGGGATTTTTCCTCCTCAGATCTAACCCCAAGGCAGAACCCGTCAGGTACACTTTTGAATCAAGCAGTTGGTTTTATTTTCATGCAAATTGAGCTGTGTTATTCGGTGGTGAAAGCTGTGGGTTTCTCTGCTGGTGGAGGTGTTAAGTTTGGCTGCTGGAGGTGTTTCCAAGAGCTTCCTCACAGCAGAGCTCAGCAATTCCCACCGATTCAGTAATTCATGTGCAAGGTACTCTCACATCTCCTCTTCATTTTATTCTCAGTATTCCGCAGAGCAACCTTATCTCCACCTATCAATTATGGTGGTATTAATTTATATGGCTCTGTATATCTCTCTTACTTCGCTGTTTGTCGCACGCTTGCTTAAAATATGTCAACGTCCCTGAGTCGGGTTCTGCAAAATGAGGCCAGAACTGAGCTCTGCAGGGTTATTTATGTGCAAACGCCACAGCAGAGGGTTGGTGGTGGGGTTTTGTGGCTTTTTTTCTGAGAGGGCTTAAATAATGAACAAAAATAAGATTTTAAAAAGTTGTCAGAAGAGTACCCAGAGATACTGTGCAAACAGGAAGCGTTTTGATTATGTTCGCTGGTGCAAAATTAGTAAAGAGTTTGAAATCGTCTTGTGCTTACAGATTCCATTGTTTTCAAAGAATAATTCCATCTATTTTAACATTTTCAAGTATAATTCCATTGGTAATAGCTCTTCCTTTGATTGTGAGCTGTGCTAATTGAAAGGTGTGGTGCAGTGTCTGTTTTGGCAGTTATGCTTATGTCTTTTGTTTAAAAACTCAAAGTGTTGGCTTTCCTGTCCAGCCTTCCTTAGTATATTCTGTTTTGGTGATGTGATGACAGACTTACAGTGTGTTTCCTTGTGTGTATGGTAACAGATGTTTATGTGAATAACAGACTTTTTTATGAAGGCACACACTTTATAGCCAAATACTAATTAAAAATAATTGCATGTAAGCATTTTTGTTTATTCCCTGTTGTGCATCTTTAATCATTTGAAATCACCTGCAGTTGAAAACTGAGGCAAAGATTTGATACTGCAATTATAAGAGGCCATCTGACTCTATATTAGAAAGGAACAGCCACATATTTGAAGAGGAAATTATTACAAAAAGTGTGTGAATTCCTGCCCTCTTGGAATTTGCTTTTATACAGGATGAAAATACCAGCGCAGGGTTTTGTTACACTAATAGAAGTTTAAGGTATCTTATCTCTCAAAACAATCGGTTCTTGACTGACATCCTGTTCAGGACATATTCTGTGCACTAATAAGCTCATTACAAATATATTTTAATTAGACATGTAACAGATGGTTCACAGTAAATACGGGCAGTGGTACTTTTTAAAGAATAGAGAAAAAAATACAGGTTCTTTTTAAGGACTCAGCATCTCGGGTTGTATTTTATCAATAGCTGATTGAGTTAAGCAAAGGGAAAATTACTGTCAAAAGCACTTGAAGTCATGAAAGAAGTAAAAACTGAACAAACCCAAAGAAAACCCACCAAAGGCAGCGTTAGCAGGAGTGTGTGTGCTCAATAAAGACCAATCAATACTGAAATGAAAGGGACATTTTCTCAGGCTTCCAAAGCACTTTAATCTTTCCACACAAGCAAGGCAGAGTTTTATTCCAGATCCCGCCTGTCGCTGACGAGAGGCCACCACAATTCTCTGCCTCTGCTCTCCGGATCTTTCCGTTAGATCCGTGAAATAAATTAAAAATATAACTCAAGACCTCGCTTGGCTCAGTTTCCTTTCCAGAGGAGAATCATTAGGAGGGCAAGGAAGGATCCCTGTCCCTGGAGGGGGGAGTGTGCCATGGCCAGCCCAGAGCAGATGTCCCTGCTTGTGTTTCCCAGTGCATTTTCCTGGCCAGGATGGGATCAGGAATTGCTGCCTCAGCTGCTGCAAGCCTTGGCTCCCATCTGATGTTCACAAATAATACAGCAGGGATTCACAGCAGATAATTCCAGAGGTTTGTGGACATCAGGGAGGGGCATCATAGGGACATTCAGGTGATGGTTCTGGTTCTGAACATTTTATTTCTTGCTGTCATGGAGGAGTGAATGGCAATTGTTAATTGAGCCCATGGTTTGAAGGTTCCCAGCAAAAGGAATTGCTCTGCACAGGTTCATGAGAAGGGAAATGGAGTAATGTAGATAAAATTCACTGCCAAGCCTTCTGGAATTATCCAATCACAGAGTCATGGAACAGTGTGGGTGGGAAGGGACCTTAAATCTGTTCCAGTGCCACCCCTGCCCTGGCAGGGGCACCATCCACTGTCCCAGGCTGCTCCCTGCCCCTTCCAGCTGGGTCTCTCACTGGTTTTACCTGGAGAAGTCCTTTGTGAAGCAGGTTTGGAAAAGGAAACAACTCCAAGTACTGTGCAGCCTGGAGTTAGTTCTTCCTATTGATTTAAAAAAGAGAATCAAAGAGTGACATCTCATAAGAATATTTTCTCCTCTGTTTCTCTGGTGCTGAATCTATTCTTGGGTGGCATCCCTGCCTGTGAGCCGAGAGTGCAGTGTCCCACCCTTGGGCTGGCCTGGGGAACAGCTTTCATATTTATATAAATATAAATGTAGGAGGTGAGACAGATTATGATGTCCACAATGGATCTGCAGGAGCCCAGCTGGAGGTCCCCTGGCTCCTCCAGCCCGTGCCACCACCAGGCTGAGGTTGCTCAGCAGGTGTGTCCCCTTTCCATCAGCCCCCATTCTCTGGGCTATCAAATGTTTCTGTTCTTTTTTACCTTCTGGAACCTAATATCTTAGGGTAAACATGGCTCAAAGGGGAATCCAGCAGAAAAAATTGTATGATATTTGACCTTTTTGTAGCATAACATTTCTGGAAAATATTATCTCACATGAGATTTCGTGTAGTAATGTTGGGATTAATTATGTGATAGATGTAGCACAATGTAAGAGCTTTTCACTGCGTGCTGGTGTGGGTGGGATAAAGCTGTCTGCAGCTCAGGCTGCAGTCACTGTGAGCATATCTGGGGCTTGGGAGAAAGAGTCCTGGTTTAAAAGAGCCTTGCCAGGCAGTAAATACACCCTCAGCCAATGGGATGCCCTCCTAATCCAGCTTTTTTCTGGATCTGCAGCTGCAGCACTGTACAGAGCAGGTGTTGAAATCACTAATAGTAAATAACTGCCTAATTCTGCTTCTAACCTTAATTATCAGCTGTGCTGCACTGCTACCACGTCCACTTCCAAACCTGTTCCGTGCTTTCACCATTTGGGCAGGAGCACATCAGGCTCACGATGAGAAGCATTATGGGTGTCACTTAAGGTAAATGAGCAATTGTAAATTAAAGTCAACAGAGTAAGGATGGGTTTTTTAGCCACCTGAGCAGCTGCTGGAAAATAGAGCTACTGGGAGAGCTGGTTCTGTCTGGTGGCTGACAATGGCTTGGTACCAGGGTGTTATGAAGGTAAAAATTTGTGTGAGCATAATTGATGTGATCTATTTTTGGAGTGAAACTAGATCTCATCCTAGTAAATATAAAAAAAGAGGTCTGTCAGAAGAACTCACTGTCAGGGGGTGTTTGGGTGAACTGGTTTGTGTGGGTAAGGACTGGGAAGCAGCTTCTCCTCCCATTAGTGGGGCTGAGTGACCAATGCAGACCTTCATTCCTCTATTAACTTTGGGGGGGTTTCCAACACTGACACACTGGGCTTTGGTGGCAGGTTTGCCTTGGGATAATTTTTGGAGAGAGCAGCAGTGGCTGCCCCTGGATCCCTGGCAGTGCCCAAGGCCAGGCTGGACATTGGGGCTGGGAGCAGCCTGGGGCAGTGGGAGGTGTCCCTGCCATGGCACTGGGGGGGCTTTGGGGTCCCTTCCAACCCAAACACTGCCACGATTCTTTGGTTCTGTCACTCAGTCTTTGCTTTGTGCTTTTATTGCTGTCTTGTTGTCTTTTATGCTGGTACAGATCCTTCCCCCCCAGTGCCAAATGCACAGGAACAGGTCCTGGAGAAACACCAAGCATATTTCTTCTCCTGTTCATCACAGTTTTAGAAAGAACAGAATACTCTGAAATTAAAAGATGACCTGAGAAGGGAGCAAAATGAGAATTAGAGGTGCTGGGAATGTGCCTTGAGCCCTGGAAAAAAAAATTGCTGTATTATGATTGTCCTTCTGGTTTATATTGCACTGGAAAACAAAGGTGCTCAACCCCAGCAACAATTAGAAATAAAAACCCAGTTTTAATTTGAAAAAAAGATAGAATCTATGAGGGAGAAGAGAGGCAATCAGAACCCAGGGAAGGACCGTGCTGAGGGAAGGATTAGGAGGCCCCAATCGTTTTGCAAAGGTGATTCTGGACCAGTGGGGAGAGAAATGGGGGGGAATCATCCTGCTCTGGGCTGGGCACCAGCTGGAGGTGATGCAGGTACCTGAACACATCAGGAACTCCTTCCCAGAGCTTCCATCCCACCAGGATCTGCTATTTCTGTGCAGGTGGGACATGTGACATGAATTATACCTGAAGTTCCATCAGTTCCTCAGGTTTTCCCTGGATCTGACTGGTAAAGGTGGGGGAGGCCCAATTTGCAGGCAGAGGTACCTGGCAGCACCTGCATCCCTCAAGAAGACAGTATTGACAACATTCCCAAAGACCTTTGGAAAAAAATGTTGAAACTATGTGGTCTAATATCTGTTCCTTGCCCAGATCACATCTTATAAATTCTGCATCTTTCTGCAGTTACATCACAGATTACATTATTTATTTTGCAATGCAGCAAACACAGCCATGGAGAAATGTCTGACAAATGGCTTTTTGCAAATATCCCCAGAAAAAAAGGAGTTTGTTATGGAAGTGCTTCACGAGTGATGTCATGGAAAAGTCCAAGATAAAAATATTCATAATATTTTCTAATTTATTTACCTATGTTTGAGCAGGCCTTTGAACTTTTTAACCATCCAATGCAAGTTTTTCTGCTTTGTCATTGTGCCTTAAGGGAATGAATGTCCAGTTACTCGCTCACATTGGACAGAGGTTGGGACAAAGTTCATTTAATATAATATTTTAAGCAAAATAATTGTGGCACCAAAAGTACAAAACTGGTGTCAGATATTCCTGACTGATTTCTAGGGTGAAAATTGTCAATGAATTTCTCATTTTAGGAAGAAAAAATTTTCTATGCTGCAAAACAGTGGAAAATGAGAAAGGAATTTTTTTTTTCCTGAATTTAGCTTCCTGTTCTGCTTTGAAGTTTGAAATCCCCTCCAGATTTCATTATAATTTAGGTGTGTTTCATTTATAAATTGAAGTGATGTGGGGTTTTGCAGTATTTTAAATGATATTATGACATATTTGCAGATTTTATTGCCTTTATCCTTTGCTTCTTTTTATTTCACACATTTTTATTTCCAGAATCCAACAAAACCTGTTTTGAGTGTGAATTGTTTCTTGGATTATTAAGATTACTATTTTTTAAGCAGAATTTCCTAAGTTCCATTCATATTTAAATTTCCAGTCTTTCAGAGGGGCCTGGCTAGTTTTATGCACCAGCTCACAATCCTTATTCCAGGTTTATTCCCATTTTTCCAGCAATTCTGTCGCTATTCCAGCTGTGCAGGACATCACACACTCCTTTAATTTTTTTTACTTCATCTGCTTCAGTCTGGGCTTGGTGCAATCCCAGTCATTTCATGTGATCTGATCTTCATCAGGCTCTCCCAGTGGGAGCCCTGCAGGAATCCCAGCCTGGAAGGGCCCTGCAGGACCTGCTCATCCCCCTCTCCCCACTGACCTGTCCCCCCTTCTGCACCCAGACACCACTTGCTGAACATCCCTTCTTTTTCCATCAACTCTGAACTCATTTGCCAAAATTTACTGAAGAGCTTCCGTGGAGAAATCTGGGGAATATATTTTTATTCTGATAGAAATAAAATTGTGACTGGAATTGCATTTCTAGGGAATAAACGCTGGATGCAGGATTGATGATTAAATCATCTGATTTTACTGCCCTACATTAAAAAGTGCTAGAAACAAATTTAATTGTTTTTACAGTAAACATTTAATCTCTATTGGAGAAATTATTATTTATATGGGAGGGATGGAGCAGGGAAGGTTTGGCAGTCACAGAAGGAAAAGACTCTCACGTCATCCCTCTGCTGGGGCTGTCTGGAGAGGTCCTTCCACTCTTCCCACTGGGACACTGATGCCCAGCTCTATGTTTTATTTCTATTTCATTTTTTTGCAGTTATAATTTCCCTAAACTGATTTCAGAAAAGAACTGCAGCTTTAATTATTCGATTCTTTTGATTAACTATCTTAAAATAAACATTATGCTACTCTTTCCATCCCTTCCCTTTTTTCATTACTTATCCAACTCGTGCTGTTCATTAATCTTGGGGGTTTTCCATGACACCCTAATGGCTCCTGCTGCCCAGCAATCATTATCCCAGTGCAACTTGTCACCAGCTCTTCCATCCATCAGCCCCTCTCATCTGTCAGGGCTGTGGCTCTGCCACGGCACCAGCCAGACCCCTCTGCCTGCCCCAGCCACTGGAAATCCCCCAAATCCTCCATTTCTCATCCCTGGGTGCTAACCTGGTGTTAACCCCACCAGAGCCATAAAATTAAGGCTTGAGAGGACATGATGTAGGTGACAGCCTGGGTGAGGAGAGGGTGCTGAGATGTCTTTGCTGGTGTTTCACTTCTGCCCCGTGTTCTGGGTGAGACTTGCTGGGTTTGCTGTAAACTTCCAGTTGTGCATCTCAGACACTCAAAAAAATGGGAAGCTGAGCTCTAAATTCCATGAGAACAGCATAAACATATATTAATATACATAAATACAGTTGTTTTTTTCCCAATTCTTTCAGACTCTACCAGCTGCTGTTTCCAAAGTTTTCTCCTAGTCTAGAACCCTTTTCTCAAAGGGATTTTTCCCAAACCTCTGAATGAACATTCCCAAAAGCTCAGACTCCCAAATAAAAATGTGAAATATTGTGAAATCCGGTTATAAACCCCCGAGCAGCTTTGGGAAGAAGGAGGGAGCTGCACTTGGGTTTCCAAGCTCTCCCTGTGCACCTTCTGCTCTCCCAGAGCCCAGGGGAGGCAGGTCCTGGATGTTCATTCAGCCTGTGGATCCCACTGAGAGCTCCATCGTTAACTCAGGGGCTCTCCCAGCTTTGCAGACTGCAAAGAGACCCCTTTGGATTGCAGAGGGGTTTGAGATGACTGAAGGGAGACTTTTTCTTTGTGCACAAAATGTCAGCAAAGCCAGAGCGTGCTTTGGCTGGAGGATGTTTGACCCTTCCCTTGACCACTCATTAAATTCCACCACACAAATCCCATTTTCATCTCATCTCGTGCTTCTTCACCCTCCCCTGGAACATCCTGTTAACAATTTGTGGAAGTCTCTTGCCTGGTATATCCCTGCTCCACCAGACTGTTGACTCCAATTTCATAAATGTGTAAGAAGTGAGCAAATTAAGTAGTATGAACTCTGACAGTCCTCTGACACTGCCAGTGTAGTGTACTGGCCCACACATGCTGTACAGCATAATGATTACATTACAATCTTGTGATATTATTCAAAATGACTTCAGATAAATGAATGATAAACTAGGGGTTATGCTTCCTTTATTACAGGGCTGATAAGGTAGCTAATCAGTGTCCAAGTATATGTCATTACATAAATTATGAACCAGGGTTTGATGTGTATTCCCCAAGAGCCGGTGCCCGAGTGTCATCTGGTGTGAGGCTGCAGCCTGAAAAATGAATTCTGAAAACAACAGTCGGTTTTGTTCCAACTGTATTAATAAATTACTAATAAATAACCTTAAAAGGTTGCAGGAGAGTCCTTTAATCTATTAGCAGGATTTCATACCGACGAATCCTGCGTTTTCTTTCACATAAAAGATTAACTTCCCGTGCAAGGAGCTGAACCCTCACGCCCCCTCGGAAGGAATGATCTTTTGACAGCTGTGGAAGGAATAAATAAGGCATTCAGATTGCTCTTCTGCCTGGCATGAAGTCAGAGCAGTTGGGAAAGCCTCATGGACAGGACTGAACCCCCCTGTAAGCCCCGAAGTGATTTTGGCAGCTGGTAAATTCAGGTGCTGCCCATCCCCATCTTCTTCTAGAGGTGGATGGACCTCAGTAGAAAGATGAATCCAGGAGAATCCTTGAGTTTGGAAAAGTCCTGTAAGATCATCGAGGCCACCCCTAAACCAGGATCTTCTCCCCTGATGCATCCTCTCATTCACCCCTCAATACCACTTGTGTGAAATGACCCAGCAGGAACTTTGCTGACTGAAATGTTTTACCAAAAACTCTGCTCAGACAGAGCAAAGAGCTCATGAGCTGCTCCTCTTGTGCTCCACGTATTATTTATGGGGAGTAAGAGGTCTTAAACTGGCCTGCTCTCTAGGCAGTCAAACTAAGCATTAAAAATAGATAGTATTTGAAAAGCTGTGTTATACACTTGCTTTAGATGTCTGGATTCTATACTTTTCTGAAAAATACTCCAAAACCCTACAAATCAGGAGCAATGCTGGCTTTTCCAAGAAATTTTAAAATATGAAGAGATGGGGTTTTTTTCCCCCACAGTGAAAACTGTTTATGCAAAGGGGAGAAAATGCTTATTCTGTAGAGAATTTTCTGTCGCAGGCACTTTTTGAATGCATTTGACCATTTCTGTGAGCCCACAGAGCTGAGGAGTGCTGAGAGTTGAGGGGACAATGTTTGACTGCAGTTCCATGGACACAAATCCACTACACTCAGGTCTGTCTGTCTGACAAGACTTCAAGCCTGAGTTCATCTTAACTGCAGCAGAACTGAGCACATTCGAGTGAAGATTGACTTACAGAGCACTTGGATTTACAGATACTCCCAGCAATGTTTACATAGTTCTCTGGGTGTTTCAGCTCTAATCCTATTGCTATCAGAATTCACTTTAAACCTTATTTTTCATTTAGTTGCTGAAATATAGTTGGAGAGTCACTTGTGACTTGAATGAGCCTAAGAGAAAGAAATGGGGCTTTTCCTTTTAGTGGTGCCAAGGTGGAGCTGCTCCTGCAGTGCCCACAGGGGTGGCTGAGATGTAGGATGATGATGTGGGAATAACCTAATTAGGTATTTTGGGTGGGTATTTGCTTGTCCTGGGCTGTGTTAGCAGCAGAGGTTGGTCCTCCAACCAGTGAGGATCTTGTGTCAGGATGAGGAGTGAACCAAATGGACAGAGAGTAGGTTAAGATTAAAAATTAGGGAAGAATTCCTAAGTTTTCAAGTTAGGAATTAAATTAGGAGTTTTAGATTGGAAATTTTTTTGATTAGGAATTCTAAATTTTTAAAAAGGGCTGGTGAGGCCCTGGCACAAGTTGCCCAGTGGCTGCCCCATCCCTGGAAACACTCAAGGCCAGGCTGGATGGAGCTCCAAGCCAAACCTGGTCGCATTTAATATATTCCGATTATTTTGATTGATTATGACATGCAAATGTAAGCACAAGGAATCTCCTAAAAACCCTTTCACTGTTCCTGTCTCAGGCTTTGGGAACACAGCCTCAGCTCTTCCCAGAGTTGTGTGTTTGGGGCTCAGTGGGCGTGATTTGCGTCAGAGGCAGCGGCTCACGCAGGATGGCACCGCTGGTGGCACCGGCCCTTGAGCCCCTGGTGTGTGACTGAAAACGAGACAAAGGCAGTGAAATGGAAGAACACAAAGAGGGGAAGAGCAGCAGCAATCAGATAATGCCGAGTGCTGACTGAGATCTGAGCAGGGTGGCTCTGAATCATCTGAAAGGACTATTAAAGTTTAATTCATTAAACGCTGTGCACTCCGATTGCTCCTCAACCATCAACAATTTGTCCACTTTTTTGCAGCTGTCAGAACTATCTAAGAGACTGATGAGATTTGGATGTTTTGAATAAACATCTAAATTGTGCATGTTTACCAAAATCAAATCCCAAAGTAGGCAGCACTCTCTGATCATTAGTGAGAACTCATCAGCCGTGAGCGAGAGATCAGTTCCTTCCCTTTAGCTCTTCAAAAAGCCTCTCTTCAGGAAAAAAAGAGCAGCAGGAAGTGAAAATTTGCCTTAACCAATACATAAGTAGGTTTTGAACCCACCACCAGCTCACAGGAGGTCACAGCAATGATGAGTGAGGGTCCTTGAGAGTCCCCACATCCTCATCCTCTCTCAGCTGTATTCATCAGATGAAAAAAATGTTTCAGGAAAAACTCAGAATACAGAAAAATCTGGCTTAAATGTATTAGCTGTGCAGAGCTCAGTTGGCACATTACATATTTCAGCAAGATTTTAAATATTGAGGTGGAATTTTCCCATTTTCACTACGCTGAAGTTTCCTACCTGCTCCTGATCACAGCTTTGGTAGCCCGTGGACCACAGCGGGCTGGGAGGTGGATGTTTGCAGTCCATGATCTCCAAAACTTCCACAGGCACCTGGATGAGCTCAGGAAAAGGGAGGGGCTGCAGCTTGCACCCACCCAGGGGTGCTCCTTGCAGGGGGCTGGACTGGATGAGCTTTAAAGGTCTCTTCCAACACGAGCCATTATAGGATGCAAGGATTCCATGGGGTGGACATGGAAACCACAGGTGAAAGCTTTGGTATGGTGAAGTTCAGGGAATCCTGGCAGGGTTTGGGCTAGAAGGGACCCCAAAGCCCACCCAGTGCCAGCCCTGCCATGGCAGGGACACCTCCCACTGCCCCAGGCTGCTCCCAGCCCCAATGTCCAGCCTGGCCTTGGGCACTGCCAGGGATCCAGGGGCAGCCACAGCTGCTCTGGGCACCCTGTGCCAGGGCCTGCCCACCCTCCCAGGGAACAATTCCTGCCCAAGATCCCATCCAGCCCTGCCCTCTGGCACTGGGAAGCCATTCCCTGGGTCCTGGCACTGTCTACCCATGTAAAAAGCCACTCTGCTCCTTTTTCATTATCCCCCTTCAGGTACTGGAAGGCCACAATGGCTGGAGCCCTCTTTTCTCCAAATTAGCTGCAGGATTCCTGGTTTTTGGGGCCAAAGCACCAATTGCTCTGCAAACCTTGGGCCTGTGGTCCTTGCTCAAGGCTCTGGGTGGGATGGATTGCCATGGGCTGGGTGGAGGATGCTGCAGTGTGGGGGTGTCCCACCAGCCAAGGGCATCCCAGGCCCCTGGAATTGGGTTCTCACATCCTGAAAAAATCATGAGAAGTCCTTTGACTGCTTAATCCAGCCATAGACTGAGAACTGTGAACAGGATCTTTATCAAAGAACTTCTAAGAAATGAAATGCAGAAGCAGAACAATCCCTTTATCATCCAAAATGATGACAAATGGTAGTTTGAAAGTAGAACAATTTGTTCTCATGTAGAAGCACAGGACCTGAACTGGATATATATTTTTTTTCACTCTTAGACTATTCTCATCAGTTGCTTCATGCTTGTATTAATAACAATTAATTATAATTTTATCCTGATATAGCTATGTTGACTGAAATAGAGTCACACAGGGGATTAATTTAGTCCAGGATACTTTTCCATCACTGCATTTCTCGCCCATGTTTTTTTCAGAGCATTATTAGAATAAATTAATTTGAAAATGGTTAATTGTTCAATTGTTAGTTGAAAAGTTAAACTTGTTCTCCAGATTCTCCAAACAGAAAACCTCTGATTCTTCTCAGCAAATATTTACAGCCCAGGACTTGGGCAGTGAGTGAGGATGCAGCCACCACGAGGGGAGGACAACGGCAATTTTTAAACCCAAACCCGATATTTACAAAGTCTGTTGCACACAATGGACAATATTGTAAAAGAAAAATATAATACATGTGCACAATAAGGTGAGAGCAAATACGTATTCATTTTTTATTTTGTTGACTGGTATACAAGGTTCTAAAAAGGGATTTTTTTTTTTCCCTTTGTGAAGAATGCACTACAGATTTACAATACTATATTCCACTGTATACATTTGCTAACAAAAAATACCACTACTGTATCCACACCAGTGACAAATCTGCCAGGAAGTGACTAGTTGATATGCCTTTTTATTACTGCAGCTGCCTTGTTTTTTCTAGTCAAAATAAAAGAAAATCACAGGATCCTTAAAATAATAGCTGACAGCAGGTAGTTACTGAGAAATGCATGTCCCTGGCTCTTAACTTTGTAGCATCCATCCAGATGGCAGATTAGAGGCTGGGATCTGCAGGTTGGTGACAAATACATGGGTAATAGCATTCAGCTTGCCTAACTGTAAAAGTGAATTCACTATTCCTCTTTGATTGTAGACCTGACATGTCAGATGAGAGGAGGCTCTGGAAGAAGCTGCCAAAGCAATAGCACAAATAAATGCCAGACACAAGCTCTGCTTGATGTAGGATTACAAACACTGTACCCATCATCAATTCAGATTTAGCTGAGATGTAAAGCCAGCAGTGGGGGAGCATGGCACGAGCAGCATGAGCACAGAGGGCTGGGGGGTACCTGGGCATGGGTTTGGGAGGCAGGAGGCCCCCAAAGGGCTCTCCCCTGCAGATTGGGTTTGCCAGCAGAAAGGAAAGCTCCTGGAATTGCCCTCCTGACATCTGGCATGTGGGGTGCTGAGGAGCCTGATTTGCCCCTCTGCCCTTCCCTGGGCTGGGTTATCAATCACTTGACTTTGGAGCAGCCCTGAGCCATCTCCCTCTCACTCTTCTTATTTGTTTTTACTTCCTCGCACTCTCTTTTTATTTTTTTAATTTATTTTTCCCCTTTTCTTTTTTTTTCCTGAGAAGCACAAAACCAAACTCGGGAATGAGGCAGTGCCAGCTCACTCCTCATCTCTGAATGCTGACTTTGCACAGGGAGAGTCTTCCAGACCCCAATTACTCCAGCCCATAATTAGGTGTGGATGCCAGCTGAGCGTGGCTGGGTTGGGCCTCTCTCTCTGCATTAGTCACAGGGCACAAATCCCATGTTGGGGGTGCCTTTCATTGTCATTGCATGGAAAAAAATCCTGCTAGGGACAGAAATGATGGTTTCCAGGGCTCCCAGCAATCCCAGTGCCACTCAGAACGCTCATACTTTTAATGCTTGTGAAGAAGGTGCTGCAAAAGGAAGAACAAGCTCCCAAACTGTGAGAGGAGCTTTATCCCAGTATTCCTATTCCACCTCTTTTGCAATATCACGTTATCAAGATAAAAATATAATGTCTCGTCATAATCTTTACATGTCTTGTTTATTCAATGAAGATGAAGAGTGGCATTTTTTGTGGTGGATGGAAAGATGCAGGTAGGGGAATTCTTTATTATAATTAATCACAACTCAGGGCTTCACATTCAGAGTTGCCTTCAAACTCCAGGCTGCTCTTCCTTTGCCAGGAATAAAGCACTATCCATTGAAGCCAGCTTTTTAAAAAGTAAAGGTTATGTAAATCTCAGGAAATCCCACTTTATATATGGATTTGTTCAACAGGTGTATGTAAGATAACATGAAAAAACACGACAGATTAAAAAAAACCTGTTTAAATAGTATAAATAAGTATAAATGCATATTCTAAAATGTCTATTTGTGATTGTGGATTTTACCGTGACTTATGACTTCCTCTCTTCCTATAGAATCGTGGAATATTCTGAATTGGAAAGGACCCATCAGGATTATTGAGTCCAGCCCCTGGCCCTGCCCAGACACCCCAAAATCCCATCCTGGGCATCCCTGGCAGCGCTGTCCCATCGCTCCTGGAGCTCTGGTGCCCATTCCCTGGGGAGCCTGGGCAGTGCCAGCACCCTCTGGGGAAGGACCTTTCCTGATACCCAACCCAAACCTCCCCTGGCACCACTTCAGGCCATTCTTACTCCTTTACACCACAGCTTTTGCTCTTCTGTCCCTCTTTTATTACTTATATGACAAAGTGTATTGAAAAGCCCAACGCAAGAAAAGCAATGAAAGTTCAATGTCAAACTGCTGACTAAAATTTTACAAAAATCAAGTCCCTCCTTCTCCATCATGGAGGAATTAGCTGGGACTACTGCATGGCTCTCATATCCTGAAAAAATTTAATCCTCTTGCTGTCTCCCTCCAGCAGGACTCAAGTTCCCCCAGCCCATCTTCCTGGGGCACGGGAGTCCCAGCACTGAAGGTTAAGTCGTGCTTTACATCTCACTGGTTTAAGGTTGAATTCTGGCTTAAATTGGGGTATTTAAAGCTGTGTAAGCAGAAGCAGAATTTGGCCTCTCTCTGTAATCTTTGCTCAAATTAAAGCTCAACAGATGAGAATGAGCTTTTTGGTTTTGTCATTGTATTAAACTGTTATCTTCCCCATCTGAAAAAGCTTTTGCAGATCAAGCAGACCTGCAGATCTATTGAATTGTTCTGTTGCTGCAGTGAAAACTGAGGATTATTCTATTTAGATCAACAAGCTGAAAATAATACAAAGAAGTCAAAATCCAGAATCTTTTGAAGAGAATACAGAATAATGACTGTATCTACCAGGTTTTTTATTGATCAAGTTTTAATGTTTTGCTTAATTTGCCCTGCTATTTAAAGCACAGCCCTTCCCCACATCCCCTTAGTGCCCCCACAAAGTTTCTTTGCTGAAGATCTGCTTTTGCCAGAGCTGATTTATTGCCCACAACTCTCAGTGTTCCTGCATCATTTTTATCCTAACTGATACTGATGCTCAAATTATTCTGTTTACCAGCTAGTCATCTAATCATCGCTTTACATAATCATATTTATATTAAGGAGATAGGAACAATTAACTTTGTTTTAAGTATAGTTATTTGAAATACAGTAGTGGTAATATCTGCCAGAAGCAAATAAACATATTAGCAGGAAATGCTTAAATGATCTGGATAACCCTATGAGCCAGCATAGCAGGTGGTAATATCCTGTTTTTAAATTACATTTCAGCAAGTGAACATAATAAATCCTCTTGTGTTATATATTTCGCTGGTAGCAACTTATACTCACATTATTCTATTTGACCTCATTACTGCTAATCATTATCACATTTTTAATAGCTGCCACAGTGAGTGAAACAGTTAATACAGTATTTCTTGCCGAAAGAGAGCCTGTCAGGTTATTGATGACAAATTAAAATTAATAAAGAAGATCTGTGTTGAATTTGAGGGAATGGAATAACTGCGAGCATCCAGATGATTGGAAAGGCCTCTGGGGTACTCTGTGAAGAGTAATGTTTTTGGTGTACGTGTATTGTCTTGAAAGGAACGCTAAAACTGCCAAATCTCTGCTTTTGCCTGGAAGACTTCCTGAAATAGGAGCTGTATTCTTTTGGCCCTCATCACATGTAATTTATCCCTGGGAGAGTTATTTCCTGCTCTGTACACCTCCGCTCTCTGCTGCAATAACAGCCCGGTGTGGGGGCTCTGTGCTTTTATTTACCTCGCTGAGCATCTTTACAGGAACCATCACCGCCAGGGCCGGATGAGGCAGTAAACAAGTGCAACTCCAACACTGAATTCCTGCCTGGAAATTTAGCCTATTGCTATTTAGTTAAAACTTTCTGGGGCTCCTCAATCCTCCTCGCAGCGGCGGCAAAGCCTCACTGCCCCGTGTGTGGGGCACAGCGCTGCCGGCGGGTCCTGGGCACTCACTAACTGGTTTTCTAACAAATTAATGCATTTGCATATGCTCTGAATGCTCCTGCTTGTGTTTGTTAGAGGTGAGGGCTCTGTGGGGAGAGGGCAGCGTGGTGGGAGCCGTTCCCTGTAGAGGAGGGGCCGTTCAAGGCCATCCCGAGGTCCTGAATTAATTGCATGTGGCGGTATTAGCTCAGTCCTTAGCAGACAGGAGCCCACACCGCAGAATCACCACACATAATTTTGACTGTGCCCAGGAGGCAGACCAGGGAGACTGAATTATCTCTTACCAAAAGAGAAAGTAGTCCTTTGAGGTCAACAGCGGAGGTCGTCGGTGGGTCAGCGCACAGAAACGCCAACGCGAGATCTGCCCTAAAAAGGGAAAAAATAATGGGCCAATTACCTCCCGTGAGCAACTCCTGCACAATTCCTTCAAACAAAGGGGGGTTCTTCTGGAAGAGAGAAGGAACCAGCAGCATTTAACAGAAGTAGCATTGCAGGAAGGTATTCACATTAATTTTTTGGAAAGGAAAATAGAAGGTGTTGCCATTAATTGCTTGGGGGCCGTTAAGTGGCAGAACTGCTGTGCAGCGTTCAGCAGATTCGTCCGTGTTTTCCCAGAGTATGAAACAAAGGTCTGGGGGGTCACAGGCTCTTCTGGTCACTGATATTGGCATGCCTTGTGTACAAAAAGGTGACCTCTTAACTCTAAAACATCACCCAAATGAGGAGCAGCCAAAAATAGGATTGTCCCTTTTAGGAGTTACGTGTTTTTTTAAGTTTTGTTTCTTGAAGGACTTATTGAGAAGTAACCCTGTTG
>JACBWW010000010.1:32009414-32031920 GCA_020086605.1 Lanius collurio | reverse complement strand
TATCTATCTATCTATCTATCTATCTATCTATCTATCTATCTATCTATCCATCAAGGGGTCAGGTTGCTAAAACAGAGCAGGGCAAAAATCTGCACCAGTTTCTTTTCTGGACAGGACTTTGGATGCATCCAAGCCTCCACACCCCAATGGACATCTCCAGTCTTTATTTAGCCATTTTCCTGAATTTGTCTGTTATTTTCTCCCCCTCTGCCCTATCACAGGGGTTTCAGAGAGGTGTCTGCCCCAGCATTGGTCTCTGGGAAACACAGCCTGGTCTTTCCAGGTGACACCAGGGCCAGGCAGGGATAATCTCAGCTCTTGAGTGTCTCCTCAGAGGGAAAAAATGTCTCTTTATGTGGTGATCTCTTCTATATATGTTCAAAAAAAAAGGAAAAAAGTCCCCTCCCAATGGACTGGAATGGTTCTGGCTGGCTGTGGGAGGTAAGGGCAGGACACTGATGGGGGTGGGAAGGTGCAGCACAAGGCACTGTGGTGTTTTTCAGTGTTTCAATGCTCAACTTCTTTGATAAAATCTTCATTCTGCCCACCCTACCCCGGTGCCTTAGAAAGCTACAGCTTTATCTCCAGAATTTTCCCTCTGGACACTTGTCAGAACAAAGAGTATGGACTTTGCATATCATTTATCCTCTTGTATATAAGGAGCTTGTCACATCTTAATGTTGAACCTCACCAGAGAGCAGACCTCTGGAGCACTCCGAGCTCTGCTTTGCATTTGGGTGGGAAAAGCAGATTCAGGGGCTGCTCCAGCTCCTGCTGCATCCTCAGCTGTGGCCCTGCTCCTGCTGTGCCACACGTGCCACGGGCTCCCTGCCAGGGAAGAGGGGCAGTAACAACCTGGGAAAGACTGGGGTCTGCTGGGCATCACTTCTAGGTGGCCAAATTCCTTAATTCACTGCTTTCATCAAACTTCTGATGCACTTTTGTAGGATGCCCATGAAATTTAAATGCCTCAACTTTTCTGGCAATTCAGTCAGGGTATTGAGCTGGTGTTGTGTGCATCCTAATTTGGAAAATGAAATAAAACCAATCCTAAAATTCCATTCTGTAGATGCCTTGGTTACATTGCCATGGTTTGATCCAAAGCTTTCAGAAAAGTGGTGTGGCCATGGCTTGCTGTGGAAGAGACTTCAGTGTCACCTGGGGGAGCCCTCCTGGCAGGAGGCAGGGAGGATGTGGGTCCTGTGGGTCCTGTGGCTCAGGGGAGAGGCAGGGAGGATGTGGGTCCTGTGGGTCCTGTGGGTCCTGTGGCTCGGGGGAGAGGCAGGGAGGATGTGGGTCCTGTGGCTCGGGGGAGAGGCTCTCCTGGGCCCTGATCACTGCCCCAGGGGGGAGGTCCCAGTCTGGCACTGGGGTGAAGAGGAGCTCCATGAAGTGCCAGGAGCTGGGTGAAGAAATGGGCATTAACATCTCTCTGCTCCTTTGGTTCCTAAGAATAAAGGTCCCAATGCAGGTGTTTTGCAGTGGGAGGAACTGAACACTCCTGACACAGGGATCACTGAGGAAAGATGGTCCTCAGACATCAGGGGTAACACAGCTTCTGGCTGAAGGTATTTCCTGATCCATGGGGCTTTCCTACACTGCACTTGGCTCTTCAAGTCCTCTGCACACCAAAATATTCAATAGCAGAATTTTGCCTCCAGGTGAAATACTTTCTGAGTGCTGGTGGGTTTGTGCAGGACCCACTGAGATGCCCTCACCTTGCTGAGTCCCAAATCAGTCCCATGGAAGCTCAGTGGGCTTCCTGACAACCCCCAGAGGAGAAAAGCTGCCAAGGAGAGGGCTGAACACCAGAAGAGTTGGAGATGGGCCTGGTCATGTTGGTTACTACTCTGCTGGCCCCTGATTTATACTCTGGGTTCCATCGATCCTGAGGCTCTGCCACAGTGGTGCCCTGAGCTGATTGAACTGGTTATTTCCACAGCTATTTCTGGAAGATCTAGAGAAGAAAAACAAAGCAGGTGAAATGGATAGCTCGTGGTGAAGCTGTTTAAATATTTATAAAACAGTTAGCTAAGATTCAGGATCCATTTAACATAGCCAAATTTGATATGTTGAGATGAATAATTCCTCTTCTCTACTACCATTCCACTTATTTATTTATTTAATCATTAAAATCACATCACTACTTTCCCTATGACTTGAAGAAAGATTTGGAAAGTCCTGTATTGTCCTTGGATCAGACTCTGAATGATCATAAAATGTCAATCTGGAATTAGGCCATTTTTTGGGAAAGAGCTGTTGATTTTTTCTTCCGTGTTTAGATCAGAATTTGGAAATAGAAAAAAGGAAAAGGAAAAGGAAAAGGAAAAGGAAAAGGAAGAGGAAAGGAAAAGGAAAAGGAAGAGGAAGAGGAAAAGGAAAAGGAAAAGGAAAGGAAAAGGAAAAGGAAAAAGAAAAGGAAAAGGAAAAGGAGAGAAGAGAAGACGAGAAGAGAAGAGAAGAGAAGAGAAGAGAAGAGAAGAGAAGAGAAGAGAAGAGAAGAGAAGAGAAGAGAAGAGAAGAGAAGAGAGAAGGGAAAACTCTTAACTTGTCCAAACAAGATCATTTCAAAGAAAAAAAAAAAAAATCAGTAATTTATTTCCAAACTGGAAAATTGCAAAATTATAATGAGAAATAATCTATAAAATAATTTAGAAACAGCTTTTAGAATTAGAATGGAAGCTGTCAATATTTTTAGAATGCAAGATTTACATCTGAAGGAAAATATTTAATGTTTTAAATTCACCAGTGCTCCCCAGACCCTGTAGTACAGCCCAGTGTATGCTTAGAAAGAGCTACTTCATCTATTTAATTAAGAGAAACTACTATCAAAGCAGATTTCGCATTTAAAATTCGTGTTTAAACTTCTCACAGATTAAGTGAGCTTAAACAGTTGCTATTCCTGACTTTAACAGCATTATAAAATACATTAGAGATTGAGAGGATAAAATTCTGCCATGTTAGGTTATAACCTAACTGCTATTTGCAGTTGTAAGGACTACTAATGGCGCAGGGACAAGATTTATTATAGTAAAGACATCCTGCTTAACATTACCCTTGTCATTCCATTAATAATGACTGCTTATGAGCCATCTCGTTGGCATCTTTGTTGTCCTGAAAACTTAAAACTCACAGCACAATTCTTTACGATGTGCTACATTGCCCCCTCTGGGTATTCCTGACCATTATCCCATTTGGTTATATTCAAAACTGCTGCCTCCTGAGAGAGCATTAGGGCCGACCTTTAACCCTGCAATATTCTTGGTTCAAATGGCGTAATAACATGTAGTGAATATTTACAAGCATACTTATACTATAATAGAGTACTGCTGTGAACATTAGCACATATTTTCTGCTCAATCAGGCTTTGATGTAGAGCTTGGCTTGTACCCTGGAGAAAATGCAGTCCCCAATAAGCTGTGCTAGTGAAACACTCTTGAACCTCCACAGCTTCTGCCATGCAAAGCACTGCCAGGCAGAGGAGCAGGGGCACACAGCCCTGTGCCACGCTGAGGGGCCCAGCAGCACACGAGGGGGAAGCACTGCCCCTCCTGTGGTATCTGGGGCTTTCCTGGCATCAGGGAAAGGTGATCTCATCCAGGAAAAGGGAATCAGGAGCGTGGATATATCGTGAGGTGGCTCAGCAGGGCTCATCCAGTCCAGCTCCTGGCCCTGCTCAGGACACCCTGCCAATGCCACCCCGTGCCTGGAGCATTGTCCAACCTCCCTGTCTGAGTGCTCTGTGACCACTGCCCTGAGAGCCTGCTCCAGGGCCCCACTGGGGCTTAAAGCAGTGCTCCCTGACGGGGCCAGGAGCAGCTTGCCCCTTCCCTGTTTCCTCAGTGGCCATGGAGGTGATGCCATGGCACACCACTGACTTTCCACTTCTCTCTCTATCCTCACCAGTGCCATCCTCACATCCTCTCACCCTCTTCTCCTTTCCTTGCCCTCACCCCCTGCACCTGCCCCAGAAGTCCCGAGGGGACCCTGAAGGGCCCTGGCAGTGCCCTTGGGCATGGGGCTCGATCCCAGATCTCCATCTCTCAGTGCCCATCCCGTGCTGGCTGTGCCAGGGTGGGATGCTCTGCAGGAATTGCTCTCCAGCCCTTCCTATCTCATCTTCCCATCCATTGCCCTACCAAGAGCTCAGCCTGAAGGGGCAGTTTCAGCCCTCCTGGAAGGTGGTGGCAGAGGATCATTTCCCAACAGCCATGGGGATTGCACTTGAGGGCTCTTTTAGGTCCACAGGTGAACATCTGTGCTCTTCTCAACAGGAGAGAGCTTTGTTTTCCACATAGCCTCATGTCAAGCTGTCCTTCCCCTGCAATTAGCATCAATTAGCATCATTCCCTACCTGGCTCCTGTTCTGCCCTGATCAGTGTGGATCCATCTTCTCCAGCCCAGCTGTGCTTTTCCCACCAGCCCCAAATATCCCCCAAAGCCTTTTCCTGCCCACTTTGTGCAGCATTTCCTGTCCCCCACCAGCCATCAGCAAAGCCCTCTGTGGCACTGTCCCTTCCTGAACAGAAACAGGGGGGTGTCCATAGAGGGTCCCTGCTCAGACCACGGGGCCTGGAGCAGCCTGGACCCTGGCAGAGGGTTAGAATGAGCTGACCTTTAAGGTCTTGGAATGGACTGTCCAGGGAATTGATGGAGTCCCCACCCCTGGGAGTGTTTAAGGAACCCCTGGACATGGCACTCAGTGCTCTCGTGTGGGTGACAAGGTGGGGATGGTCACAGGTTGGACTCAGTGGTCTTGGGGTGTTTTCCAACCTAATTGATTGTGCAGTCCTGTGGTTCTGCCTCTTCCAACCCAAACCATTGCAGAATTCCATGACTATGATGTGCATCGCTTCTGCAATACACTGGTGAAAACTGGGGCAGGAAAAAGGTCACTCAGCCAGGTTGATGTCTTTAATATTAATTTGGGTGTAGGTTTTTCTAAGCCTGTTCCCCTCCATCACTGTTTTCTTCTTCCTTAAGAACAAGATTATTTTTCCTCATTTGTTATAAATCCACTTTTGCTGTGCTTTGCTCTCTGTTTCCTGTTTCTGTAACGTGCCCTGTGGAGATTTGACTGCAAGTCCAAGTGGTTTTCTTGTGAAAGTTTTCTAATTTTCAGGGCTTGGAGGAGAAAGGGTCACTCCTCAGTTTTGTTGGTTTATGAGTGTGTTGTTAATCTGCTTAGAAGAGTCCGGCACAGAGCAAACGTGAGCGTTTGAAAGAAGAGTCTCTTGTGGTTATGAAAAACTTTGACTGGGCAATATCTGTCTCCAGCCAAAGACAGAATAAACCTTCCTTATTTTCTTGGTGTAACTTATAAACCTGTTACAGTTTTTGCATTAAAATCTTCCTATACAAAGGAGATGTCCATTTTTTGATATTTTATTCATAAGATCCCTCAAGGTGTCATTGAAATTCTCTCAGTCTTTCATCAGCATGATCCACTCTTGGAGAGTACACCTGCACAATAGATGAAATGGTTGTCCTCGGAGAATAATGGCAGCCATCCTGATATTAATTTGGTTCCAAGTAATTATCAAGTTCATATCTTTCAGTTTGCTGGGAAACTTTTTCTTCCTTTTGACTTTCTTCCTTTTTTTTTCTGTTCTAAACAGAGTTACAGGGCTTGTTAATGCTGCTCCAGACTCTCCACTGAGAGTCTTCTCTGGGACTTCAGCTCAGGTTCGTAGCTTCAGCCATGAATTTTTGTGCTGAAGGTATTGTTACAGGGTGTATGCCTGGGTCAATAATGGCCCACATGGAAATCTGCACCTGGTGGGTGTAGTTAATGCTGTAGGAAAATAAAATGCCTTTTATCTCCTCTGTGCAGGTGCTGGTCTATCAGCTACACCCCTGTGTGGGTGGGCAATCAGGTTCAGTGGTGGCCTCTCTCCAGACCATTTAGGTGCTTTTTCTATAATAGTATTGAAAGACACAGGCAGAATGTGCCCACAAATGCATCTCTGCTGGGGACAAATCCCTCACCTTGTCCTGCAGAGCTGTGAGACCAAACCCTTCTCCAGCAGGGCTGGTAATGATGGAAGAACGATTCCAATTCCCAAAATTTTGAGAAGTTGCTTCAGTGATGAATATTTTTACATTTACCGTGGTGCTTCAGCATTTTTGGGCTCATTAGGGCAGAGGCTCAGCTCTGTCCACCCCACAGGAGGCAGAGCTCACAGGAGGCACCAGGTTGGAAGGGACCCCCGTGGGTCAGCTGGCCCCAGCCCCCTGCTCAAGCAGGGGCATCCCAGAGCACCAGGCACAGGATTGTGTCCAGAGGATTCTGGAATATCCCCAGTTGGGGGGACTCCACAACCTCTCTGGGCTCTATTCTGTGCTCAGGCACAGGATTGTGTCCAGAGGGTTCTGGAATATCCCCATTTAGGGAGACTCCACAGCCTCTCTGGGCTCTGTTCCGTGCTCAGGCACAGGATTGAGTCCAGAGGATTCTGGAATATCCCCAGTTAAGGGGACTCCACAGCCTCTCTGGGCTCTGTTCTGTGCTCAGGCACAGGGTTGTGTCCAGAGGGTTCTGGAATATCCCCAGTTGGGGGGACTCCACAGCCTCTCTGGGCTCTGTTCTGTGCCCCGTCCCTGCACAGGGAAGTTTTCCCTCATGTTCAGGCAGAACTTTCTGCCTGTTCCTCTTGTCCCAAGAGGCTCTTTGGATGTGAAAGAAAAAGGTGAGCCTTTGGAAAAGCTGAAGAAGGCTTTAAGTCAATTAAAGCCTTGCAGCACAAGGTCTGAAGGGTGCAGAGAAGTCCAAAGGCAGCCCTGGCAGTGCATTTTGGGGTCTCTCCCTTCCAGCTCATCCTCTTGCATGCCTGTGTGAGGTATTTGACCATCTCTGCTTGTGATGATTAAGAAAAGCCAGTTTAAACAGCTGTTATCTAGAAAGAAATGAGTGTTTTTAAATTTTTTATTATTATTTGGGGAGCCTTGCCCATGGGTGTTGCTGCAGCACAGGGGTCTGGGCAGAGGAGGAGCCCAGCAGCTTTCTTTGCATTATTAGAGATTTCTCCTTTCCCCTGGCTATTGCCAACCAATTTGTATTTTGAAGGAAGCCTGCAAGAAATTTTGTGTTTTCTTCAATTCTCTTGGTTTATTTCTGTTCACATCACTCTCCTTTTTCCCCCCATTGGCAGTAAATCCTTAGGCTGAGCCATCCATTTATTATGGGTTGGCAGTTGTTCAGTCTGCCATCTGTTTTTAGCTGCCAATAGAGCAGCATTAACAAATCTCTTCTGATATTTATCTGTGGCACTGCCTTTTGTTAAATGAAGAGCACAAAGTTTTGGACATACTGTATTGGGAGTTTTATTGCATCAGGTAGGGCACTTAAAACTTCCCTCCAATATTTTTCCAGCCTGGGATAATGTCCCCAGCACTCTCTGCATCCTATGATGCAGTTTTTTCCTGTTTATTTTTCAGATGCTGCTGCCTGAAGAAGGACAGTTTGGTGGGAATAATCCTTGTTTCTTTCCTGAATATTTTATAGAAAAGTCTCCCTATTATGGAAAACATTGAACAATGTATTGAACCTTTTTTTTTTTTCCCAACTGATCTGATTTTTCCCCATTTTTCTCCTGTGGATATATCTCCACTTTTACATGGAAGAGTACTTTGCATCCCTGTAGGTCCCACCACCTGGGGGGTTTATCAGAGGAGGGATTCTGGCCACAAGTCTGTGCTTGAGCTCATTCAGACCAGCTGTGCACCAGCACAATGCTTTGGCTACCTACTAAAAAATAGATTTATTTCATAATTCTCATTTATTTACTAATTTCATCACTTGTTCTTATTTATTTGTTTGTTTATTTATTTATCCCTTTATTTTTAAGGGTTGGAGAATGGTGTGAATTGCAAATTTCTTTCACATAAGGAATCACTCACTTGATAATTGTGTTTTACCCTCTTTTGGGTTTTTTTTTTTGGTAGGATGTTGGTGGCTTTAATTAAGCAGCCTGCAGATGGGTTGGAGAAATGATACATTTCCCAACACATCTCCATCTTTTTCAGCCATCATGTACTTAAATTGCAAATTCTCCTGAACTGTAACCCAGTGTCTTATGGCTCTTGATTCTACATTTCCCTGCAGATCTTCTGCCTTCAGCCGAGCCAGAGCTGCAGGATGTGACTGTTAATAAAAGGGATTAAACTGCAGCAAAGCCCCGACATCCAAATGATGTTGAGGGTCTGATTTAAGACCACCAAGACAGAAAAGTGGGCAAGAAGAACCTCTGTAGGTTTGTTCTGCAGGTTGTGCTTGTGTGCAGCAATGGGCCTGCTCAGGGTCTGCTGTGATGGGACAAGGGGGAAACACTGAAGGGAAGGAGGGCAGGGCTGGGTGGGATCTTGGGCAGGAATTGTTCCCTGGCAGGGTGGGCAGGCCCTGGCACAGGGTGCCCAGAGCAGCTGTGGCTGCCCCTGGATCCCTGGCAGTGCCCAAGGCCAGGCTGGACATTGGGGCTGGGAGCAGCCTGGGGCAGTGGGAGGTGTCCCTGCCAGGGCAGGGGTGGATGGGATTGAGCTTTCAGATCCCTCTCACCCAAACCATTCTGGGATTCTCTGATTCCTCAAGGATCATCTGGAATCTGCAAATGCAAACCACGAGACATTTTTCTACAACTCTCCTGGTGTTGAGGTCTGAGCAGGCACAAAATTGGCAAAGTTGCTCAGCCTGGTCCACCAAAGTTTATCAACCAACTAAAACCTCATTCTCCTCCTTGGCTTCCTGTAAAAAATCTGCCCCAAAATCAAGTTGCTGACACAGGCTAATTTTCTGCCAAATTTCAAGTCCTACTTTCCACTCTGGAAATTTCCCACTGAGCACCTTGAGCATCTCCCTTGTTTGGAGATGTCTGGTGCTGTGCCAGGGCAGAGGCAGCCTGGTGGTTCTGTTTCACAGAATCCCAGCATCATTTTGGCTGGAAAAGGCCTCTGAGATGATGGAATCCCCCCAGGCAGTGCCAGGCCCCCTCCTAGACCACGTCCCATCCATGTCCTGTCCGTGTTTCCCACCCCTGTCCCCGATTCCTGGCACTGGGGGAGCCACCCTGACTGGAAGCTCTGCTGATCCATGGCAGAGCCAACAGCCCCAATAAATTCCACCTGCCAAAGGCTTCATCCAAAGGGAGGATTTCAGGCTGAGAGGAGGTTTGGCACATTTATGGCATGTGGGAGCAGGGCTGTAAAGGAGGGGATTACAGTTAAGGTTGTTCTGCAATGTTCTCTCACTCTACACCTGTAATTTTAATTCCCAGAAACAGCCTTGGATGCCAAGTGCTTCACAGGCAGAGGAATGGCTTCCAAAAAGCTTGGGTAAGTTTGATATCAGATCTGCAATGGCAAAAGACTTGGACTTGTTTTCTTGCACTTAAAATTCAAAATACCCTCTATTTGACTATTCAACTCTTTTTTTTTTTTCCCTCTTCTAATTATTTTTCTTTTTTTGACATGGACATAAAACCCCACATTTTCTCCAAATCCTGTGTTTAAAAACATGGAAAACACAAGCCTCAAACCCTTCTCCTGGAGGATGGATTTCACTGAAGCTGTCTCATGTGCACCTTTCCCACTTGGGCTCATCCTCTTGCTGATTCTTCCAAGATTTGTGAGAGGTTGTTGCTATGGTACAGACCTTGCTGAGGATTTAATGACCTGTGCTACTTTGCATTAAAAAGTTTTACTAATCTCCTGCTTAAAATGGCTTTTAGAGATGTGCTGGAGCCTGGGCCTTGGTTCAGAGCTCTGCTCCCACCAGTGAATTCTCTTTGGGGTTCACAGAATCACAGGAGGTAGCACTATTTGTTCTTTATCTCAGGCATGTCACTGCTGGAGATACTTTGCTAAATATTGAGTTTTAAATACATCTCAAGGCTCTTGGCTATGAAATCCCTCAGGGATTTCAGGCATGAGTTGTGGCAAGAGGAGCACAGGATGCACCACCCCCCCAGTTAAGAGCTGGGCTCCTGCATGTTGGATATTTTGGGGTGTTATGAGGCTTAGGACAAAATATCTGGGGTCAGTAAATGGGATTACTTTGCCCTGGACCCTTTGGATGCATGTACTGGAGCATGGGACAGGATCAGGTCCTTCCACCTCTGACAGGTTCCAGCTTAGTTAAGATTTTTTTTCTCCTTTCCTTTTTTTTTTTTCGTCCCTGATGCCTTTTTCCTTCAGAAATAACTGTTTATAATCAGTTTAATGCAGATGAAACCATTACTTCTTCACTCTTCAGAAACTCTTTATGCTTCTTAATTAAAGCCTTTGTCTGAACACAAAATAATTAATACATAAAATGAAGCAGAGGGAAAGAATCGACTGTGAAACCAGTCACTCAGTTGTATATTTAAACAATATTTAATCATTAGAGTAACACAGTGCTTGCACTTTTGGAAAGAAAACAAGCCTTATACTTCATGTTTATTTAACACTTTGACTAGTTCATTCTTGGAGGTATGAAATGAGGCTTATAGAGTGCCAGAGCAGTAAATCAGACATTCTGAAAATTACTGGGTCTTAAACAGTAGTGTCATTTTTAACCTAAACAGTTCAGTGGTGCACCAGCACATAAAAGTGACCTCTTAGAACAACATCTACTGTTTACACTGAAAGGCAAGGCAAGGAAATAAAAACAAGGCATAAAATATGGTGCAGTGAGGATGGCATTTACTTGTGTTTCTGCCTCTGTTCTGGATGCTGATGGGTGTGATGGCTTTCATAGAATTAATGCATTAAAGAGAATCCATGCACAAAAAATGTCATGGATATCACATATGTGCACATACCTACTGTGTGTAGCCAAAATTTTGGGCAGCTTCTCACACCGAGCACTTTCCACCCGAGTGCTCACTCAGATTTTAAACCCCATTTGGGTTGGCACTGTGGCTGCTCACTTTGTAGCTTTTTACAGCAGTGTTCTCATGAAAGAATTTGTTGTCCCAGATATTTGTTGGGGAAAGAACACGTGGATTCAGAGCAAATATTGAGTTTCTTTTGTGGAGAGGGAATGCTTTGAGTTGTAGGTGGGATTTGCCTGCACTCTGCAAGCACCAGGGCTCTGCTGCACCGTGGGCTGTGCACAGGTTTGTATAACCAGTGACACTCTTGGCTTCTGAGCACTGAAAAACCACAGAGTTTGGCTCAAAAGGGAACATTTTTTGCCAGAGTTGTTCATTAAGGTTTTTATGGGGCTGTAGCTCAGAGAGGAGTGGGCAGACAGGGGTTCAGTGCTGTGTGGGTGGGTGTTTGCAGTGAAACCTGGACACTCCCCTCTCCCAGAAGGTCGCTCATTCCCAGCACTGGGGATGCATTTAAAACCTCCTCCCAAGTCTGGCCCACTTCTGATCCAGGTTTCCTACCCAGTCCCAGAGGATTTTGCAGTGCTGTGCATTCTCCTAATGAGATAAATGGAGGCAAAATTGGCTTGTGGAGGTAAAAAAGCAAAAGCACCTTCCTGGCTGCCAGGCAGCCCTTCCCTGCCCAGGGACCACACTGACCTCTGGTCACTCCTCTGGTCAGTCTGGCTCTGACCCTCAGAGAGGTGCTGGAGGGCAGAAAAGCTCTGCTGGTCCTGTACCCAACACACTTAGGAGTAAGAGGCATGAGTTGTTTCTTTTTGTTTTGTTTATTTGGTGGGATTTGGAGGTTTCTGGTTGATTGTTTGTTTGTTTGTTTGTTTGTGTGAAGCTTTTTTAAATTGTTGTTTGGGTTTTTTGGGGGGAGTTTATGGATTAAGAATACACATTTACATTATATTTACATTATATTTACATTATATTTACATTATATTTACATTATATTTACCTGCAGGTCTAAGGCCAGAAGAGACCACGGAGCTGCCGCAGGGATGGAGCCCCTCTGGAGCCAGGCTGGGAGAGCTGGGGGTGCTCACCTGGAGAGGAGAAGGCTCCAGGGAGAGCTCAGAGCCCCTGGCAGGGCCTGAAGGGGCTCCAGGAGAGCTGCAGAGGGACTGGGGACAAGGCATGGAGGGACAGGACACAGGGAATGGCTTCCCAGTGCCAGAGGGCAGGGCTGGGTGGGATCTTGGGCAGGAATTGTTCCCTGGCAGGGTGGGCAGGCCCTGGCACAGGGTGCCCAGAGCAGCTGCCAATATCAAAAAGTTTTTAAGGCTCTGGACTACCAGAGTGATTGCCTCAGAAATTGGGGACCAAAGGTGAGATCTCTGCTGAGACAGAACTTCTGAATTCAAGAAGTGCTCCCGTAGGAGCAGGTAATGGTGTTTATTTCCATGTTACATCACATCAAGAGCCTAATGAAGAGGAGTGATGGGTTTAAATTTGAAGAGCACATGGAATGTGATTTTTATTAGGTTGGATCCTGAGTGAACAGAACATTGAAACTGTAATTATGAATATTTTACAAATGTGAACCTTCAATTAACTGTATCAGTTGTGTTTGTGAACTATGGAGAAGTTGCATTATTAATGAACACACAAGGTTAATATTAGTTTATTTATCATTTGGAATATGGCTTTTGAGTTAATCATACAAGTCCTGCCACATTCAATTTTGATTAATGCAAGAAGTTCAGGCAGGCTTTGTTAAGCAAATATTTATTATGTGTGATGTATTATAAAGTAATAAAGCATTTTTCCTCCATCTCAGGTCCTACATACAAACACCTTCCACTACAGGGAAGACTTTAACATGTAAACAAACATCCTCTGGTTATGAGGACAGCAAATAAATCATGAGCATCTCCTGTGTGATTTTTTTTTTTGTTTTAAATTCAGATTTCATCCCTCTTACACAGAGGAGGCTGCAGTGTCCTGCAAAGTGTTCTGTGGGTTCAATATGCAGATTGGTGTGGAGGATTTTTGCTATAATTGATCCCTTTCCTTCTACTTTTACTCCATTTCAGTGCAGATGAAGAATTGGGCTGCTTTGGTATCCAACACCATTCTTAGCATGGCCAGATTATTCCAAATAATGAAGAATTTCAGCAGCTTGGTTGTGCTAAAAGGCAGTTTTGGGATGTTTTATGTCCTTCTTGGCTGGCCTGTGGCAGCCTCGGGCTGGGGGATGCAGTGGCAGGGCCTCCCACAGACCTTTGCCAGTGGATCCCCTCTGGAAGGGAGGGAGGATTTCTGATGTGAATAAAAAACCATATTTGCCATTCAATTTTTCTGCAAAACAACATTGTCAGCCACAAAGCTTTAACAATTAAGAGTGAAAGCTGATATTGTTGAGAATGCCAAGCACTCAATGTGGGGTTTGGTTCAGAAAAGAGTTAAGACTTCACCTAAACCTCAGTGAAGGTGGAGAGACCAACAAAACACCTTGGTTCAAGTGTCTGAGGCTTTAAAAGTGCTCCCCAAGTCACAAGACCAAAGGTATAAATCCCCTGAATTACAGCACAGTTAATGAGTTTCTTCTGAAAGAGAGTTCTTCTGAAAGCCAATTTTGGCAAGTTTGTGTTGAACAACAGGCCACATCTTAAAAGTGTTAGGGGGATTTAAGATTATTTCATTTATAGGTGAAATATAAATTTTATTTTAAAATATGTAACCATAAGTTTATCCTATATTATTTATGAGTAGTTTATTCTGATTTAATGATGCTCAGCCTCTCCCTTTGTACAATCAAAGCAGGATCTTGGTTTGGAAAGGCCTGTGGATGATTCAAAAGTTTTTACTTCTCTTTTAATCTTAAACCCTTTTTTTTAAAATAAATGATCCATTAGCAATGCACAAATTTAACTTATTTTTTTTCTTTTTGGTTTGGTCAATAAAATAAATAAATAGTTGGGCAGTACCCAAGTTAGGAAGGGCTCTGTCCTCCTCCAGTGTTCGTGGAACTCAGCCCTGTCTGCTTTAACCAGTTTCAGTGTAGCTGTTACAATTTTCATCCATAATAAATGATCAGTTTGTAAGAATTTCCTCTACATGTGAGAAACAGACTTAATGCCAACGTTCTCAAATTGGAGTTAGTTATAAATAATGCACTAATAGATGTGAAAGAGCGTAAATGATTGCTTTGTGTTGCACCTGTGAGGTTGTTAGTGCTTCTTTAAAAAACAAACAAACCCTCTTTTGCAGGATATTTATTCCCATCTCCTCCATCAAAGGGGTTGCACTCTTTGTACCTTTTTATGTAAATTAAAAAATCTTTAGCCAGTTCTGTGTCAAAAATAAATAGTTGAATGAGCTTGCAGACAACATTTATTTTGTATGTACATTAATGGGCACTTCCATTTCTTCCTGCAGGCTAGAATCCACTTTGAAATTCATGTTTGATAAATTCCCTGGCTTTCCGAGTAATTTAGCTGTCTATAGGGCTGTTGATCCTTTGAGTGTATTGCTGAACCATTGGGACTTGTACACCACATCTGCATATCCAAGTTCAAATATATACTCAAGATGATTGGTTTAAACTTTAAGTTGTTGATCTTATTCCTGATAGATTTGTTAGATTGTCTCCCATTTCATTTCTAAAATCTGTGCCTAATCCATAAATACCCCTTCTTAAATATGTCTCCAATAAATTCACTGATTGAGTTAGTCATTCTGTAAGCACTGAATTAACATTCAGGGGAGCCTGAGAACCTTTAGCCACAATGCTGGCTGATGCTGTGCTGTCAGCAGGGCACGCTCAGCACCGCCCCAGCCCAGGTGCTGCTCTCCAAAGCAGCAAAATTCCCGGTGAAAATTCCCCTTCTGCCTCCTGAGCGTGTAAAAGGGGATGGAGTTTGAAATAAAAAAGGGCAGGACTGATGGTCCTTTATAAGCCTTTATTAAAAGTGATCAGCTCGGGTGGGGGCCCTGCCCAGCTTCGTTGCCCCAGTTTCGACTTGGAGGAGGAGGAACTTCGGCTCTGCCACTCCCTGTGATAGAGCCGGGCCCTCGAGTGTTCCTCAGGGGCCGGGGCTGTGCACGAAGGTGGATACGGAGGGGATGGTGCTGATTCGCCGTCCTCAGGGCAGTGGCTCCAGCAGACCTTCCCATTAGGGTGACTACTTGAAGAAACCCAAAAGCTGCCCAGGCAGTAGTTCCCGATAGAGCAACCTGGTTCATTTTTCTTAAAAGTTTGTTGGCTCGTTTTAAATTATTATTTTCTAGGGATTTTTTACTCCCAAGGGTCTTTTCGGCTCTAGTTTGCATATTCAGCCCCTTTTCTTCTCTTCTTTTTTTTTTTTTTTTTTTTCTTTTTCTTTCTTTCTTTATCTATCTTATTTATCTTTATTTATCTATCTTTTCTTTATCTACTACTCTTCAGCAGGCCAGCTTCGAAAGGGGTAAGGAGGGGGTTGTAAATGCAAGCCCTGATAAGAGGCCGGTTTCTTCACAACTAAGTGGGGTTTTTTTTTTCTTAAACTGCAAGAGAGATCCTAACTTACAAAGCTACAACAAAGCACAAACTTACATTTAAACAAAGCTACAATGTAGTACAAAATAAATGGATAATTGTTAAATTGATAATCTGGTCCCTTATTTATAACAGAGTTGTCACTGGGCTATGAAATGAGTGGGCAGGGATTGGGGCTATCGGCCTTCCAAGGCTCAGGCTCAGTCAGCTTTGCTTTTTCTCTCTTTCTCAGCTGAAATCTCCAGTCTGAGCACTGGGAGCTGCTGGAGCTGCTGGAGCACCCAAACCCTCAGCCCTTGGGGAGCTGCAGCAGGACAGAGCTGCCTGCAGGCTCCAGCCAGGCTGGCTCAAACCCGAGCTGAGCTTTGCTGCTGCCCTGCAGGGCCGGGCACTCCTCCCCTGCCCAGTGCCCTCCTCCTCTCCTGGCACTGCATCCAGCCAGGAATGTGCAGGGATGAGCAAAGGGGTGCTGGGCACACCAAAGAGGGGAGCAGGGCCCTGCACAGGAGCTGTGTGGGCTTGGGGCACCACTTCCAGCGGGCACCTCTTCCTCACGAGCTTCTTCCAAGTGTTGGGGGCACCCTGCAGATGGCCTGGGAATGCAACTTCATTGAAAACTCTTTTTAAGCATAGCATCAGTTATTCTGTTATAAAACCACTTGTCTGGTTTGCTCTGAGCGAGCCCAAACGCTCTGCAAGGCAGGAGAATCAATTAAATAATTTAAACTTGGAACTACTGGGATTTTGGGAAGCCTGATCCAGTGAAAGGTGGTTGGAATGAGATGGTCCCTTCCATGCCAAACCATTACATGATCCTATGGTTTATTTTGTTGTTCTAATTTTTAGAGGATTCATATTTATTTTCTTTGTTCCACATAATAAACTCCTTAACTTGGGAAGACTCTGCTTTGCTTTCTGGAGGGGTGGGGTAGGGTAACAGTGTGGGTGCAGTAACCTATCCTGACAGCAATAAACCAAGGATTTCAATTAAAATGCTCCCTTTTTTTGGTTTCTATTCTTCATAAGGAAATTATTCTAATAAGATACCTTGTGTGGTCTTTCAAGGCAAATTCCAATAAATTCCTTGTCTTAATTAATAAAACAGCTCTGACTAGTGGTACCCAGAGTCAAATTTAGAGTCTCTGGGGTATTTTTGTGACAGAGAGGAAAATAAATGCAGTGGGGAGAGTTTTCCTGCTTGTGTGGGTTTGGTTTTTGTGTTATTGTTTTGATTGTTTTGTTTTAATAATACCTAAAACCTTGCCTTTGATTTAAAACTCCTAGTCGAGGTTTAATGAATTGAATTACTTAACATCACAAGGATTAGGGAAATATATTTTCTGGTTTTAAAACGTGTGAATTTATGTATATATATATGGATATCTTGCTTGTCTCGCAGAGGTTAATGCTTATTATTAAATGCATTTTAAAGATAATTTAAAAGATTATTTTTAAAGCACCTTTTGTACCCTGCTTTATGTAGGGGAGAGAGATGCCTGCAAGTGCCCCTGAATGGGGACAACCCTCAACTCTGACCTGAGATTTTTCACTCTACACAAAATCCAGTTTTGTCAGAAGCAGCACCACAGTGCCACCGTATTTAACATGATTTACTGCTTTGTTCACTTAAATTTACAAATTGGCCCATATTTCATCAAGGTAATTAGGCACATCTATAACCTTAATGACGTGACTTTCTCACAGGTGCAGTCCTTCTGAAGTCCATCAGCCTAAATTTTGTCTTCCAGACTGAGCACATCCAAAGCTCTTTGCTCTTTGTACCCCTTTATTTTGGGCTGTTGTCAGTCCTTTCCTATCCCCTGCTCTGCTTTGTGTGAACAGCCCCAGTGTGTGTGGTTTGGAATGGTCAGGGAAGGAGTTCATGCCAAAAGTGCCTTTAGATTGGTGATTAAGTCATTTCTATCAGTAAAATATGAATTCTGCTCATAGAAAATAGCAAACCCAAGCTTCAACATCCTTCTGTTCCAAGTCAGTGCTTGGGAATTCATGTGTTGTGTTCCCAGTGCTTTGTCCTGCTGTTTTCTGCTTTGATTCCTTGCTCTGCTCACTTAGTCTGAAATATTGGGCTCCACATTGGGCTGCTGTGATCCTGTTTTGTGGTAAGGAAGGGGTGGCAGAACTCCATGCCCCAGGGAAAGCTCGGCCCAAGCAGAGGGAATTTCCTGGGTGGAAAGTGGAGGAACTCAGAGCTGATGCTCCTGGAAGGATTCATTACATGGTTGGGGTTGTGAGGGACCCCAAAGCCCACCCAGTGCCACCCCTGCCATGGCAGGGACACCTCCCACTGTCCCAGGCTGCTCCCAGCCCCAATGTCCAGCCTGGCCTTGGGCACTGCCAGGGATCCAGGGGCAGCCACAGCTGCTCTGGGCACCCTGTGCCAGTGTTTTACCACTCTTACCATGAAAAGTTTCTCACATCTAGTCTGAACCTCCCCTATATTAGTTTAAACCATTCCCCCTTGTCCTGTTACTCCAGGCCCTACTAAAACCTCTGTCCCCATCTTTCCTAGAAGCCCCTTTAAATGTTTTTACCTGTTTACTCTCTTTATTTTTCCAGTGAAAACCCTTCCTCAGCAGGGTGTGTTAAGGGAGCAGAGACACAGCAGCCACCTCTGCCTCTTCCCACTGCTCCCCTTTGCAGCTCTTCAGCACGAAACAGCCTCAGAATCCACATTTGGGGTTCTCCCTCCTTGAAGGGGCACAACCTCAGTAAGAGATCGGGCTTTAGGTGTGCAGCAGGGCTCTCCTGCAGTTTATAATCCAAGATCTGAGGTTTGGAAGGGTGCCATGTTCATCCCTAAAGCAGGTCTGGGCAGATCTGAGGCAGCCCGAGGTGTTGGGCTTGTCTGGAGCTCCGTGAGCTCCCCATGGATTTTCCAGGGGTGGCCATGGAGTTGGGAAGTGCCTGGCAGCTGTCTGCAGATGTGCAGGATGTGTCTGCTGTGGGTGGACCTGTCCTTACCTGCACAGAGCCTGGGAGTTCTGCTCCCCGTGGCTGTTTCCATCTCCAAATGCTTCCATGGATTTCCTCCTCAATCCTCCTTGACTGTCAATGTGTTCAACTGGAGAGAGAAAATCTCCCTGATGAATAAATCCCGAACCCTTCTGGGTTCTGCTGGGGTCATCTGATTCAATCTGAGTTATTTCTGTATTTCTTCTGGCCTCTCCTCTCTCCACAGAGCAATTCTGGGCACTTTTCTTACCTCTCAGCCATTTTTCTATTGTTCCCTTTTTCCTGCTCATTCTGAACTTCTTCCTCTGGGACTTCTGGGCATCTCTGAGAGATTCTTTGGGGCCCTTTCCATTGCTCTGCCACCCCCTGATTTTCCTGCCCCTCTGTCCTGCCTGGTGAAGATTTTTCCCCCCACGAGCCCCTCATTCCCCCCCAAGGTGCCCATTCCACCTGCTCCCACCCCTCCTCTCCCTTCCCTCCCTCCCTCTGGGGCTGTCACAGCGGCCCAGGTTTGCTGTCATCAATTTTTGTTCCATCTTGTAGTCAGTCTTACATAAATAGTGGAAGTTTGGCCTTGCCCCGGGTGATTGATGGGAAGGTATATTTGTACATATCGATTGAGATAAAAAATTAGTAGTTTGCAATAGGAAAGGCAAATTAGTCATCAGAAGGAAGGTGCTTGGAGTATTTTAAGAGTTCCTTGATTAATTCTCGTGCTGTGAGTTCTTCTGACAGTAAGTTTTATGTCCTGAGATGTGGGAGGATGAGGCAGTAGTATCAGGTTATTGCAAATTTTACTTTTACTCCTCGCTGATTTATTTTACTGGCTCTTGCCACGATTAGACACAGAGGGCTAAAAATGACTTCATTTTGGGGTGACAACTGCCCTTTTCTGTGCTGGAATGAGGAGCCAGGAAGAAGAGGGCAGGTTTTCACTACGAAATTATTTTCCTTTTTATGAAAATTAATATTTAAAAGCTAGCCTGTGTAAAATCAAAGTAGCCTTTATCCAAGGTGACAAGCCCATCAGCTGGATCTTATCTCTAAAGGAGGAAAGAACTAATTCTGTGATACACTGATTAGGCTGAAAAGTAATTTTTTTCTTTGCTTACTTGACAATTTTCTCCCTAATCACCTCATTGAAAGTAGTTTTTAGTAAGCATCATAGGAGGCTGAGAGCTCTCGATCTTCCTAAAATACTTTCCACTTTTCCAAGGATGCTGCAGCATGTTTTTTAGTTTTCCTTTATTACAAACTATAATAGAATTCTTCCCAATAAAAATTGACTTATATTTGGCACTTTTAATTTGTCCAAGAATAATTTAAATAGAAATTCCAATTACTTTGGAAGGAAGGCATTTGCTCTGTACTCTCTGAGCTTGTTTAAAAGGAAGTCTTTGATAATTTGCAAGCATTTCTCATGAAAGGCAATTTTACTTAACTGGAATCCAGAAGGAAAAAAAAAAAAAAGATGCACAGAGGTTTCAATTTTTAAACTGATAACAAAGCACTGTATTTGTGCTGTTACATTTCAGCACAAAGAGGCTGCAAAATAACCTTTTTTAGTTAATGGGAGAAAAAAAGATTTAATTGCTATGAAACACTTATTCTACAAATTATCTCTTTGATTAGCAGACAGTTGTAAATGACTTATTCAATGTAATTGCAAACTCTGGCATGGAACCCAAAGTGAAATATTTGTGTTTGCAGTCAGGGTGAGTTTGAACACTTTAATTTGCAGGATTTTTTTGAGCTTAGCAGAGGTTCAGTGTTTAGGATTCAGACTTGGCTGAGTGTTGGTGCCCATCAGGCTGGAATTTGAACACTCTGGTTGGCAAAGTGTGCCAGAGGAAAGGCCAGCACTTATCCTGGTCTCTGTTCCAGCAGGGTCCCATCTTTTAAACTACTTCCAATTCTGGTGATTGAGTGGAAAAAATCATGGATCCAACAAATCCTTGGGGCTGGAAAAGCCCTCTCAGACCACTGACCCCAATCCTCCCCTCTCTACAGGTCCCAGAAAGGAGGCTGTAACCAGGTGGGGGTGGGTCCCTTCCACCAGGGAGCAGCTGACAGAACAAGAGGACTCTGTCTCCAGCTGCATGGGGAAGGTAAAGGTTGGATATAAGGAAAAAGCTTTTCATGGAAAGAATAATAAAAGTACTGGAATGGTCTGCCCAAGGAGGTGGTGGAATCACCATCTCTGGGTGTGTTTAAAGAAAGACTGGATGTGGCACTTGGTGCCATGGTCTGGTTGGGGTGTTAGGGCGTGGGTTGGACTCGGTGACCTTGGAGGTCTCTTCCAGCCTCGTTATTCTGTGATTCTGTGATCCCCCAGCCCTGCCAAGGCAAGGCCATCCCAGTCCCCATGTGCCACATGTGCTTTAAATCCCCCCAGGGATGGGGACTCAAATATAAGGAGTGTTGGGTGTCGTTGCCACCTCATTCCCACCTCTTTTTCACACCAAGCTGCAGCTCTGAACACAACAACTTCCTGCACCCTGAATCTGTTCCCAGCATTGGAATTGGGAAAACATTCCCTATAAATTAGGGATGATGATTGCTTCATGCCCTGCATGCAGCTGGATCCCATAATCCCAGCCATTTGCAGAAGGCAGGAACAGGAAGGTTGGGATGGGAATGGTAAGAATGAACGGGCAGAGGGTTCTGAGTGGGGACCCCAGAGGGCCTGGAAACCCTGGAATTCTGAGGGCAAACCTCCACCTGTGAGCTGCTGTGGCGAGGGAAGGCACCAAGAGGGGTTTTCCCATGGGCTCCTCACTGTATAATGAGGGCTGGCAAGGGGCAGCCACCCAAAACACCCAGCAAGGAGGGGCGTGCCAGACTCCAGCGCTGGGAGGTGGCAGTGGTGGCATCAGCCCTGGCAGGGAGCACCGTGACACCCAGGAGCAACAGAAGTAAATTAGGATATAGTGAGCAGAAAAAGGTCCTTGTCTGAGGGATTTCTGGGGAGATCCTCTGCCTGTGCCTGGTTTGGGGAGCTGCTGGGTCAGGCACGGAGCTGATCAGCTGCAGGATCTCAGAAACTGAGTTCAGTACGTGCCTCTGGTGGAGCACTGAGAATGTTCCCACTCCTGCATGAGGTACCCACCCATCCTCTGCTGCACTGCTCAGGGCCAGATATTAAACTGAAACATCTGCAGTTCAAAATATTAATGTTTCCAAGGAGTGGCTGAGGAGAATTTGGCTGTGCAGTTTGTGTGAATAATTTTCTGCGGTTCGTGGGAGCGCTGGGAGCTGTTTGGGAAGTGAGGATCCTCTGCAGGTGGCTGCTCTCTGCCACCAGCTCATGTCACTTCCCTCTCCACTTCATGCCACTGTCCTGATGTAACAGAGACCCTCTCAGGGACTGATTTCAGCCAGGGTTGCTCGAGCAAGGAGCAAAGCAAGGGTCATGTACCAGATCACACAAGGCTCTGGTTGAGTGTGTGTCACACAAAGTCACCACCCAGCAAACACAGTGTGAACCAAAGCAGAAAAAAAAAGAAGAATCAGGTTATAAAAACCCAAACCACGAATGCAATTGCATATGCAAAGATCTTGTTTGGGTTTGTGCTGAATTTCCATGAGGAAATTTTTTTATTTTATTTTATTTTTTTTTTTTTGCTGCAGCTGCACAGATTCACTGGATTCTTGTGAAATGGGGCAGGAAGGGGCCAGGGCTGCCTCTGCTACTCAACTGAACCTCTGCTACCAGCCAGGGACAAAGGCAGGCAGCCAGAGAGGCTGAAAACATTCCCCTCCTCCTCCTCAGTGCCACCAAGTGTGAGTTAGAGCTATTTACTCTGGATTAACATACTCGATTTCTCTTTTAAACCATTGTTTTAGACTTTCCAGTCAGTTCTCATTAGTTACTAGTTTAGGAGCCCATGGTATATTTAGACATCATATACATTTGTCAGTGAAGAGTAGCTTAAATGATCTACTTTGCTCACTGCTTAATTATGTTATTTTACTGTTCCTGAAAACCTGACACAAGGCAAATTTACATTACTGTGCTCCTAATTAGCCAATAATCCTTAAGGATTTGAATGATACATACCCAAAGTAATTTCCTCGTTCACTAAATATGAATTTCCTTACGTTAGGTTAAGAAGATGGCACAATGACAGCAGGCATCTTGGTGATGACAGCTCTCAACATGTTTGTCTCCCGAGTCAAAATCTATTAAAAGACACA
>JACBWW010000010.1:31965585-31999427 GCA_020086605.1 Lanius collurio | reverse complement strand
AGATGCTGCAGTACTCACAAACAGCTGAAGTCTGTGTGGGATTCCTGCAAGTCTGTCCCTCCATAACTATAGCTTACTGTGCAGAGAGAATGAGCAGGGTTGGGGCTCTGTAAAATATATTGGTTTTCATATTTGTGTGCAGGAAACCGCTGCTCTTCTGCATCAGGGGAAATGGCAGCACAAGTGCAGACTTTCCATAAGGTATTTGCTGGTTCTGTGTTCACTCAGTGGATGCTTTTTGGATCAGACATCTGTGAAATTTGTGTAGGAGATGATTCTTAGACAGAACTCAGGCAATCCCCCTGCCTCACATCCTGTCTGCTTCCCACCTCGCTCCCTGTGTGCCCATGCTGGGACATCTGGGATGGAGGAGAGGGCACTGGTAGGAGCAGAGTGGAAATTCAAGTGGCAGCATGTTAGGAGATCCAGTTCTGGTTTATTTGTAACTAAAATTTGCCATCAACTGAGACAAAGCAGCAAATCTTCACAAAAAAAGATGATCATAGGATTGTCAAGGTTGGAAAAGGCCTTTGAGATCATCAAGTGCAACCATCAACCAACACCACCACCATGGCCACTGCTGGACCCTGTCCTCAAGTGCCACATCCACACACTTTTTGAACACTTCCAGTAATGGTGACTCCACCACTTCCTTGGGAAGTCGATTCCAGGGCTGGACAACTTTTCCATGATCAATGCAGTGGTTAAAAACCCAATCTTGCTTGGAGAACTTTCTCTCACAAGGATTTCCCAACAATCTTTGCTGCCACATTTGCTATAAAGCCCACAGAGCTTTTCTCTGCTGGAACCCACACGTTATAACCCTACACACAAAGTTCAGACTTTATCAAGATGTTGATAACTTTGTAAACGGAGGATCCTGGGGGACATTTTGATCTGTGTGTCCTTGATGTGTTCCCTGGGGGAGGTAAAAGAAGAACAGATCATCCTTGATAGGAGTTCCCCCAACTCCACTCTGGTGACTTTGTTTGGAGCCTCAGGAGTCACAGAGCCACAGAATCCCAGACTGGTTTAGACTGGAAAAGGCCTTAAAGCTCTCCCAGTTCCACCCCGTGCCATGGGCAGGGACAGCTCCCACAGACCACATGGTTCAGATTTTGATTTTTAAAGCCTGATTGTTGCCAAACTTGCCCCTGTTTCCAAACATTCTGTGGGATATTCATCACAGAACTGCTTTCTAACTGTTCTCAAGCCTGCCCTGAAAATTGACTTGCTGGTGTTGGAGAAGGAATTTAAAGATGTCCTTGGGATCCTGATGGAATGAGCTGGATATCCTCTCCAGGGAAGTCAACACAAAGCAGGCTACTGGTGGATCCTCTCTGGAGCACTGGTGCCTTTCTGCAGATTGACCTCAATTAAAAATGATGGAAAAGTCCTGACGAAATATTTTACTCACCAAAACCAAAGAAAACAACCCGGTGCCCCTTGTTGTCCATGACTCCCTCCCAAGAAGTGCAATTAAATCCCTAAAGTGAGGCTCTTGCTGATGGTTAAATGGTTAATTGTTTAAATTTTTGTTACTCTGGTTCACCGGAAAGCTCCTTAGACAGTCCTGAGCTGAGAACACCCCTCGCTTCATTCTTGAGCACAAAAACTAATATTTCATGCTGTATTTTGAACCTGATGTCCATTTTTTGGCTCAACTACCAAGCCAGAAATCACTTTTAGATTTCCTCTTTGGCATTCACAAAGTTTTGCCTAAAACCCTTGGGGACTTGCTGAAAGAGATTTATTTATGTGCATTGCAAGGCGCCTGCCAAATAACTTCAGCTTCATGTTTTTTAATAATTTTCTAAATTTAAAAATTAATAAAAAGACTAAACTCTTGGTTTACTCATTATTAATTATGAATATTCCCATCTATTTTGCCTTAAATATCAAAGATAAACAAAAGTTAAGATGCTGCTGGGAAGTTAAAAATGATGGAAAATGCTCTCTTAGTGTGCTTGAGGTTTGTGGAGTGTTTTCTATTATTTTGTGGGTGACACTTTCTCCACTTTATCAAAATTTGGAGTTTAGGTTGGAGACTTCCTTTCAAAAGAGCTGTTGGCTAAATCACTTCTATTAACTTTTGAAGTGTTTTTTTGGAAGTGTTAGCAGGAGAAAAGTAGTTCTGTGTTAACAAAAAGGCCACACTTTATGAACTGTGATGTTTTTCCTTTCAAAGTAGGAGGAAAAATTCCCAGAGTTAAGTAGGAGCAAGGCCAGATTTGCCCTTCTTTCCCATGTTGTAGCAGTCCTGAGCACACTGCAGTCTGAATTAGGGTTGATTTTTTTTTTACAAACAGTAAAAAAATCATTATTCTGATTGTTTTGTGGTTTTGGAGCACTGTGATCTGCTTCAGAATTCTGGGACAGCCTTTGGCAGGCTTAGTTCGAGTTTGCAGCTTGATTCTTTATCAAGAATTTAGATTAACTGAAAGATTAATTAAAACTTACTCTGTGTCAGTTGGACACAAATCATCTCTGGCTCTGCTCGGAGCTGAGCTCTTGTGTCACCTGTGAGGGGTGATAGATATTCCTGTCCCCTGTGCTAATGAGGGGCTGAGAATGGCATGTCAATATCAGATATGAGGTTTTGATAAGGATTTTATTACAGCCACTCTGTCCAAAGGCAGGATGGGAGCCCTGGGGGATGAGTGTGGGTGCAGAGCTCGGTGTGTGGGTACCAAACCCATGTGGGGCACAATGAACCATCACGGCCAAACTGACTCCCAGTGTGCTCACAGGATCAAGGAGTAGCCCAAATATTGACCAAAGCTGTCAGTAAATTCATTTAAATTGTTCTGGGAATAAAAGATAATTCAAGGAACTGGCTGCAGAAGTTACTTCCACAATTATTTTTGCAATTTGCTTATTTTTTAAGGCCCAAAACATGCACTTTTTGAGGGCTCAGATCTTTCCCTTTGCTCCACCCTCATCCTGCAGAGCCATTCCCTCACTCCAGGGTGAAGTGGTCCAATGTGGTGTCTGGGAGTGAGACCCAAGTGGAGGGAGGGGAAGTTGCTCCTTGAAGCTGCTCCCCATGCCCGGGGCTGGCCCTGGGTGCTGCTCAGAAGGACCTGGCTCCTTCAGCAGGCAGGAGGCATCCAAAGGCAGCAGCTGGACTTTGGATTGAGCAGACTCAGAACTGAAAGCAAGGGAAATGAGCAGGAACAGAAATAAGCCTAAAATCGAGATTAATGTCAGCTATCCCTCTTCAGATCACTGTTGTCGGTTTATTTTCCCACTGAACCATGTTCTGTGGTGGAAGGATATTGAAACAACTGTCTTTTTTACCCCTCTCTCCCCCCTTTTATTATGTAATATAAAAAAAACAAAGGAGTATATTGTATTAATATGAATACGTGCCAGAAAGAGCTTTATAGGGTCATTAATACATTTCTTGGGAGGTCAAAAGACATGAAACCGAAGGGCTTGTGCCTCACAATAAAAGTGAGGCATGTATTGTTGGCCCAGCAAAACATGCCCTGGAGTATAATATTTGTGTATTTAAAAAAATTATACTGGCAGAAAATCCAAGGGCAGCTGCAGAGCTTTGGACTGTGCCTAACAGGAGTGACACAGGTGAGGGCTGCAACTGGGGTGGAATGGTGGGAAAATTGGGCTTTTGCCTCTTTTTGGTTCTTTATGAGGTAGAAAAAATTGTCTTAACTGTTTAAAAAACATTTTTTCTCCCTGAGTGGGTGGGTTTTTGTTTTTTCTTTAAATACAAGGAACTCCTGTCACCTGTATAGCAGGCCCTGGGTGCATGAACAGGATATCCCATGAAAACCCCAGAGAGGGGGAAAAATTACCCACCTAATGCAGTGGCTGAAGTTCAGAAAAATCTCAGTTAAGGCAGAAAATATTACCTGTGTCCTGAGCCAGCCCAGCTCATCTTCCCTGGGCATTTCTCAGGGCCTCGGGGTGGGGATGAGACAGGCAGCTGGAGGAGGCACCTGGTGGCCTCCAGCCTTCCCTGGGGTTTGGGGTTGCCTTTGGATCCTGCTCTGCTGGCTGGTGCTGGGGTGTTTCTGGGTAGGGATTCTCAAGGAGAAGAACAGTGATAGATGCACCTTCTCTGTAATTTCTCAAATAAAATTAGGTAAAAAATAAAAATAAAAACCCCCAGCACTAAAAGGTTCCAAACTTCACTGCTTTCTCCATTCAACAACTTCATGTCCTTAAAAAACCTTTCAAAGTGTGCTTCTTGCCTTTATGGCTGCATCACCCTTCTCCTGGCCAAACTCTGCCAGGGCCTGCCCACCCTCAGGGAACAATTCCTTCCCAATATCCCACCTGGCCCTGCCCTCTGGCACTGGGAAGCCATTCCCCCTCTTCCTGGCACTCCAGGCCCTTGTAAAATCTCTCTCCAGCTTCCTTGGAGGCTCCTTTCAGGTACTGGAAGGCTGCAGGGATTTCTGCAGGAGCACAGGGCTGCTGGAATTGAACCTTTTCCCTTGCCATGAAAAGTTGCAGCTGGATGTTTGCTTAACCCTCTGATGAAGCTTTTCATTATCTTACCTCTAACACACTGCAGAAAATGGAATCATTAGAGTCCAGCAGCATTCAAATGTAAACATTTGAATAATTTACACTACCAGCCAGTGTTAAATAAAAGGTTTCAATCTCTGATGGAAACCTGACAATAAATATTCATTTCTAATTTTCAATAAGTAAACTTTATGACTTCTTAAAAGCCTTTTTTTTTCACCTGAAGTGTAATGGCAATTTTGACAGTTGGGCACATTTGGGATTAAAATTTTCCCTCTGGTCAACAGAACCATGAAGAGTCATTATAAAAATTAAAATCTAGAAGTAATTACAAATGTTACAATTAGGAGCAAATTTGGGATCTTGATGTGCCACAACCAACAAAAGCTGTGTCTTTTCCATCAAGTTTTCCTGAGGGACATGAGAAAAAGAAGTGGAGGGAAGGAATTGCCCTGCTGGCTGAGGCCTGGGACTGGAAGGGTGCCAGCACTGAAATAATTTTGTGATAGAGGAGGCTGTAAGGAAGTTTCAGGAATGCCATTTACAGGCACAGCTTTGGAAAAGAAGGTGAGATTTGCTGGTACCTGCAAACCCTGGGAGCACCCGGTGTCCCCATGATCGATGTCTCTCTCAGTTTCCTCCACAAACTTTTATTTTCTGAGGTTTATGGGTCTGTAGTAAAAATCCACTCAGAGTTTACACTTGGTTTACACCAGGTCTCTGTCTACCAAAGTTTATTTTAACAGCATTTTTATGTGGCTCTTCTTCAGGCAGCTTGAGTGGAGCAGAACCTGATGTGCAGCCCTTTCCAACGTGTCCTTTTACCACCAGAGTCATTTCTGGGGTCAATGAGATCAGGTGGGGCATAATTATGAGCACGGGCTCCCAACACAGGTAATGGGGATTTTTCCAAATGATTTTAGCAAGTCGTTGTGGGACAGCCAGAGTTTCATAAAATGTGTGCTGTGATTGCACAGTAAACGTGTCTGAGGTGCTTCATCAGCACTGCTGCCCCTCACCTCGCCCCTGCTCCCTGTCCTTCTGTGGCCACCACTGGCATAAAAAGCACTGGATTTGGGGAATTATCTTCCCTTTAAATCCTGTTCTGGTTGCAGTGTTGGCAATGGGATTCCAGCCAAAGCATTGCTGTGCAATGCCCCTTCCAGAGCTTGTCATGAGTGATCCTGCTCCTTTATGGTGCATAAATATCTGTCCTGGAATATTGCTGCCCTGCACATCCCAGCAATGTTCATTTGTCTGAGTTTCAGGCTGGGCAACACAAAATTTCTTTTCATCTGCTTTGAATTTGCGAGCGTTTAATTGATTGTGTGCTTTGAGTCTGAAGCTCTTGATCTGCCTCATCTGTGCTGATCAGTATTTTTTATACTGCATCACATCTTCTCTTATGGGCTTCCTTCTAAGGTATAATTGTTGTCTACCAATCTCTTTATATTTCATTAATAAATAGATTTCCAGCCTTCCTTTGATCATTCCTGTCATCATTCTTGGAGCTCCTGGGATTTGCACAGTGCAGTTTTCTTAACACAAAGTAACCAACACTACAGTCAGCAGTCCAGAACAATCTCCACTGTTAATTTATATTCCTTAGGATAGTCCCTGCAAAAACTTCTGTGTAATGTGGCTGTGTGGTCCTGATTACCATCAGTAATCACTGTGACAGAGCTGTTCAATACTCCCCAAACTACTCTATGGGGGAAGGAAGTGAGAAGAGAAATAAAAAGTAAAGTAATTTTTGAGTTGTTCAGGAGTAAAGACCGATCAGACTTTGCACAAAGGATCTAGAACAAAAATAACGACACTTCCCAAATCTCCTGTGCTTAATTTTTTTCCTGTGCTTAGGTTGGATGGAATGTTTGTTCTTTGCAGTAGTGGGTGTTTACATGGGAATGAGAGAGGAAGGGGAGAGAGGGGGATCAGGAGGGAAAGAACCTCCCAAGGACCCCTGTCCTGACCAGCAGCCCCGTTGGGGAGCTCAGCATTAAAAGGTGAGAGTTTCATTGCTCCCTTTGCGCTTCTGAACTGTAAAAAATTTTAGAGGGGCCTGAAATCTGCCACTTTGGAGAGGTCATACCCCTGACAGGGGGAGGACAGGGATGGGGAAGACTCCTTCATGCCAAGGTCCTTTGCACTGCCTGAGTGTGGGATCTTGTTGGGACACTTTAATTCTGAGGGGGTTTGGCAGGAATCTGATTTAGTGGAACATCCAAAGAGCTCTGTTTGTCCCAGATCCCACTGACCAGGGAGTGACAGAGGAATGGGTCAGGGCTGGTCCCAATGCTGCCCATCTGTTTCCCCCCTGCTGAGCTTTGGCATGTGGCACACTGGCTTATAAAAACAATAAAATATGACAAAGTAGTCTGAGAAACTTCCATTTCCACAACCCACTTCCTGCGTAGAGGTATGTCCATACATAAAACCACAGAGTCATTGAGGGGTTTGGGTGGGCAGGGACCCCAAAGCCCACCCAGTGCCAGCCCTGCCATGGCAGGGACACCTCCCACTGTGCCAGGCTGCTCCCAGCCCCAATGTCCAGCCTGGCCTTGGGCACTGCCAGGGATCCAGGGGCAGCCACAGCTGCTCTGGGCACCCTGTATTAGGGTGTCACCACCCAGAAATGCTTTCTATCCATTTATAGCTGCAGTTCTGGGAGTGGAAATGCTGTTTTTAGACCCTTGGCTGTGCCGTGTTCCAGCCACAGCTGACTTCCATACAGTGACCTCTGAGGACACACAGCCATGCCATGCCAGCTCCTCCTTGGCCTCCCTGCAAAGGTATGGAGAAGCAGCAGGAGGAGAGGACTTTGGAATGTCCCTTCCTGCAGCATTTGCTGAGCTCTGGTCCAGAGGAGCCCCCCCAGCACTGCCATCTCTTGTCTGTGGCAGTCAGAGAATGGAGATGGGTATAAAACACTCTCTTGCAGCACTAAGCAGATTAATTGCAGAAAACAGCTGGCTAAGCCCAGGTACTGCCCAGCACCATGCCCTCTTTTCCCTGTTTTCCAGTCTCTTCCTACCCTCCTGCCTCCTGGCATGTGGAACGAGAATATACGTGAGGAAAGTGAGATGTGTGAATTGTTTTCCTTTTAGAGCAGCCTGCCTTTATTGAGATGCATTTGTTACCCTGGACTCCTGAGAAACACCTTGCCCTTTTCTTGCTCTGTTTTCCATTTCTGTCTCTTCTTCATCCCTAACTTTATTTTCTCTTTATTTTCCTTCCCTACTTCTCTTTTTCTTTACATCTCCTTCCTTTCTCTACCCGTGCTCATCCTTCTCATCACTCACATGATTTAGGGTAAGGAGAGCACATGTGAAGAGAATTGCCATGTACAAAAGTTAAGGATATATATGGGATCCTTCATAATGTGCTTCACTCAGGCAGGGGATAGTGAAAAGGTACGTTTTCCCTGAGCTTGCCAGCAGTGTAAACCATTCAATTGGTAACATAATACGTTTTTATGGTCTCTGTATAGCGATTTTCCATTTAAGTGTAAGTTAAATTGATGAATTCACATAGAGGCATAGAGGAAATTTTTTCCTTTTTCTTTTGTAGTATAAATTCTCCATGAACACTCCTGCCCTCCATTGTGAGTGGGTTTTCCTCCCAACCATGCATGAAATGTGCCCTCAGGTTCTGTTACAAATAGGTTTACGCTGATGTGTATGGCTGCTAGGAGCATTATGGTCTTGATCCTGCACTCATTGAAATCAATGGCCACATTCCCCTTCCCTGCAGGAGTGGGAGATCAGAGCCTGTGGGCTGCTCTGGGAATACAAAAGACCTCGTGGCTTTGTTTTTGGAGTCTTTTGCATCCCTTTTGTGACTGTTGGTGGTTAGCTGGGTTGGTTCTGCCAGACAGGAGATTGTAGGAAGGTGAGGATCAGCCTCTGCTCCCAGGGACCAAGGGACAGGACAAGAGGAAATGGCTTCAAGGGGCACCAGAGGAAGTTCAGGTTGGACATCAGCAGGAATTTCCCCATGGAAAGGGTGCTCAGGCCTTGGCAGGGGCTGCCCAGGGAGGTTGGGAGTGCCCATCCCTGGAGGTGTCCCAGGAAGGGCTGGAGGTGGCACTCAGGGCTCTGGGCTGGAGACGGGGGGTTGGACACAGCTTGGACTCAGTGATCCTGGAGATCTTTTCCAGCCTCAAGGATTTGGGGATTTGTGATATCCTTGTCTTGTGACATACAAGATTCCCATTTCAGTGCTTGCACAGGCAATTACTTAGGAATTTTTCTTTCTAGGTTCTCCAATTACAGAATTTCTACTTCTGTTCCTGTTGGCTTGGGAGATCTGTTACTTGAGCTGCGACCTCTTCCTTCCATGAAAACTAATTGGCACTTTGCCAGGGGCATTATGGAAGTGGGGCCTTCCACAGAAATAGGAGTTGCTGCAGGGAATGGCATTTGTTGGTCACTGGGTAACAGATTTTCCCAGTAACTTTGCTGTTGGTGTGCCTGCCTTTCCCAGGAAATGTAAAACATCACCGTTTGTGCTCTCAGATGGGTTCCAGTGAGAGTTTCAAAGTGTCTGGTCACATTTCAATGGGGCTAAACTATAATTCACCTGTATAAAATACATTAATCAAACTTATTTTCTGCACTCTGTTTCCTAACAGGCACTCACATATTTATTTTCTGTACCAGCAGTGTTGTATTGCACAGGAATTCTAATATTTCAGCAGTGGGTAAAGAATCCTCATTCGTATGGATTTGAGCTGCACTTGGCTGAAAGGTGCTGGGGGAAGTGAGGGGCTGCATTTTTACACAATATTGGCTAAAATATTGGATTAATTTTTGTCACCCTTTGTGGTGAGCAGATCTTGGCATGTCCATGAAACTGAGTTCCAGAGGACCCACTCATGTCACAGGAACAGTCAAGACAGGATTAAGCTCATTCTGTGCAAGCACCTGGTGAATCCATTATTGCTCAGAACATCCTTTAGCAGCTTTTGTAATCACTTGAAGTTTAGGACATAGGGAAGTAATCCCCTGAACTTGGAGGGTTTCTTGGTGGTGGGTTGAAGGACCTCATCTGCAGCACCAGGGATGGAGCAGGAGCAGGGTGGTGCCACCAGCTGTCCTGGATTCAGGATGTGGATGGAGCCCCAAGGATGGTGGTTAATTGCCTTGCCCCTCTATCCCTCAAACAACTGATCAGATAATGATGAATTCATTCAAACAACCCAAGAACCCTGGGCTGGTGGAAGCTGTCCCTGCTCATCAGAGGGGTTGGGCTGGGTGACCTTTAAAGGTCCCTTCCAACCCAACTATTCTATGATTTCCTGATAATTTGTGCTGACACGTTCTTAAAAATGCAAGAAAACTCACTGACATTTGTCTGGAGACACGTGAAACATTTGACCCAGTCCCACACTGGCCATGGAGGGTCTCAGGGTAACCTTCCCCAAAGCTTTTGTGCTGTCTCTGTGCCAGAGCCATGTTGGGAAGTGGGTCAGCCCTTTGTTTTTAGAGGCAGAACTGAGCTTAGCGGTGCCTTTGGCATATCAATAAAGCCAGCAACAATAAAAAGGAACAGTGTTCATTATACTGCTGTGTGGGGAGTTTCTTTAAGAGTTGGGCCCTAAATGGTTTTTAATCCCAGGATGCACTGATTGTGATAATGTGGAGAGGCAAAGCAAGCATCAGTTATAAAATCATTGCAAATATGAGCGGAATAAAAAACGGTCAAAAGGATCTTGTTACAATTTCTGCTTATTCCACAAGGGTTTAAGGAAAGTAAAATAGGCAATGATTTTGTTTGGGACTTGTTTATGAAAGATTACTTTTTGTATAGGTAAGTCAAAAGGTTAAGGAAGTAAACAGAATTTAAATACAGTCAGTTTTAGTAATTTTTTCTGTTGTTTGCCTTAACTGCTTCCTAACATCATAAAAAAGCCTGCAGCACTCAGGTGGAAAGGGAAAAAAACCTCAAGCCAACAAGAAAAACCCGCACCAAGCCAGCTTAAAGAAGTAAAAGCTGTAAAATGTAAGATATGGCACACCCATAAACTATAATTTTGCTTTTCAGCCGGCAAAAGTGCTGTAGATCTAAAATTACAATAAATCTCCAAATGTCCAGCATTGATTACCTAAAGCTTGTGGCTTTAATGGACAACAGAGCAGCACATTATGATGCCATGATTAAGGAATTGTGGAAAAGAGGGAGAGTGATTTTGGACTTTATTTTGGCACCTAGCAGAGCTCAACGTTACCACAATTATTGGTTTTCTGAAATATGTCCCTATGCATTATTCTGATCAGATTACTTGCATTGCACAATCCTCTGGTGAATAACAGGACAATAGCACAAAATAAATCTCTCTCTGAAATTTAATCTCCATGTCTGTAGACTGGCAAGAAGAACATCCACATCCCTCTGATAAGAAGTTGTATATTTTCCTGAATGGTGGTATATTTTTGTTTTATAATTGTCCTTAATGTAAATTCTCCAGCAAGAAAGCAGTGATGTCAAAGATCCCAGAGGAAAGAAGGGTTGAAATATGGGTAAAGTGCTCCCATAAGCTCAGCATGAAGAAACCCTAATTTTCTTAGTAAACTACAGGGGCGGGTGAATTTGGTGGCTTACAGAAATCATTAACCTTTCCCCTATTATTGGTTCTCTGTGTAATTTGTTTGATGATCTTCTTCCTCAGTGAATAGCAGTCCAGCTTATCAGCTAATAAAATATCCTCTTGTGCTGCTGCAATGTTTGGCACATGGTGGATATGATACAGATGACAGCAAAGCAGCATTCCCTGCTCCTTTTGAGGTCCATCTCTAAGCCAGGGACTGGGAAGGAGCTGATATTTATGGACTGAAGGGTGGGTGTGTATTTGTCATTGCTCATCCTCTGAGCTCCATGGACAAGCTGCAGAATAATTGTTATTTTGAGGAAGCAGAAAATGTGCTGAGTTTTAAGCACTTGCACAGGGTCAGAAATAAACCCTCACAAAAGTGCAGATGCTCCCTAATCCTTGAAATACCCACCAAAGAGCCTCTGACTCGCCCCAGGACCAGCATATTTTGACAGGTCCGTGCTGGGTTGTGTCTCTAAAACTGAATTTCCAGAGGTTGGTCTTGGATGGGCATCCACAAACACAGGTGGGAGTTCCAGGACAGATGTGAAGTGGTGCCTGAAAGCTGTGTGGGTTTTGGGAAGTGCTGACCTCGTGGTAAGGATGGGATATGGCTCCTCTTGGCTGTGATTGTGTCCCCCAGCAGTCCCAGCTCATCCCAGGCTTGTGCAGTGGGCAGGACATGGCCAGTGAGCAGGGCATCATCACCAGGTCACCATCAACGAGCAGGACTTTGCTGGAGAGCAGGGCATGGTCAGTGGGAGAGGCCCAGCCTGGGTGGCACAGGGGGCACTGAGTTATCCTTCACCTCTGCACGGCTGGGTGTGAGCCCAGGCTCAATCCACGAGTGAAAATTGGATTTGGGAATGTTTGGTGTCCCTGCCTTTGCTTCCATGAGAACTTCCATGGCTGCCAATGCTGCTCCAAAGGCTCCCAGGCCGGGCTGGAGCTCTGGGTGGTGCCAGCTGGGATGGAGATGTGTTGGCAAAGGCGTGGGTGGAAGTGCCCTCAGCAATGGCTCTGTTCCTGCTCTGCTATCCATACCTGCACAGCTGCTAATTAAACCCAACTGCACGAAAAGCTGGTGCTTTGTTTCTTGTGCTATGTGCCTACTTCACCCAGAAATCACAGAGATTATTGAATTTGTGTGGTTCAGGACTCAAGAATCAAATGTGAGGGAAGTTTAAGCTGAGATCCTCGGGCTCTATAAACTGGGGTTGCTCCAAGGCAGCACAATTCCAACAGTGCAGCCTTGATTTGGACTGGTGAGTGCCTGACCTTTCTTTCCATGGTATCTCTGTCCATACAGAGTAGCCCCTCTTCCTACATCTTTCTAATACCTCCAAAATTATTTTTTCCTCATCTGTCTTTGCTCTACTTTGCTTCTAACAATTGCATTTCCATCAGTTTTCAGATTTCACTGCTCAGGAGTACTGTAAAATATCTGATTGGGATATTTTTGCTTATACTATCTTAAAATATGCAATTAAAAACCTCAATGGTTTTTTTCAAACCTTGTTTATTAGAGTTAATCATTAATTATCACAGATGCTCCCCACAGCTGATAAATACTATTTTCTTCCCTTCTTCCCTCCCCTCCTTCCCCTTCTCTCTCTTCTTTCTGCAGTGATTTGGGCTCTTCCCAGACTTTCTCCTGGCAGCACAGGCAGTGATGCTGCAGTGCCTGTGCCTGTCCCTTGCCGTGTTTGCATGGTTAAGGAAACTCACACAAAACCTCACACAAAACAAGTCTCCAGTGTCATTCCTCATTCCAGTGTGAATTAGGTGTGTTCCAGACTGGGAAACCCAATCTGGGCTGTTTCCTTGGGGACATTTTTTAGGTACAATCTGTGAGGTGGCAGCAATAAGGAACAGGGGTGATGGTGTTGTTTTACCTCTTCCAGGAGTGCTCTGGTGCCGTCCAGAGCAAACATCTTCTTATTCTTGGACTCTTCCAGCCTGGAAAGATCCCAGCTGAGGACATTTTTCCATGAGCAGTGCAAGCAGCCTGGCATTTTTGCAGATGAAATCCTGTTCTTTGAAAGTTCATGGTGGTTTTTGGCACGGAGTGCCAGGGTGAGGGGCAGCAGCTTTGAACTGCCAAAGGGCAGGGCTGTATGGGATGTTGGGAAGAAACTCTTCCCTCTGGAGGTGTGGCTGCCACATCAGGGCAAGTTGGACAGGACTTGGAGCAGCCTGGTGTCGCCCTGGTTTTTAGAAATCTTTTAGCCTTCTGATGTTTACATTCTAGTTACACGCTTTCCCATGCTTTGTTCTGTAAACACTCAGTTGTTTTGCATTCCTTCATCGAGGTGGAGAGAAGCTGATGGATGGGTAACCTGTCCAGGGTCATTGGAGAGGTGGCTCTTCCACTCTCCAATCCACTGTCTCTTTTGTAAAACTATAAATAGTGGAGTCAGAAAATAAACTTTCTCTTTTCACCCTCACCTTCAGCCGTGTGAACACGCGTGTGCTTTCGTGTCCTACCGCGACAGCCTGGCCCAGTGGAAGTGGCCCTGACGATGCCTGGGGTGAAATGGGATGAGCTTTAAGGTCCTTCCAACCCAAACCACCCTGTAATTCCATGGGCCTGTGGAACCAGGGTTTGGTGGTTTTTTACAGACCAGGTGATGATGCCAAAACACTTGGTGGGGCTTTGCCAGTTCCAGTGATCTCTGCATTTGTCCAGGATCCACATTCACTTTGTCTGCTCCAACATTTCACCCTTTACCTGTTACCTGCACGTGTGAAACCATCCAGGTGCCTCCCTGTCCTTGGAGAGTGGGAAATCTGCCTCATTTATCCAGCAGAATAACATTTACCCTGCAGAGTAACATTTATCTGCAGCCAGCACAGGTTGGTTATCAAATATTTGTTCAAAATAAAGAAAAACTTGAGGACTTTTGTAGCAGGAAAGTGCATCTTTGTTGTGTTAGCAAAGGTGTTGCAGAGTGAAATGAGGCTGCTCCTTAAGGTTGTTGTAAATCATCCTTTCAGCTCAACAGCATTGAGTTTCTGGGGCTTAATTTCCAGGAAAAAAACAGTGTTGTAAATAAGTATAAATATATTGAAATACAGATAATTTGACTGCTGCTTGTAAGGTTTTTCAGGGTATTGCCTTTTCCATGGCATTGCAGAACCCGTAGTAGATATTATTTGTAATTATATTTTGGTTTATCATAGATGTGAGCCTTCAATGAAGGAAGGCAATATATATTCCTTAAAATTCTTTTAACACTTTAAAATAATAGTTTACTGAACATAAAGGATGAAACTGAGATTCAGAAACAGAGGGACAATGTCTAGAAAAAAATATTAATGTTGATTTCAGTGGTTTGCAGCACTCACATTAATAACAGCTGGACTTGTGTGCCTGTTTCAGTAGTAAATGCTCAAATCACAGAGAACTGTGCTTAGTTCTGTCATAATTTCTGGTTAAATATGTTTTATAGCACTTAATTTGTTCAAGGTTCTTTACTAATCTAATTTTCCAAAATACCCAAAGTGGCCTGAAACTTAGAAATTCCCAGCAAACCCTTCAGTAGAAATATTTTATAAGTTCCCAAAATTAAATATACAACCCTGATGCTTAAAAAATAAATCAGCTCAGGGAAATTAAATGGGTACTTTTAAGATCTTAATTTCTTAAATCTTAAAAAGATTGTGTACTTTACTTAAGAATTAGATAATTAAATGGCAAAGGACACCTAGATTTTAGGCAAATAGTCTTGAGCACAGCAAGAGTCAAGAAACACCATTTAGATGCAGGAGATGGGCTTGACACATTGGGATGAGGAGAAGATCCCCAGGATTGGCATAAAAAGAAGGAAAAAAAGTTATAATTTAGCAACACTTCAGAAACAGAAGTTGTTTGGGGTTTTTTCTTTTGTTATGTAACATGCTGCAGGAGGAGCATGTGGGATTTCCGTGCAGGAAAGGTTGCAGAGAGGGAAAGAAGAAGAAGAAGCCAACCAGATGGGAGGAAATGGCCTTAGGCTGCCCCAGGGGAGCTTGAGGCTGGCCATCAGGAAGGATTTCATCATGGGAAGGATTGTCAGGCTTTGGAAGGGTCTGCCCAGGGAGGTTTGGAATGGTCACCCCACCAGAGGTGTCCAAGGGAGGCCTGGGCGTGGCACTCAGTGCTCTGGGCTGGGGACGAGGTGGGGATCAGGCACATCAAGGTTGGGTTTCATGAACTTGAAGGTGTTTTCCAACCTCAGTGACTCTGGGATTCTTACCTGACTCCTCTGGTGTTTGAGGATTCATCCTTTTCACTCACTGCCTCCCCTTCTGGGCTTTCTCTGCATCCATAAAATCACCAAGGCCAACTGGGAGAGGCTTGTTAAGGCTGCCTGGGGGTCCTTGTTATTGCTTCTGGGATCACTGGGGACATTCCATGCAGGCAGAAAGGGGACACTGGCCAAGAAGAGGAGCAAAGAGCTCGTGCAGCGTGCCAGGAGAGTCCCCGTGGCCATGGGAGCACGGAGGAGCTGCCCGTGGATGGCAGGTGGAAGCACACATTCCAGCACACATCCATCTCCTCTGGAGCCCCAGGGGCTGAGTGGGAAGCCTGGAGATGAGGCTGCCTTGGCCAGAGCCCAGCTGCAGCCCAGGAGAAGGTTCAGTTGAGTGGCTGGGGATCAAACCTGCAAACACAGAGCTGCTCTTGTGCCAAAAATCTTCTCCTCAAGCCAGGATGGCTCAGAGCAGAGGTCCCAGTGAATCCTGGCTGTCCATGGCTGTGTGTGAGGTGCCTGACATGAGCAATCTGCCAGTGGAGTTGGTGCTGGCAGTGGCTGCCAGCCCTGCAAGGTCAGGCTGTCACCCACATTCCCTCCCTGACGTTGTTTCTCCGTGGGTGTGCTGGGAAAGGCTGAAATAAAGCCACTACCAAGTCCTGTGCAGAGGGTGATTCCCTCCTAATTTGCTCATGTTTTAATCTCTATTCATCAGAGGAGACGTAGAAGAAAATGAGGGGTGGTTCATCAACAGTGAAGCATCAAACCAGTGGCCAACCTTGCCCAAATTTGGGCTGCCCATTGAGAGCTCTGTTCCCTTGGCTGTGCCGCTTTCTCTGCCTTTGCCTTGCTGGCCCACCATTCCTTCCTCTGCTCTGTTTTTGCCAAGGCACGACAGAAATATCTCTTTAACAAAATCTACCATGCAAAAGGAGATCTTTCCGTGTTTTCTGCCATGTTTATCTTTGGCAGCTCCTTCGTGCCTTGTCCCTGAGTTCAGTTCCTCATCGAGCTCATGGGAAGTGAACAGGGCTCGTTCCTGCGCTGCCCACCCAACATCCCTTTGTGCTACCAAAGGTGGCAAAATATTCCAGCAGGGTTTGGAGCTTTTTTTTTTTCTGTAAACACATCCGAAAAGGAAAAAAGAAAAAAAAAAAGAACAATGCAGAACGGCGGCGTCCACGCAGACAGTTTAACCCTTGGGTCAGCGTGTTTGTATTTCACTTATTGGATTGTTAATAGATTTTCTTCATTTGTGCGAGACATTGTGAATGATGTGCTGAGGCCTTTCTATTCCTTCTCCGTGGTCCACCTGTAAGAAGATAGCGTTAAAAGCTGCTGGAGTTTCTACCTCTTGACAACATCCCAGCTGTAGCCTCGCAATAGCAATCCTCCCGTGGCAGTTTTAATTATCGGCCCCGGCGATACCATCAGTAAGTGTGTAATTACGTGTCACTTTCCTGGCTGTTGGGTATGAAAAGTGGAACCAGTGAGATGATGATCGTTGAAGCTGTAGACTCATATTTAAACAATTCAAAATGTGTAACTGGCAGTGTCATTAAACAGAGAGAGTCTGACCCCAGCTGTCAGTTACTTTTCCTTATGCAGATTTTTTTTCATGCTGTCTGTCAAAAGAGCTCCATGGGCTGAGATGGGACGGGAGAGGCAGCGGAATGCAGGAGAGCTGCTCTCCTCCACTCCTGCCAAGGTGGTCTTTTACCCTAAATAAATATTGCTGGAGAGGTTGTAAATAAATGTGGGACAACGGAGGAAATTATAGAGATGGTGGTGGTGAATAAACAAAGGGAGACTATCAAACACAAAGTCGACCCTTCAAAAAATATGAATAAAATAGGACTCATTAGCCTGAACTTAAAGAACAAGGCTTATGGTAATTTGGGGGATTCATTACTGAAGGATAAAAATGGAATCATTTTCATTTCTTCCTTTCCGCCAAAAAATTTTTGAAGCTGTGGCAGATAAAGAAATGACCTGAAGGTTATGATTATTATTATTATTTAAATCCATATATGTACACACACACATATATATTTATATATATGAGAGTGACAAGCATGCACGTGCATACATATCTTACATATCTGCACAAGTAATAACAATTTTTGAATATTGCCCTCAAAAATTATTATTATAATATGGATCTCTTTCACTTTCACTTCAAAGTCAGCAATGTTTAAAGTGTGTAAAGTACCAGAAACTTGTCTCCTGGCCAATATATGCTAACTAGATGGAAAAAATAAATATATGTGCATAGGAGTAGGCAAGTAAAGAATTTTTTTTTCAGTGAATTGAGTCAGAAATTTCTAAAATGACAACTCTGCTGTCTAAAGACAGGCACAAGTGGTTTGACTAGGCATTTGGGGCTGGCATGCCAAGAGTTAATTTCAGAAAGACAAGGAAATAAATGGAACAGTACTTTGAAAAAAAAATAAAAATAAAAATAATAAAAAATAAAAGATTGGAGGTTAAACAAACATTCATCTGTGACAAGAGAGAAGAATGTTTCTTTATTTTTAAAATGTTTACACTTCTCAGAATAAACCCATAAGACACCTTAATTTAAAGCTTTGGAGTTCACACAGACTCCAGCAGCAGCAGTGGAACAACAGAGGCACGCTGGATGCTCAACCTTTGAAAAAGCACAGCATCAACACTTGGTTTTGCAGATTTTAAGGGGAAATATATTCATTTTGTGAGTGTGTGTGTGTGTTTCTGTACGTATCTGTATATAAAAGCTTTGCATACATTTCTTGTTTCAAAGACAATGCCACAGAGCAGCGCATACAGGAGTGCTGGCTATATTAATTGCAGCAGTACTTTCATACTTGAAAGTAATAAATAGGCACATATTAAATCCTCTAAGGATTAATTTGTATTTTATCAGCTGTGAAAAGGGCAATTTTTTACATATCCAGACTTAAGAGGTAGCCCTATTAGACCTTCATTGGAAAACAAATTCTGCATATATTTTGTACCAGGGCTTTTTATTTTCTTTCTCTTACTCCCTTTTCCTCTTTCCCCCGGTCTTTTTAAAAGCCTTCCTTGCAGCAAGTGCTTCTGTGATGCAAGGCTGGGGAGGGAACGAGCTGTGGGGCTGTGGCCAGACAGGATCTGCCCCCAGAAATTGGGGTGAGGGGCCAACAGAAAGTCCTACAGGACCCCCCACGCTGGCTCAAGTTCAGCGCCTCACTTTTCCTCGGTGTTGGAAATACCCAGTGCTTGGGGTCATCCAGATTTGAGCCATCCCTATTCCTGCCCTTGCACGTCTCCTCCGAGCTCTATTTACAAATTATTTGCTGTTGCCACTAACGGAGAGGTGCAGGGGAGCCCGAGGAGCCACTTTTTGCATGCCAAACAAGCATTTCTCTTTGTCTTTCATGGAGTCGTCTGTAGGGTGGAGGATTTTCAAGTTCTGTGTCTGTCCTACTTGCATGTTAGCTGCAGGCGATGTGCATCACAGGGAGGAGGCATCCCCGGGGGACGCCCCACTTTTCTGCATTTACTTGCTTGCTTTGAAAGCAAAGGATGCTAAAAAAATTAGCTCTTTTCGGAGTGTGGCATGACTCGTGCACAACAAACAGATTCAGAGTTGAAGGCTGCTGGGTTACTTTTTCTTTTTTTTTTCCTTTTTTTTTTTTTTTGTTGGAAGGCAAGTTAGGATTTTTAAAGGGGCACTGCACATTTTATTTATTCCCCAAGTCTTGAGGTGCTTCCAGCAGATGTGGGGTGTTGGAGCTCCTGCATGTGTGTGCTGGCAGTGGAACCTCCCTCGGTGTGGGTAAGAGGGAGGGATTTGGAGGAAATGGCAAAGCTGGCCCCAATGCTCTGCAGAATTAGAATCCTTAAAGAACCAGTAAGGTTGGAAAAGATCTCCAAGACCATCAAGTCCAGCCTTAAATGCCTGGATCCTGAGCTCTGACCCTTAAGGCTGGGATTTGCACAGGCTTTCCCATGTGGAGTTTGTCAGTTAAAATCAATTGGGGTGCACTTCCTGCTGCTTCCCAGCCTGGAATCTGGGAAGCCAAGGGCAGGTCTCTTTGATTCCCCTGCCCCTAAAGCCCAGCTCCTCCCAGCTCCAGGCTGCACCTCACTTCAAGGGTTCACTAATCCAAAAGTCCACAAAAATTTTCTCTAACACCTTTTTTATTGAGATGAGCAATTAAAATGGTGACTCACAAGTGATTTTTCTCGGTGAGTTTGAATGTTTTCCCAAGCAGCATAAGCTGGATGAATGATCACCAAACATTTTTGTTAATTTGCTTCTCAAAATGCCCTGCACATTTCTAGTTCATCTGAATTCTTCTTTTATGGGATTGATGGCAGCCTGGGGGAAAAAATTTGGTTTCTTTGGGCTCTTGAAACAAATCTGCTGTTATCACCTCTGCTGCCTCTCTGCCTGGGTGCTCCAGGCTTATTTGAATAGTAAAGTGGCTGTAGACAAAGCCATGGCCACAACAATGGTGACCCCAAAAGTTGTTTAAGCCCTGGGACAGCTGAAGGGTTGCTCAGAGAAATCCCTGTCCAGTTGTGACCTTTGGTTCTCCTCCTGTTGCCAAATCACCCAAACTCAACCCTCACTGGTAGGACCCACTGAGTCAGAGAACAGAATCATTGTGACCCCCTTTACTGCCAACTGTGAACCCAAAATCCAGTGCAGTATCTTCTTAATCACAGCAGGCACTCCAGGATTTTCTGCTTTTCTATTTTAAAGCAGTATCCAAGCCTGGTTATGGGAAAATACCTATTTTTGCCTTATGAGACCAGCACAACCACTTCTGTTTTGGCATCAAAAGAATAAAACCAAGCTTTACTACAAAGATAGTAATTTTGGATACAGTGGAATAAAATCCAGCAGAGTGTGGGGCCAGGGGAGTATTTCCTATGTCTGATTTCAGTGAGGAGCTGGAGCTACAATAAGGCAGGTTCTGTGGGAGGGCAGCCAGCTGTCTCCTGGCCTCTGCAGCACCAGAGCTTTAGGTTGGATTTTGGGGGAATTTCTTCATGGAAAGGGCTGTCCAGCCCTGGCAGAGCTTGCCCAAGGGAATAGTGGAGTCACCACCCCTGGAGGGGTTTAAAAGCCTTGCAGATGTGGAACTTTGGGATATGGGTGAGTGGTGGCCTTGGAAGTGCTGGGGAATGTTTGGTTTTAGAGGGCTTTTCCAACCTCAGCTATTCTGGGGTTCTGTGTGTTTGCTTCACAAAATTATATTCTTTTTATTAAACTGGATTAAATTTATGACCACTTTAGGACAAAATGTTCAACTTTTTTACTTTATCAGAGAACAATTTTCAAGTAGCCAGGACTGAGAGCTGTGCTGAGTAATTTGTGGTGTCCCAGTGCTCCCTCAGTGCCTGTTCCTCAGCCTGTGTTTTCCTTTCTGTCTTTGCCACCTTTCCCAAAGCCATGGCTTATTTCTGCTTTTACTCCAAGCAGAGTGAACCTGGATGAATCATGATGCAGAGAACAGCAAAAATAAAAAACTCCTTAGCTTAATATCGAAAACTATCTTGAAATTATGAAGCAGGAGATGTACTTTGCTTATCACAGTGGAAACCTATTAGACAAGTACCCTTGGTGCATGGAAAATATATGCTTTTAACAGTTTTAATCCTTTATCAATTATTCATATGGGAAGGTTTTCCTGTATTTGTTCAGTATGTTGGGTGGAATAGCAAGCACGACTTTATTTGTCTAACAGTTTTGTTCCAACTGTATCTGATAAGATATTTAACACCCCCAAACATATTTAATTTAAGAAATAAAGAGCCATTCTTTCTGTGGGGTTTTCCACATCATTCTTCTTTATTACACCAGGTTTTGCTCATCATACCATGTTCCTCCTCAGAGGACAGAGACAAATAACCGTTCCCCACAAGGACAATGTGTGTGTTGAATGCATTTTAAATGCTGCACTTTGTTATGATTGCAACCAACATTTTAAATATGCTGCAATCAAATTCCAAAATGACACGAGAAAAATGACATCAGAGAATAAATCTATTTGGCTGTGTAGGCAACAGGAATGTTGGAGCTGGAACATGCTTAGCCTGAAAGTTAAAGATTGAGTACAATGTTTATTTTATTTGCTTAAGAGAGGCAAGGCTAATTCATCCCTGTTGTGGAAATCAATGGATTACAGTATAAATATACTCTTCAAATATATTTGTCTTATTACATGAGTTAAATAGCATTACCTAAATATAGTTTAGCTTTTAAATATCACATGAGATTACTGATTTGCTTTTACTCTGTGCTGGGTTTGTTTAAACTATTCCAGGGTCTTACCCATGGCATACACAGTAATTCTGCCCATGGAATTCTGATCTGGAAGAGGGAAACCAAAGTCAAAGGAGCTTCCTGGTGGAAGCTGGAAAGTTGTGCAGCTGGCAAAGCCTGGGGTAGTTCATGTAGGAACCTCTTGTTTCTCCTAAATGGGTTTCCAGCTGGGCTGTAAAGTCCCTCAAGTGGTCATTTACTGTATCATGGACTCTTTCCTTGTGTTTCCTACAGGTATAGAGGAACATGAGCCACTGGATGAAAGATCTTGGAGGAAAACAAATCCCACCAGAGCTTCTTGCTCTGAATGGTTCAGCTTTTGGAAAGGAAATGTTTTTATCCTAGTAGGATCATCCATCCCTGGAGCCTATTAAATACTTCTGGAATTTCTGGGCCAAGCCAGGCAGTTGTCTGGCTATATTTTAAGGTACTGGCTCCTGTTAATGTTGGTATGGATATTCCTTATCCATCTTCCTGAAAAATTCCCCATAAAGAAAAGAAATGGTGTCTTACATGCAAAGTTTTCAAGTGCCTATGGCTGAGATGATGGATTTTGCTTGTCTTACTTGGAAAAAAAAAAAAAAAAGTAGGAAATAAAGCAGTATTTAAAACTGGGATTTGTTTGCCTTCAAAATTGTAGCTGTAGTTTTCTCCAAAGAATTGGAGCTGAGCAGGTGTTGCCTAGGTAGGAAAATTTCACTTAAAGATCTGTGAACTGTCCCAAACTGAAGTCCATTCTCATCCATAACGTAATTTAGCCCTTGACAGATATATAGAGCTCTTGGAGCTTTCTGTTCTTCACAAAATCTCCTGAGCTTCAAGTCTCACTGACCAGATGGGTTGTAATTTGGCCTCTGACATGGCACAGTCCTGCTGGAGGGTGAGAATTACCTGAACTGGCCAACGCCGAGGTCACACTCCCATCTCCTTCAAGCCATTTTCTTTTCTCAGGCTCCTGCCTCCCATCTCCCAGCACAACGAGCTCTCTTTTCTGCATTTTGAGCAGTGCATGGGAGCGAGACGTGGAATATTTATCCCCTCAGAAGTCAGGTATTAAACTTAAATGTCTTAAGCCTCTGCTGCACATCAGTCACAGGATTGATTTAGTCTTAGTGGGATCTGACTCCCCGAGTAGGAAGCCGAGGTTGTCCCGTGTAGGGTGGATTGGAACGCTTTGTACTCTGGCAGGTGTCAGAAACTGCATAGAAATGGGCTTAATTAAGGAGAGCCTTGAGTGCTTTTCCAGGCTGTGAGTTGGTGGCAGAGAGAAGGGGACAGGTGACATTGCAGAGGGGGGTGCTGCAGGCTGCCCAGCCACCAGGGTGGGACCAGACCCTCCCCAGGCAGGAGCAGCTTCACAGCCACAGGCCCTGCTCCTCAGGGGGGACTTCAGCCACCCCCATTTCTGCTGGAGGGACAGCACAGCGTGTCAGGGTGGATGATTCCTCCCTTCTGTTCTGCTGTGGTGCGCCCACCCTGGAGCCAGCTCTGTGCTCCCCAGCACGGGAGGGATGTGGGGCTGCTCCAGAGGAGGTCACGGAGCTGCTCCAGGGCTGGAGCCCCTCTGGAGCCAGGCTGGCAGAGCTGGGGGTGCTCAGCTGGAGAGGAGAAGGCTCCAGGGAGAGCTCAGAGCCCCTGGCAGGGCCTGAAGGGGCTCCAGGAGAGCTGGAGAGGGACTGGGGACAGGGGATGGAGGGCCCGGACCCAGGGAATGGCTTCCCAGTGCCAGAGGGCAGGGCTGGATGGGATCTTGGGCAGGAATTGTTCCCTGGGAGGGTGGGCAGGCCCTGGCACAGGGTGCCCAGAGCAGCTGTGGCTGCCCCTGGATCCCTGGCAGTGCCCAAGGCCAGGCTGGACATCGGGGCTGGCACAGTGGGAGGTGTCCCTGCCAGGGAAGGGGTGGCACTTGGTGGCCTTTGGGGTCCTTCCAACCCAAACCATTCTGAGATTCTGTGATTCTATAAACAAGCATTCAGGCATATTCTCTATGATTTTTTTTTGTTTGTTTGAAATAAAAACGGAATAAAGATATTTTAGAAGAATTCCAACTACCTGTCACGTTCCATTAAACTGTTACTTCCTCAGGCCCTTATTCCTGAGCAGGTGGTGTGAATAAACTGTATTTAGTATGAAGTGAGGGACATTTTTCCCTTGTAAATAACAAAAGCCACAGATATTTTTGTGTGACCATTTTTCCTTCCTTCTCTGTATTAATTGAACTGAGCTCTCCTCGCTGCTTGGTCATCTATCCAAGCTCTAGAACAAAAGGAAGGGCAAAGATATATGGAGTGCACATAATTCTGGGATTTACTGCCAGATTTCCTTCAATTAGTTGAGAACAAGGGGTTGCTTCTGACTGTGTTTCTCTCCAGGAGAAGTTTTCCTTGCTGGGTCATCCGTGCAGCCCTGGGTGGTGTCCCTGTGGCGTGGTTGTACCAACAACCTCCAGGTCAGCAGCGTGTCTTGCAATGAACAGAATTTACCCTTTCACCTTCACATCCCCCTCCACTCTCCTATGCAGCTTTTTTTTTTTTTTTTTCTGCAGCAGAAGTCATTTTTTTGCAGGTGCAAAAAGGAGCCTTTCATTTTCCCCATCTTAGGGTAAAAGTTAGAAAAAATTCGCTTTCCTTACTGAAAGGCAATATTTTGCTTTTAGCACTACTTTATGTGCAGCGTTTTTTAGCTCCTCTAATCTTAAATTCAGTACATGAATGGATGGATAATTTCCTCCCTGTCAGTTTTTTCAGGCTTCTGAATTATTTACTACCCCCACAACTTGTAGATGCGAGTCCACTTATTCCTCCTTGAGCCGTAGCTGTGCGAGAAGCTCCCGTCCTCCCGCTGTCCTGGGGGGCTTCCAGGGCTGAGGAAGCATCCTTGGAGGGGTCCCCAAGCAGGACCTCCCCCCAGCATCCCCCAGAACCGAGTCCTTAAGTAACACAGCCTGGATGCAGCTAATTTGTCTTCATCATTCATATCTCCCAAATCCTGAATCATTTTGGTTGCCCTCCACTGCACCTTTTCAATCTCTGCAATGTCCTGCCTGTAATATAGTGACCAGAATTGCACACAATATTTCAAATATACTCCCACTAATGTCTTATATAAAGTAGTGCCAGAATAACTTGTGCTGATTTATAATCCTTACAAATATATATATTTGTTTAGCTGCTGTTGTTGGGGTTTTTTTATTGCTGCCAAACATTGAACATATGTCTGGTGATCTGAAGGCCTGTTAAAGACAATGAATGAATCACATTTTCTACATGACAAAAGAAAACACCTTTATTTTTTATCATTGTCGAGCTTGAGTGGTGATATAAGATAAATTGAAACACCAGAAGGAAAAGAGAGTTTAGGAAAGTCAAGTAATAAGGTATTGGGTTATAGATGAAGTCTCCTAGAGCCTGAAGTTGGAAAGTATCCACAGGCACTTCACACTTCTTAAAAAACAAATAAATGGCCCAACAGGGTGGTGCTGAGGATGTCCTGCTCAGAGCACAGAAGCATCTCCCACCCTTTGGGTGTGGAGAGTCTGACAGAACACAAATGGGGAATTTTCACTGGTTTTAGCTGTGGGAATATGCAGTGCCATGTGTGATGCTAATGCACAGAGCAACCCTGCTTGGGGTGTGGAGGATGCTCCGGTCCTGACGGTGTCAGGAGCTACGGTTTCTACATGGAAATGGATTTCCAGCAGCTGCTTTGGATCTGCTGGGTAAGGTCCTGGCCTGGGTTTTGGAAATGTACCATTAATGCTCCAAAGGAATGCACTGTGATGTTATTTACTGTGGAAGAGAAATGCAAGCAAGAGAAAGAGCCAATATGTTGCCAGAAGATTTTACTTGAAAATGTACTAAAACATCTCCCATTCCCAAACAAGTCAAACCAAGCATTCCCATTTTATAGAAGATCTGAGAAGAAACATGAACAAACCAAAGGTCAGTGTGGTCAAGGTGAAATGACCCTGGGAGGGTGCTGGGAATGGCAGGCCACAGAAGACCAACAAGATTTTTCTGTTAATTGATGCAGCAAGGTTTGAATTTTGCTTGTTTCCAGTTTGAGAAGAAGTTTTTGATGGCTTCCACCTGAGTCCAGTCTCCACTCTGCAGTGCAGGTGACCTGCATTAATGGCCTCATTTTCCCAAGACAATGCACTGCTATTAATGTATCCTCGCAGGTTCTACCCTGGCTGGTGGCCATTATTGCCAATAAATAATGGCTCTTGTTCCATCGACTCCTGTGAAGGGCTGGGGACACGAAATTCATGTGTGCTACCAATGTAGATCGAACATAACCTTGACATTAATCAGACAGGTGGAATTTAAGGCTTCCCCAGTTTTTCCAGTGCTGCTCTCCTAAGAAATCATGGAGTTCTTCTGCAGTTTTCTGGCCACCTAATGTGAAAAATCCCACACCTTCCTTTTCCTCTTACTGCTTGTGGTTTTTTTTTTTTTAAATTTTTATTTTTAATCACATTTACTCTTTTAATATCATCATTAGAGTGTTTACAAACACCTCTGCCTTCCCAGCGCTCTCCCGCATCCTAAACAAGCTCCTGTTTTCCAAGAGCAAACAACAAATGGAGCAGACCTTTGAAGAAACCCACCCCCGATTAATAGTTAATGATGGCTCGGGAGAAGGAACAAAGCCCGTGCGATGTGAACACGGATTAGTCCTTTTATAACCGCGGCCAAACAGTTTGTAGGAGCTCCGATGCCCGGGAGCAGCCTGCTGTGCCCTCCTGCCGAGACCAAGGCTGGGCAGCGGGCTCTGCGCGGGGGGCTCCGGGCTCTGCGCCCCAGCTGCCCCCCTCTCCTGGCAAACAGCGAGCTGGTTGATGCAGGAGCATCCCCTGCCGACCAGCGCCTGGCAACCATCGCCTGTGCCAGGGCGTTCACCCTCCGTCCTGTCCCCGGAGCGGCATCGCGGAGCTTGGCCAAGGCTGGTGCCCAGCACCGGGCTCTGAGCCCCGCGCAGCTCATGGGCTGCCTTTGGGCCACCAAGCCGTTGGCAGCCGGAGCCAAAACACTCAGAGCCCATCAGGGCACTCCTTCGGCTGGCGCTGGTGGGGCTCAAAGCTGAGGTAGCGCTTTGGAGGTGGAATTCTTTGCATCCCCCGACCCTCTTCCAGAGCCCTCCTTCCCCGCACAGAATATTTCAAGTTTAGGACTTCAAATATTTCTATTAATAAATTACTATGCATCATGTCAAATTAGCATTGCCATTACTAAAAGATTAATAGCGACAATGCGTTGTGGCACTCCATTGCTTCAGGGTAATTTTCTTTTGTTCATGCTTTGGCATAATATTGTAGAGCAGAGCGGCAGAACTACAGAGCATAAATTTAGGCGCAGCCCCTTAGCAGAAGAGGCAATCCTAATCACAGCAGAGGGCTGGCAATTAGCTCCCAACCTTCTGGGAGCGCTGCCTTCACCCCGGGATGAGCGCTGCCCAATATCCCTGACACCTCTCACACAACAAGATAGATCCCGACGTTTATATGTTTTTATTTACTAAGTGCTCGGGAGGAATAAACAAGGGTAATTTGCATATGAAGCCTTTTTATTTGAGCCCTTGAGTAATTGGTGGGTTAGCAGTGGTGGGTGCACTTAAGTGTACATTGCGCCAGCAGCAATCTTCCCTTCCATAAATTCTCCATCCTAACTGGAGTTTACAAGGGCAGAAATCACTCTGCTGCTCAGGTCCCTTTCCATGGTGCTTGTAAAAAGGAGTAACTTTTCTCCCTCAGCCTCCTCGGGGCAGGGCCACGACAACAAAGCAATTAAACCTCGTGGCTCGGTGGCTGCAGCTTGAAATAAAGGGTGGGAGGTGTGGTGTGGCACCATCTCCGGGATGCACACAAGGATTTCATACCTGCAGGTTAATGACGGGCAGGGAGAGGAAAAGCAACCAAATGTCATTGTGAGACACAGCCTGGTTTATTTTTTGCTGGTTTAACAAATGACTTTCACAAGTGAAATTATTGCATTATCATCTCTTTGGCTTCATGCTGGATACATCCGGGAAAACACCTTCATGATGGCTCTGTTTCTTGCTTAAATATCAAGTATTGGTATTTTTAATGTTTTTGTAAACATTATATATTTTAATACTTGAGAAAATGTATCTCATAAATAAGCTTTATTATCTGTCAAAAAGGATGAAAATATAACTTTACATTTCTGTTTTAAAGTAATTTTAGTGCCTATTAGCTATAAAGTAACAGTTATATATAATTTAGAGTATGTAGTCACTCGAAACAACTTGACATTTTCACACAAACACAGAACCTTAATAATAGTCTTGGGATTTCATTGGAAGTATACACCACTACAGGATATTAAAATAACTTATGGTGCACTGTAATTCTTGTTTTGTATTTGTCCAAGTAGTTTTGAAGCATGCTATAAAGCAGAAAAATAAAAACCTAAGCTCCAAAGTCAGCTAAGCTGCATTCTTAAAGTTATAGCAGTCTTTTCATATTAAGTATGATTAAACCAGCTGACATTTCTCGTTGTCATCTTTCTCTTCTCCCTTCCTATTAATATGCTGTGCTTAAAATGTAAATGCTCTGCACACGGCATTTTTTATTTAAAGCCCTTGCAATTGTTTGCTTAAAATAATGATGCTGATTGTATGCATTCAGGGATTGGAGTAAGAGCCTGAAAACAGTAATTTACTTGTTGATCTCAGGGTAAACTCCAGATCTGTGCAGTGGAATACTTTCAGCACCTGAGTGCTGAACTCAGCTCCAGAAGCCCAGTGATGCTTCTTCCTATTGTTCTGTGGACAAAATTGTTCAAGTGAAAATCAGAGCCACGAGGACAACATTGGAGGCTCACCAGTCTGACCAGTTTCCTCTTGAAATGAGGTGGAAACTAGAAAAAAATAGATAATAGCTGTCATAGATTTTATTTTTTAAAATAACCCGACAGAACTCGTTGTGATTAAAATGTGCCCGATTTTAAACTTGTTCTTTTAATTGTAATTGGAGTGGCCTGTGGGTAGGGATTAGGTGAGTGTACAGATGTGCACAAAAATTAATATGGACTGGGAGGAATGGCCTCATCGCCATAAAAGGGCCGACCAAATGTTCACAGATGGAATTTGAGTGGACCCTTATTGAATAAGCTTGTAGGACCCACTTGGGTCATTTCTGCATCAATCTTTTTTGGTCTGCTTGGAAAAGGCACAGTTCAAGCCTTTTCTACAATAATTATTCTCATGCCTGATCCATTAATTTTTTAATTTGCATTAGGGTTGCCTTGTGGCAGAACCACTACTACCAACAGGAAAAATTTAAAAGCAGTTTGGAGAAGGTTGTGCATGGCTACGTTGATTTTTTTAACATTCCTTACTAGGATATGTTCAAACAAAATAATTGAACATATCAGTATTGTAGCCACATGAAATGCAAAAATCTTGCATATAATTGAAGGTCTTGCTCTGTCAAGAAACTTTCTAAACCTGGTGATAACTGGGGAGTTTGAAAAAAAAAAAGAGAGAATTTGGTGATATAAAAGGAAATAACTTTGAAATATTATACCTTTTTTCTTCCTTTCCCTTCTTTCCTGCCCCAATGTTTATTTTCAAGCCAGGGTTGGATGGGGTTTGCAGCACCCTGGGACAATGGAAGGTGTCCCTGCCCATGTCAGGGGTGGGATTGGATGGACTTTGGGGTTCCTTCCAACCCAAACCACTCCACGAGTCTATGATCTCTTTTTTATTTAGATGCTGCTTTTAAACTGCTTGATTTATAAACATGCATATGAACAACCAAATCCATAAGTTTTTCTCTTTATACCTTTCTTCCCAGGAGTGCCACTGAATTTGTACACAGCAGAGGAGAGCAGGAATGGAATCATTAAACTGTGAAAAATGGAAATATTTGTAACAACAAAATAAAGCTGACAAAAGACTAATTTCAGCAGAATAGGTTTCAAAAATGTGTTGGGCTTTAGAAACACCTGTTTCATGGATTGGGGNGTCATCCACCTTCTTATCTTGTGAAGAATCTTACAGGGGGGAAAAGCCTGGAAACTTAATATTTTACATTTTAGAAAGGCCTATTTCTGATGTGAGAGAAGAGAAACTGAGTGAAAATAAAACAATTAATAAATTGTTTTATTATAAAATATAAAACAATTAAAAATAAATAATTTAAAAAATAAAACAATTAAAAAAACACCAATTATCTGAAAAATGGTAAAATGCTGTAAAGGAGAAATGGGCACATGAACCTTGTGAAAATTTGTCTTCCTGGATTTGGCAGATGGACCACTTGGTGGGTATGGAATTGGCTGAGTGGCCACGCTCAGAGGATTTGGTGAATGCCTTGATGTCCAAGTGGGCACCAAGTGGTGTCCTTGGGGCTCAGGGTTGGGACCAGGGCTGCTTGACACCTCTGTTGGTGACCTGGGCAGTGGGATTGGTGCACCTTCAACCAGTTTGCCAACGACTCTGAGGTGTGCAGAGGGAAGGGATGGGGCATCCTGAGGGACCTGGACAGGCTGGACCTCAGGAAGGTCACCAAAACTGAGTGCAAGGTCCTACAGCTGGGCCAGGGCCACTCCAAGCCCAAGCCCAGAAATTCAACATGAGCCAATACCATGCACTTGCAACCCAAAAGCCAAAGACCCCCTGGGCTGCAGCAGGATGAATGTGGCCAGCAGGTCAGTGGGGGTGATCCCTCTTCTCTGCTCTCTTCTCATGAGACCCCACCTGGATCTCTGCATCCCGTTCCGGACCCCAACAGAAGAAAGGACCTGTTGGAGGAGGTCAGAGGAGGCCATGAAGATGATCAGGGTGTGCAGGACAGGCTGAATCCTCCAGTCCCACTTTGCTCTCCTGCAGCTGGAGTGCTGGGCCTCCTCCCAAAATGCATCTACTGCAAAATGCTGAAGTAAAGTTGTGGAGGGGCTCCTGGAGTCAGGTAGGAGACAGAGCCAAGCAGAGATAGAATCCTGGGTGAGTCCAAATCCCTCCTGAGGGCTCCTTCCAGGGGCTACCTCTGGGTGCTTGGGCTTCCCTTCTCCCTTGCTGCAAGCTCTCCCTCCCAGGAATACACCAGAGAGACAAAGAGCCTTTCATGAATGCAAATTTCAGGACAAGTTATTATTTTTTACTTTCATGGAATAAAAAAATATTTTAAAAAATTGCTGGAACAGCTTGGCTTCCCCAGAAATCTCCTACTAACCCTTGCACTCAATTATTCTTCCTGACCTTCTGGTGCCCCATGCCATGAATTGTACCTTGAGGTTATGGAATAGGTCTCAGAGTGGTTCTCAGCCACTCTCATACAACTTTTGTGTTCTCAGCCTTCAGATGTTGTCGATTTGAATTTGAAATTTCTTTCCTGCGTAATGTCTTGATCTGATAAATCTTTCGCTTTTAAAGCTGAGCTTTAATTTGTTTAATCTGGCATATTTTTAATTATACGAGCTGTAAATTTTATTGTATTGTAAAGGCCTGAAACAGACACATAAAGCTGCAGTCCCGATTGATTAACGGGACTGTCTCGCTCTGGGGTGTGACTGCAGCCTGCACTGGGGAGCATGGGGGTGTCTGGGAAGAAAATCCCAGTGCTGAACCACTGTCCTACAAAATTTTGTGAAGCCGTGGAGTTAATTTGTGAATCCATGCAGTGAAATTTGCAATTCCCACCAACAGTTGGATTAAATGGGGCTTCTCTTGTTCTTGCCAAGAAGGTTTAAGAAACATTAAGTGGGACAGGGTGAGACAAATTAAAAAAAAAAAAAAGGAAATGGCTGAAATGTCTTCCTGATGTCTCTCTGGGAGATAAACTTCATCCCCCTTGTCAGTTCTGATTACAGGGTTTCTCCTGCCAGGACTGGGGCTGGGCCACGACTCCTCCGTCAGTGTCGGCCCCGCGGATTCTGCCGGAAAGGGGAGCAGCAGCGGCGCTGGCAGGGAGATGGAAACCCGCTGGAGCAACCAGTGAGGACACACAATTATTTCATTATTCATGCGTGGGATCTCAGGAGACTCACGATGAGATTTCAGCTTCAGAAGCACCAGTTGTTTTTTTTCCTGGTGAGCCAAAGAAATTGCTCTGCTGGCTTAGCTGGTGGAAGTAATCCAGCCAGGAGGTGTTGGACACGGTTAGGGCAGGAGAAGGCAACCACATGAAAGGTTTTTATTCAAAGCAGGACATGGGGCCGTGCTTTGCACCCCAAGAGATGTTGTGGTACCACTTCTGAAGCACTGAGATGGAGCTCTGGGCAGTTCTCTGCATTCTCTGCATTATCCTGAGATGGAGCTCTGGGCAGTTCTCTGCATTATCCATACAGCCTGCTCTTCCCTTTATCCATAGAATCAGGGGATCATTTAGGTTGGAAAATAGTTCTAAGATATTGAGTCCAACAATTCACCTGACACTGCCAGCTCCATCACTAAACCATGTCCCCAGGAGTTACATCTACATATGTTTTAATTCTCTTCATGAATGGGGACTCCATCACTGCTGTGGGCAGCCCCTGCCAGGGCTGGACAATGTTTTCCAGGGAGAAATTTTTCCTAACCTTCCACCTAAACCTCCCCCTGTGCAACTTGAGGCCATTCCCTCTCCTCCTGTCCCTGTTCCCTGGCAGCAGAGCCCGACCCCCCTGAGCCCCCTCCTGTCAGGGACTTGTGCAGAGCCACAAGGTCCCCCCTGAGCCTCCTTTGCTCCAGGCTGAGCCCCTTTCCCAGCTCCCTCAGCCCCTCCTGGGGCTCCAGACCCTTCCCAGCTCCCTCAGGAATTCTCCAGCCCCTTCCCAGCTCCGTTCCCTGCCCTGGACATGCTCCAGTAACTCATTCCAGGCAGAGGCAGGAATCACTAGTGCCTGAAGTTTCCAAAGGGCTGGTCATTGTTAGAGGTCCCTGGGGAGGTGCAGAGGAGGGGGAATATCTGTGTAGTTTCCACTTCCCCATCTCTTCCTACATCTCTCTTTAGGGGGCTGCTGAAAGCAGTGCCAAGCCTTGCTTGCCATGTGTGTAACTTTGGTCACACGCTGCCTTTCATCAGGAGCTCTGGGTAGCAGGCCCAGATAGTCAGCAGTCATCTGTTACCTCCAGATAAATCTGGGACAGTTTGTTAAGTGACTGATGCCTTTTGCTGAGCCTTCTAAGTGTGATTAATGTGCAGAAATGTCTGGTTGGGCGATAGGTGAGCAGGGCAAACAGAGGCACCGTGCCCCAGCCTGTTTGTGCATGTCCATCGTGTGCTTTGATCAGGGGGAAAAGCTGCAGGAGCTGCTGATAGCCCAAACCACTGCCTAAGAGAAACCAGGCACACTCAGGGGGTATCAGAGTCCCAAATCTGAGAGTTGTATGAAAACCCAAAACTCTCCTCCTAGAGAAAGTAAAACTCCAGACTTGGAGGCTGAAGAAGCTGAAAAATGTGACTCATTCTGTAAAAACTTATTCAATCCAAAGGAGGTTCCTTCATATCTCCTGCAACTACACAGTCTAGAGAATCTAATCTGTGACTTCTCAATGGTAAGACATTGGAATACCATAGTAGCTATGATCCAAAAATTCAGTAAAATATATGTTTGGGATTTTTTTTGCTTTAAAGACTAATTATTTTTGTGATATATGGAGTTATTTAGCATATCCTGCTGATTTTAATGGTGTGGTGTTGGGGGTAGGAGACTATGTCGATGTAGAAAACCCTATCTGGCTTCCTGGACCATTTTTGGGGGAATTGAGTTGCATTAAAGGAAGAAATTGCTCCGGATTCATCCCAGAGTTCAACACCTACATAGCAACTTGAAGACAAGTGATTTCTCAGTACATTGCCTGGGCATTTCTGAGTACTTTGCTCTTTAAGTGTGTATGGGCAGGTTCAGGTTACCTGTCTCTGAAGGCTCTCTGTGTTCCTCTGGGCTAATTTAGTTCACTGATGGCAAATTAATTACTCTCCAGCCTGCTATTTATTTCCACAGCACAGAAGTATCACATAGATAGGCAGATCTACAACTTGCCAGCTGACATTATTGCTGACCTGACAGGCAGGGGCTCAGCTTCTGGGGGTCCTGGAGTCCTGCATGTCCACAACTCACTTCACAGCCAGCAGTTCTCGGAGGACCTGCTGCCTCCAGGAGCTGCTCACTACCACAAAGCTGAAGCCACCCCTCACCAAAAGCAGTGGGAAAGTCCTGTGGATGCTTTCCTGAAATACATCCTGCTTCTGTCTGAAGGGTTCAAGCCA